>NKYR01000042.1:0-216587 GCA_003184365.1 Evernia prunastri
CGAGTGCGATGAGGAGGCAATGGCGAGTGCGATGAGGAGGCAATGGCGAGTGCGATGAGGAGGCAATGGCGAGTGCGATGAGGAGGCAATGGCGAGTAATTAAAAGATTTAATTTTGAAGTTTTTAGATAATTATTAAAGATTTTATAAATTAGAGCTACGTCGTCTCGAAGCGAAAGATGAATTAGTCTATCTTCGATTTAAAGTTATTCGATAAAATATCGAATTTCGTTATCGAATAAGTGCTAATTCTAAATTTATTTCTAAAGAAAATCGTCGATTAAAATTGCTTTTCAAATATTATTATAGTTAAAAATATAATTAAGTATCGTTATTAAATAAGCGTTTTCATCGAAAACGTTATTAATTAGCTTTATAAAATAAATATTTTTATAAACGCTATTAATTTAATCGTCAATCTTAAAATTACGATTATTTAGATTTTATCGATTACGTCTTAAAAAAATTAAAATCTCGAGTTCTTCGATTAATAAACGTTATAATATTTAATTTTAATAAGTAGTTTATAACTTTCTTTATTCGTCGTTTTTAATATATTACGAAATTAAAGAATAACGATTTAATATTAAGAGTGTTATTAATATATCTAGAAAAAGATATTCTAAAGTAATATAATAAATTATTTATTCGAGTACATAAATAATAATCTCGTTATATAAGAAGATAAATTTTTTAAAGAATATCGATTAAATCGCTTTAAATTTCTAAAGAAAGTCGAAAATATAAAATTTCGATTTAATAACGTTATTCTTAGTATTAGTTAATATCTAATTAAAAAGATTAATTATTTTCACGATATCGAAATTATCGATGAAAATATAATTATTCGATATTTTTAATAAGATTTCGATATAAATCTAATATTCGTTATCTTTATACGTAAAAAAGAAAATATTATCAAAAAATTTAATCGATAAATTTACAATAACGAAGTCGTTATAAAACGCGTTTATAATCTAAATAAGTTTCGAATAAAGTTCGATCTTAATTTATTTACGTTAAATCTTATTAGAATTTAATATTTACTTGAAAATCTTATAATCAAAGAATTAATTTAAAATATCGAATCGAAGATCGTTTGAATAAAAATTAGATTTAGATAATTTCAAGAATTTAAGCGAGTTTTAAAGATCTCAAATATTAAAGATAACGAATAAAAATCGAAAAAGTTATTCTTTCGTTTCTATCGTTACTATAACGAAAATTATTAGAATAATAATTATATAAATTAAAGTTGAAAAATAATAAAGATAAATTTAGAAAAAGAAAAGAAAGACGTTAATAAGAATAAAGATTTAAACGTTTACGACTGAGCAATATATATCGTATTAAAAACTTTAATCGAAGAAGAGCTTTAAAAAAAAGAATTTTAAAATTTTTAATAAATAATCGAGATTTATTAAAAAGTAACTTTATCGTAATATTAATTATTAATATATCTATATTTGTTACGAACTTCTTAATATTTCTTAATTACTTTAATATATTTATAAAAATATTTTTATAAATTTAATTAACTTCGATTATTATATTCGCTATCGAAATAATCTTAATATTAAAATTAATATCTTTACTTTAAATATTTAAACTTTAAATTTAAAAGTCTTTAAAATAACTTTTAATTTTTTTTTTAAAATTATATATATTCACTTTTTAGAGAATAAGAAAATTTAGAAATTATATTTAAATATTAAATCTTTAATATCTTTTATAGAAGATATTTATCCTCTAAATTTTTTCGATTAATATCGTTTATATTCAATACTTAATAAAAAAAGATTACGTTATAAAAAAATTAATATCGAAATTTTATTTTTATATAACTGTGTTAAGACGAATATAAGAATATAAATTATTACGAAAGAAAAAGAGATTATCTCGAGAGAATTTCATATTATTTTAAACTTATTTTATAAAATAATTATCGATATTAATATTTTAAAATTTAATAATATTAATATTCGCTGAAATTTCTTGAATATAATTAATATTAACGATAAAGAAAAAGTATTAATTCGAACAATTAGATTAAAAGCTCTTAAGATTAATATATATATCAAAAAAAAATTTATATTAGTGTTATTAATAAAGATCAAATCTTTTTAAATATTTCGAAGAAAAAAAATTAATATTTATGTTATCGAATTTATAATTTTTTAGTTCGACGTTAAATAGAATATTTTAATTAAATATCGATCTTTAATAACTAAATACTTCTATCTTTTTAAATTTATTTTAAAAATAAATTTTTAATTAAAAGTTTTTATATCGAAAGTGTAAATAATATTTAATAATTATTTTGATATAATTTCAATTACAAATTTCGAAAAATATTTATATAAAGTTTATAAAGATTAATTATTAAATTCTTTATTAATTTTATAAAATTTCGCGAAATTCACAAAGATCTTTTTTTATTTTATTAATATCTTTATTAGCGATCAAATGCCTCGCGGGATCGACATGGGGAGCCACCTTTCAAAAGTGCAGATTGGTATACAATGCAGTAATGAGGCCAATGTTGACCTTTGCGGCCTCAATCTGGCATCAACCAAAGGGCACTTCAGAGGCCACCAAGAGTCATATAAGAAGGCTAGCAATTATTCAAAATGACTGCTTACGAACCGTTCTCGGTGCATTCAAAGCTACCCCAGTACCAGTTTTGGAGGCGGAAGCGGCAATTGCACCAATAGAAATCCAGCTTGACCGACTAGTGATGCAACAACAGGCCAGTGGTGGGATTCATCTGGTAACGCAGGAGGGAAACATGCACATATGGAACAAACTGCAAGGCAAAAAGAAGAAGAAACGACTGATACCGCCGTCCCCGGCAAAAGAGAAAGAGGCCTGGGCGCTTCGCTCCTTAGGAGTCAAAGAGTGGCATGAGGCGGCTTGTACAACAAGGAGGAAAAAGAACTGGATCAACCCAATCAAAGACGTAGAGCAATATCAAGACGTCAAAGCAATTGATCAAAGGGTCCAAGACTGGGCCCGTCAACAATGGCTAGATCGATGGTCCAGATATCAAGCGAAAATCTCTACATCGGTTAGAAGTCCGGCTCAGGAAGGCGGTCTCTTTGACAATAGATTCGATTACCACTCCAAGCTAAGGAAAGCAGAAAGCTCAATGGCAGTACAACTTCGAAGCGAGAAGATAGGTCTCAATGAATTTCTCTGTCGAATGAAGGTACCTGGTATTCGAAACGCTGAGTGCTCATGCGGCTGGAGAAAACAGACGGTCAAACACATATTACTGTTCTGCCCGGAACTGGCGAAAGAGAGAAGAGAACTCATTGAACAAGTCGGCACGTCAGATTATCGACAAATCTTGACACAGAAGCACGGAATACGCGCTGCCGCACGATGGATNTTAGACTTGACTCTGGGCACGGTTCTGACAATCTTTCCTCTTGGCCTTTACCTTAGTCCTAGCCATAGAGAATGAGATTTCTCTTATCAAGCCTCGTTCCCTGACAAAATTATTTGTCCACGAAATAATATTATCTTGTAAAATAATACTTCGTAAGTTACATTTTATCTCGAGAGTGCGAAAATTACACTCTATTTCGAAACTACTCGAATAGCGTATCTGTTAGGGACTGGAGTGTAGCTGAATGCATTGATTCCGGTATGAACGGAATAATAGCTATGAAGGTCTAATGATGGCAGAAGGCCGATATTTGTGGGCAGGGCCAAGCCGCGCTAGGCCCGATCCGGCCGAGTGGTAGGAGTCATGGTGTTGTGAGCTGGAACCATAACAGTATCTCTCGAGATAAATTATAACTTACTATCTTATTTATAAGATAGTAAGTTATATTCTATTCAAAAATTATTCGAATAGCGTATTCTTCGAAATGAAATTTAACTTACTATCTTATAATAAAATCGATTTTATTTCGATTTTTATCTAAATTAAGAAGACATATTTAATACTATCCCAATCAAAGACGTAGAGGAATATCAAGACGTCAAAGCAATTGATCAAAGGGTCCAAGACTGGGCCCGTCAACAATGGCTAGATCGATGGTCCAGATATCAAGCGAAAATCTCTACATCGGTTAGAAGTCCGGCTCAGGAAGGCGGTCTCTTTGACAATAGATTCGATTACCACTCCAAGCTAAGGAAAGCAGAAAGCTCAATGGCAGTACAACTTCGAAGCGAGAAGATAGGTCTCAATGATTTTCTCTATCGAATGAAGGTATCTGGTATTCGAAACGCTGAGTGCTCATGCGGCTGGAGAAAACAGACGGTCAAACACATATTACTGATCTGCCCGGAACTGGCGAAAGAGAGAAGAGAACTCATTGAACAAGTCGGCACATCAGATTATCGACAAATCTTGACACAGAAGCACGGAATACGCGCTGCCGCACGATGGATGATCAAAATAGGACGTCTCGATCAATTCTCGCTGGCCCAAGAGCAATTGGCTCGGTCTAAATTACCGCTAGGACTAGACAAAGAAACCAAAAACAAGAAAAAGGGTAAGGAGAAGAGGGGAAGCAAAAGGAAGGCATAGAAGGAGACAATCACGGAAACAATAGCGGCAGACTGAAAGAGAACGGAAGTGACAGTGGTTTGTGGCAACAACTTGACAGTCAAAGACTAAGAGTTGACAACAATGATAACACGAGAGGATAAGTTGAAGTTTTTGTCCGAAAGGTTTCTTCAGCGCTACAAATATTCGAGGAACTCCCTAATTAGTAAAGTAGTTTACTAGATAGGCGTATTAAGCAATCAAATCAANTTCTTGACGAAAGACGTAGAGGAATATCAAGACGTCAAAGCAATTGATCAAAGGGTCTAAGACTGGGCCCGTCAACAATGGCTAGATCGATGGTCCAGATATCAAGCGAAAATCTCTACATCGGTTAGAAGTCCGGCTCAGGAAGGCGGTCTCTTTGACAATAGATTCGATTACCACTCCAAGCTAAGGAAAGCAGAAAGCTCAATGGCAGTACAACTTCGAAGCGAGAAGATAGGTCTCAATGATTTTCTCTATCGAATGAAGGTACCTGGTATTCGAAACGCTGAGTGCTCATGCGGCTGGAGAAAACAGACGGTCAAATACATATTACTGTTCTGCCCGGAACTGGCGAAAGAGAGAAGAGAACTCATTGAACAAGTCGGCACGTAAGATTATCGACAAATCTTGACACAGAAGCACGGAATACGCGCTGCCGCACGATGGATGATCAAAATAGGACGTCTCGATCAATTCTCGCTGGCCCAAGAGCAATTGGCTCGGTTTAAATTACCGCTAGGACTAGACAAAGAAACCAAAAACAAGAAAAAGGGTAAGGAGAAGAGGGGAAGCAAAAGGAAGGCATAGAAGGAGACAATCACGGAAACAATAGCGGCAGACTGAAAGAGAACGGAAGTGACAGTGGTTTGTGGCAACAACTTGACAGTCAAAGACTAAGAGTTGACAACAATGATAACACGAGAGGATAAGTTGAAGTTTTTGTCCGAAAGGTTTCTTCAGCGCTACAAATATTCGAGGAACTCCCTAATTAGTAAAGTAGTTTACTAGATAGGCGTATTAAGCAATCAAATCAAATCAACAACGTCGTTATATAAAAAGTTATAACTTACGCGCGAGAAAGTAAGATTATATGATATAAGTTATTATTTGACTTATTTTCTTCAGTCAAATAATAAAAGCGAACGAGAAAGAATATTCTTTGTGTGTAGTAGATCGTGTAGAAAATTCAAAAAGATATGTTATGCGATATCTTCGAAGTCGTCGTTTCACTCTATTAGTTGAATTTCTGAGTAGAAAGTCACGTCATATCGTTTCTGTTATACTTAAACTACTCTAACTTCTAACTCTCTTAGCGAATAGTCTCATAATTATTCAATTCTTCGATTGATATCGATTCTATATTATCGAGCGTTTATCAATCTTCTTTTTAATGTTTTCACTCTCTTACGACTTCTCGAATATTTAATTAAAGAAATATTACGATATAGTCTCGCATCGAAACTCGATAATAACTGAATTAAAATTACCGATAAGTATAATTAAGTAACGAAAAGTTGTGAATTTGTAGAAGCTGTGATAATCGTTTGCGTATGTGTAGTTCGCGCATTAACTTATTCAACAGAACTAACTTCGCTTATTAATGAAATTGAGATTAACGAGAAAGTAAGTATAAATTCGCTCTGAAAACGTTTCGACGTCGTTCTTGCTAAATTAATAGAGACTATCGTTACTAGATCGAGCACGATAGAGAATTAATCGACGTCGAGAATAGTAGAAAGTTAAGCGAGATAAGACGTAGATTGAAGTTACGTTATTATCGCAAGATTGAGAATAATAGAAAGAGAAGTTTCAAAACGCGTAGTCGTAATAAACTCGATATACGCATCTGTCAGGGACTGGAGTGTAGCTGAATGCATTGATTCCGGTATGAACGGAATAATAGCTATGGAGATCTAATGGTGGCAGAAGGCCGGTATTTGTGGGCAGGGCCAAGCCGCGCTAGGCCCGATTCGGCCATGTAGTATAGTCATGGTGTTACTGAGCTGGAACCATGACACTACCCCCTCCTCCAAATTGCCATGTCCTCATGGCGTGCCTCCATGCTTCCTTCTTGACTGAGAATCTGGAGACTTTGCACTATACTGAATGTGCCTCTTGCCTATGCTCTCCAGATCTTCCCATGGCTGCTGAAGCCGGTGCAGAATCGAATAAAGAATGGCCATTGACCGCTGGAATCGAATGCCTTGAAGCAGGCTCACTTGCTGGGGATGGCTGAGATTCCGATAGTGCAACAGGCACGAATCCTCACATTTCCACTGCGCAACAGACGCATTTCCCCAGCTCTTCTCCTTGTCACATGACACCGTAATCCATCCATCCATTCCATTTCATGCTCTTTGCACCCTACCAAGNTAACGAATATTTAACTATCGTATAATTCGATATAGATATAAGTATATGTCAAGGAACGAGGCTAGGCTAGGACTACCACTTGGTATACTTGATCTGGTAGGATCAGGTCTATTTACAAGACGAAAGACGAAGAAGGAAAACAGGAAGTGGGCGACCAGCGCCTCTATATGAGAACAGATGACACGCTAGACTAGCTTATCGCATCTATCGCATAGATGCTCGCATCCAACTGTTGGAATGAGGTCTTAGCGACCCTTGGCTGACTGGGCTAGATCGGGGCTAGGGTAGGGCTGACTTCACACCGTGACAAATTAATAGTATAAACGATCTTCAACTTATCGCGATAGTCTTCTAATATCTTAATTAAAATGAGATTATACACGAAGATATCGTCGAGTACGTCTTTATCGAAGTCGAACTTCTTCTCTCGCTTTTTTAGAAGTCTAAATAAAATATTCGATACAACGTTCTACTTTTTTAATCTTCAGCGTATATTTAAATCAAATTATAAAGTATACTACGATACGCGAATTAGACGAAGATTTATTCGATTAAAAGACGAGAAAGAAAGAGTGATTTATCGCGTAATATTTGTGATAACGAAATAATTCGTAAAGATAATTACTTTTCTTTCTACTCGTTAATTAAGCATATAAAAAAAATTCTTTAGAATTTAAATTAACGTAGTTATCTTAAGCTTCGTTAATTAATATCTTATTTTAATAAAATTAAGAAGCTTAAATAAAAATAAGATCGACTGAATATTAATTCTCGAAAAAGTTTCTTTAGAATCTTCGAGTACGTGATAAATTATGACTTCGAATTCGTACTTCTTAAATTTATGTAANGAAGGAAAACAGGAAGTGGGCGACCAGCGCCCCTATATGAGAACAGATGACACGCTAGACTAGCTTATCGCATCTATCGCATAGATGCTCGCATCCAACTGTTGGAATGAGGTCTTAGCGACNAAACACGGCATTCAAATCGAATTATCAATGATAGAAAGGGGGGGAGCATGTTGATCAAAAGTCCTAAACATGCCAAGACTTTTCGGATCCGGACCCGGACCCGGACCCGATAGCCAAACTTGGGCCATCTTCCGAATATTACTATAAATTTCAGTATTCTAACTAGGGCAGTCGATTTTCGCTGTAGGCTTGGCATATTTAGAATAGAATACAAGAAACAGGGGGTTTTTGGTGCAGACCCCCTGCGGGGACCGACTCACTATGCAGCTAAAAATTAAAGTCACGGTCTAAGCAGGGGGTCGAAAGCTAATGGAGACAAGCAGAAGGCCGGTATTTGTGGGCAGGGCCAAGCCGCGCTAGGCCCGATTCGGCCATGTAGTGTAGTCATGGTGTTACTGAGCTGGAACCATGACAGCATCAATTTGCTTAGTAGAGCTGCTTTCGCTCGACGAGATTGAAAATACGCGATTCGACGAGAAATTAGATATAGTAGTTAATAACTTCGACTATTATAGATGTTTCGATATAGACGAAAATCGAATCGTAGTTATTAGATCGAAAACGGAAAAAAGAGATTCTAATATAGACGAAAGTTAATTCGTCGTCGCGAGATTGAAAACTATAAAAAGTTGATCGACGAGATAGATATTCACGATGTCTCGATATCTATCTAATAATTTCGAAGACGAATTTTAACTCATTACTTCGTTATATATTTTCTTCTGTGACTTAGCGATATTACGTTTAAAGTTCAGCTCGATCGAGTTTAAATTAACTAGTTAATTTTCGATCGATTTCGAGATAAACTCGTCGTAAATATTATAAACGATCTTTTTTTTTAAGAATAGCTTTTTGTCAAGGAACGAGGCTAGGCTAGGACTACCACTTGGTATACTTGATCTGGTAGGATCAGGTCTATTTACAAGACGAAAGACGAAGAAGGAAAACAGGAAGTGGGCGACCAGCGCCCCTATATGAGAACAGATGACACGCTAGACTAGCTTATCGCATCTATCGCATAGATGCTCGCATCCAACTGTTGGAATGAGGTCTTAGCGACCCTTGGCTGACTGGGCTAGATCGGGGCTAGGGTAGGGCTGACTTCACACCGTGACAAATTAATAGTATAAACGATCTTCAACTTATCGCGATAGTCTTCTAATATCTTAATTAAAATGAGATTATACACGAAGATATCGNAGCTATTATTATGTCAGGGACTGGAGTGTAGCTGAATGCATTGATTCCGGTATGAACGGAATAATAGCTATGGAGATCTAATGGTGGCAGAAGGCCGGTATTTGTGGGCAGGGCCAAGCCGCGCTAGGCCCGATTCGGCCATGTAGTGTAGTCATGGTGTTACTGAGCTGGAACCATGACAGCATCAATTTGCTTAGTAGAGCTGCTTTCGCTCGACGAGATTGAAAATACGCGATTCGACGAGAAATTAGATATAGTAGTTAATAACTTCGACTATTATAGATGTTTCGATATAGACGAAAATCGAATCGTAGTTATTAGATCGAAAACGGAAAAAAGAGATTCTAATATAGACGAAAGTTAATTCGTCGTCGCGAGATTGAAAACTATAAAAAGTTGATCGACGAGATAGATATTCACGATGTCTCGATATCTATCTAATAATTTCGAAGACGAATTTTAACTCATTACTTCGTTATATATTTTCTTCTGTGACTTAGCGATATTACGTTTAAAGTTCAGCTCGATCGAGTTTAAATTAACTAGTTAATTTTCGATCGATTTCGAGATAAACTCGTCGTAAATATTATAAACGATCTTTTTTTTTAAGAATAGCTTTTTGTCAAGGAACGAGGCTAGGCTAGGACTACCACTTGGTATACTTGATCTGGTAGGATCAGGTCTATTTACAAGACGAAAGACGAAGAAGGAAAACAGGAAGTGGGCGACCAGCGCCCCTATATGAGAACAGATGACACGCTAGACTAGCTTATCGCATCTATCGCATAGATGCTCGCATCCAACTGTTGGAATGAGGTCTTAGCGACCCTTGGCTGACTGGGCTAGATCGGGGCTAGGGTAGGGCTGACTTCACACCGTGACAAATTAATAGTATAAACGATCTTCAACTTATCGCGATAGTCTTCTAATATCTTAATTAAAATGAGATTATACACGAAGATATCGTCGAGTACGTCTTTATCGAAGTCGAACTTCTTCTCTCGCTTTTTTAGAAGTCTAAATAAAATATTCGATACAACGTTCTACTTTTTTAATCTTCAGCGTATATTTAAATCAAATTATAAAGTATACTACGATACGCGAATTAGACGAAGATTTATTCGATTAAAAGACGAGAAAGAAAGAGTGATTTATCGCGTAATATTTGTGATAACGAAATAATTCGTAAAGATAATTACTTTTCTTTCTACTCGTTAATTAAGCATATAAAAAAAATTCTTTAGAATTTAAATTAACGTAGTTATCTTAAGCTTCGTTAATTAATATCTTATTTTAATAAAATTAAGAAGCTTAAATAAAAATAAGATCGACTGAATATTAATTCTCGAAAAAGTTTCTTTAGAATCTTCGAGTACGTGATAAATTATGACTTCGAATTCGTACTTCTTAAATTTATGTAAGTTTACGTATAATTATCGATTAGAGTCGTAGTAATAAAGATAGATTTCGATAGTTAATATCTTTTAAAGAAGATTAAAAGCTTCGATTTTCTCTTCTGTAGATATAATAATCGTTATTTAAAAATAATTTTTTCGTAATCGTTTTTTTAAATAAACGAACGCTTTAATAATTCGATCTTTAAACGCTATAAAGACTCGACGATTTAAGCGAAGTATTTGACGTTCTTACGTAGTTAATTCGTTATTTCTACGTAAATCTCGAACGTTTTTAAAGTGTTTAAAAATTTCATTTTTTTTAATAACGAATACTCTTTCTTCTATAGTAATAAGTTCGAAATTATTTACTTTCTATTTTAATAAAATAATCGAAGAATAATTTAAATACGATTTCTTGAACTTAAGAGTAATCTTTAATTTAAAAAAGAATTGAAAAATAATTTTAAGATAATCGAAGTGCTTCTCAGCGATGCGAGAGAAAATTATTATATTATTGATATAGTATCTAACAAAATATCGATAGAGACGAAGAAATTCGTTTATTTTTCTCTATACGTACGACACTAAATTTTTAAAATTCATAATCGCGATATTAAAATGTTGAAATTCTCGATGAGAAATTACGATAAATTTTTATTTATAATTCTTCTTTACGAGAAAGAGATAAAATTATTTACTGCAGTCGATTACGCTTATAAAAGTATAGTCTTATATCGTCGTGACGATATCGTCTTGCAAAGAAAGTAAATAACTATCGAATACTGTGATTTTATTTAATTCTCTAATATTAATTATCACTCTTTCTTTTCGCGTCGAAATTTTCTCGAATTTTATATAAGTTATTTTATATATTACGAAGATAAAAAAGATAAAGAATATAGAATTTTCGATTCAACTCATTTTTTCTTAAACGTATATCTTATCGAATTTTTTATCGATAAGCTTACGCGTCTTCGTTTTAAGAAGATAAATCTTATTCTTAAACTTAACGAAAAACGTCTATTAATTCGTAATAATAAGTATTTATAATTATTTAGCTTTTGATAGATTAATAATATTCTTAATATTCTCTTAGATTTGCGAATATTTCTCGAAAATTCGCTTTATAATTTTCACGTATTTCGATTTTTCGTAAATCGTAATATTATTCGAAAATTAAGTCTTTAAGACGTAATTAATCGTTACTTTCGAAGCGACGAGATCGATAATACTCAAAAGTATTGTTACGGACGTACCCTAGCTGTCAGGTACAAAGGGAGTGTTTATGGCTATGTGTCAGGCACATAGAGTATTTATTGGTCATTGACACATTCTCATTATCACATAGGCTAGCGGGGATTCTTCCTAGTATTTAAGCGCTCTTCTCCTGTGTACATATTCGCTCTTTATCTAGTTGTCTTATTCAATTTACCCCCATTAGACTTGACTCTGGGCACGGTTCTGACACTACAACTAGATCATCCACCCTTCCGTTCGTACTGACAAGCGAACAGTAAAAGAAAATTGTCATCGGGACCGTTGTGAAGACGTTTCGACGTCAGATCATTGGGCATCCGGGTGTGGCCTACCTACGGGCAAAACGAACCATTCGTGGCTAGGACTTGTTGACCACAAGGAAAACCCCTTACGAGGAGGTANCCAGTCGTCAGTCCCAAACTATTGACGCTCGCTCCTAGGGATCCGCTCCCGGGCCAGAAGAATCCTCCCGCAAAGCCAATCGAGACGCCTAAGGGTGACGAATGGGTTGTGGAGGATATCCTAGACTCTCGACGTCATTACAACCAATTGCAGTACCAAGTCAAGTGGAAAGATGATGATGACACCCTGACTTGGTGGAATACTGACAATAATGAGTTTGAGGGGGCCCAGGACGTAGTCAATGACTATCACAGCAAATATCCGGAGAACCCTGGGCCTCACAACGCTATTGCCAAGTCAAAAAGGCCACGCCGTCTCCGAAATCTCCGAGACCTCGCCACTATCCTCATTCTTTCTGCACGCAGGCGACTCGCAGGCCAATCTACAGCGCTGGGGCATCGCTTGCCTGAGGGGGGGGGTAGTGTTACGGACGTACCCTAGCTGTCAGGTACAAAGGGAGTGTTTATGGCTATGTGTCAGGCACATAGAGTATTTATTGGTCATTGACACATTCTCATTATCACATAGGCTAGCGGGGATTCTTCCTAGTATTTAAGCGCTCTTCTCCTGTGTACATATTCGCTCTTTATCTAGTTGTCTTATTCAATTTACCCCCATTAGACTTGACTCTGGGCACGGTTCTGACAGGTTTCCCTTCCTACTTCGTGATTCTTCTTCTTCTTCGCGCAATATGTACTTAATCACCTTACATATATAGTTAGTATATATGCCTATTTCTCACCTGTGTCAAAATCCTCAGCTTCGACGACGATAAATCTTTTTTTCGTTCTATATATCTCGAAAATATAAAGAATCTTTATTATTCGAATAATTTTATCGACGATAGCGAAATTTAACGACGATATGACAGCGATAGCGAAGTTGCTACGAAAACGCGTCTTATTTTAATGTAATCTTTATACAAATCTAGCGCGATCTTGTAATCGCGCTACTGATATTTTTCTTAGCATGGACTGATATTAAAAGCATCCGGAACACACACTATCATTCACAAGAGAATGCCTAAACTCCGGAAGATATATTGAGAAGCGTTCGACGATCGTCAAACGAGTCACAAGAAGTCGTGACTCGGATTCAACGCTTCGCCTGGGATATCGAATTAGCGGAGCCTGCGAGTGTCGTTGTGAACGGTACATTTCCAGATACCGTTGTAGTGGTCACATACATGAGGTTGACAATTTGGAAGATCCCCGTACCATCCCTTGACCCCAGGATTTTTGAGTACAGGGCCTTTTCGGATGCCCTAGTGGTCGTTTCGGTCTGCGGGAGCTGGGAACCAAGGTTTAGAAACAAAAAAGAGGCTGAAACTTTCATCGTTCATCAATGAGGACATGGGAGCGAAAGAGATGCTGCTTGCTAGAGAAAAATTGCTGGACACAGAATGGCTACCTAGCATGGAGGACATATCTAGTAGCGACAAAGTCGTATTCGTAGCATTGCCGCTGGAATGAACATGGGAGCTTGGAGATGAAGCGCCGATTGTCGATGTAATCGTAACCCCTACTATTCGCGGGCGAGATTTTCGTCTTCGTGATCTCTCGGTCTAGCTTCTTCGGTCGCGTCGCAGCCAGGGTAGATATATATGGTATGATCATTGAACAAGGCCGAGCTGGACTCGAATTTTGTGAAAGACTTCTTAATGGGATTTTGACGGATAAGCCTGCAATGTATATTTCGTGTAAGAATACTTCTGCTCTCAAAATGGCAGAAATTGATGATGCAAATATCACGGTACACCCAGACCATAGAGCCTATCCTCGGCATCCCGTCTACTTATCCGTTCTTGCCTCGTCAGATGATTCTGGTTATCTCCTATGTATAGACAGCCTTCTTGTAGAGCGCAATCATAACAAAGAGACACTGTTCAGGGTTGATAGGTTCAGAGTCGAGCCTGATCCCCGTGTCGTAAGAGTATCTCCGTAAAAATTATCGACGGGATGTTGTATGAAGCTCGTGGCCATCTCGTCCAGGATGATCTTTGGCAGACTACAACATTAGCTATAGGAGGTTGAGTGAACCGTGAATTTAACAGACCGATCAAAATGGCAAAAAGCCCGTTATGATGTATACATGAACATAAACGAGAATCAATGCCAGAACTTATTCGTCAAATACTATTCCACCGCAGCGAACTGTACACTGAGAACCTCTCTTTCTCATAGCAGTGTATCTACATAAAGAAGTGGGAGTCTGCCCAGTAAATTCTGTCTCCATCTAACAAATCGCGCTGTATGCTTTCAAGATCGCAGTCGGACCCCCATCGTCATTAGTCAAATCCGTCTTACATGTCGACGCGGATGAGGACTCCCCACAGTTCCAAAATACCTTATCCACATACCCAAGCTGGACGATCTGCGGTATCACGGTGTTCAGCCACGAGACGATTCCCTCCGTGTCGAGACTGCAACCGTCGCCAGTCCCAGGTGCCAGCTCTGTGATCCAGATACGTTTGTCAGGCCACGTGTTGTGCAGCTGCTCGATCAGATTCAGCGCTGCGGCTGGGTCCGGGTTGTAGAGGTGCATCGTGATGATGGGGATTTGCGACATGCATCCCTGACAGGAGTCGCGGAACGTGGTCAACCAGTCTGAGTTCGCATTGGCAAGGGCAGGAGACAGGTAGGTGGTGCTGGGATGCGAGGCGGCGAAGAGAGGCTGGAGATCGTCGGCCGCGTCGGTCGCAGAGGTGAGCGGTGTTGAATTCGCGTATGAGTAGTCGGGCTCGTTGAATAGGGTCAGGTATCGTGGTGGGTTGGTCTTGAGAAGATCGAGGGCCGCGGAGACTTCGGTCGGGTCCATCACTTGATGGATCTGTGCGGCATCGAGCGAGGGGATGACCGCTGCTGGTCCAGAACCGGTGTCATAGGTTTTCGTCACATCCAGAGAGTCCAGAGCGAAGCCAACTAGTTGAAGATATACGATTAGGTCGAAAACTCATTGATTGCAAAGTCTGACTCACTCCAGTCATTGACGCCATTCGCGGTCAGGCTGTCCCAGGTTTTCTGCGGCCAACCTGCGTTCCTGGGTGCGCCAGTATTAAAGACTGCATTTCGAAATCCGGCCGGGCACTTTCCGCCTGACCCTAGTGTGGTGGCATTAGTGGAGGGTTGCTGTGGCTTCGCGAGGGAGACTGATGCAAAACTTGAACTGGAGTTTGAAGTGTTGGTGGAATCCGACGAGGGTTTGTCTCCCACTTCACTTGTTGAACCACTGCCAGGGCTGTCGCCGCAACCAGGAATGTTGAGATACTGTGCTGGGATCTGACCAGCAGCGGGATTCTGAGGGATTTGAGGGCAGAGAGAGGCGTGCTGAGGTGCAGCATTGATAGACGTGAAGAGCAACAGGCCGAGAATAAAAGATGACTGCTTCATTGAGACAAGAGATAGGAAAATTATAAGGTTGACTCTGAGCATAGACTACCGAACGAGACGAGAGGGGTGGAGGGACTCGTTCGAAGTCTATATGTACAGAAATACAGTACTCTCGTCTAAATTGAAGGATAGCACGGAACATCCTAGGATCAATGACTGAAGACCTACAAGAGCTCGTGAAACAGGTCGAAGTTGGGATTCCTAATCTAGGAGCCCATGTCGATGTCAATAAGGGGCAAGAAAATGTGAATAATTCAGGTATGTAGTCCCAATTACTCGCAAGTGAAACACGAAAGGAACGTAAGGTGTGGACGACATGTCAGGCAGTGGCACATTTGCAGCTTCAGTACAGAACGACCACTAGATTCCATATGATCAACGAGCTGCTGAAACCTCTCTGCCACGAAGACATACAGTCGGGCAAATCACTCATTCATACCCCAAAAAGGTTGAATCTTTGCCATTTCATACCCCAAATTACATTTTCATATCCCTTGGGGTTATAAACCGGTCAAGTTGAATGCTGCTGAGGTATTATAATGTAAAAGATATACTTTTTGGAGGTAGTATCAAAGAAAAAAGGGTTTACCCAATCATATCTCAACAGAATCAAGTTTTACCGATTCGTACTCTTTACCTTGGTAAAGGGGGTATGAACTGGTAAGGATTCAATCCTTTTGGGTATGATCCGGTAATTTGCCCCATGCAGTACCCATCGAAGAATTGAGCAGATTGCTACAGTGAACGATGACCCGTCCGGGGGCGGAAAGCGGGAAGTATGCATGGGCTTGGCTCGAGCGTACACTGCTCCGAGGGTTAAGCTGTGAGGCAGTCAAGTGACCCACGGTACAGCCCGAGATGCGACGGCAGCTGTCGTAGGTTTTGGCAATGATTGATACTTTACAACCACATTAACAATATGGGACTCTTCAAGGTGTACTTGCCAATCAACAGGATAAGATGTCATTAATGATGGGAGACGCAAGATCCCGCGAGATTGCTCCCGCTTTGCTCCCGTCCCGCGTCTCAGAATGAATGAGATGATGCACCTCTCGTTTCTTTTTATAGCAGGTCGTCTCCGACCATTGTCAGCGCGTGGAAGAGGGGCGGAAAATGGAAAACAGTGTCGAAGTACTAAGCATTGATTCTTTATATAGGAGAAAAGGATAGGCCAGCCAACTGCGTACTAGTCAGGCCCTCTGAGGATCTTCTGGGGACTTGTGAAGGAAGAGGGTGAGCCGCCGCCCAGTAAGCTGTTGCGAAAAAGGAGTCCTGGCTGGAAGGAGGTACCCTGGCCTAGAAGTAAAAATGATCGCTGTTGAGAAAGCGAGTGAACATCATATAGAGGTTGACTTCCCCCACATTGTAGTGTCAACAATTCTCAGCGAAATTTTATTTCTCTCGGCCAGGAAATGGTAACAATGCGGCAATGCCCAGCTGTTTTTTTTTTTCAACCACTGGAATCACTGCTGAAACCTGGAAGGGCTGAAGTTCAATATGGTGCTCACTTGTAGTAGGCACAGCGCGGAACGGGCTGTGTCATGGCCGGACTGGCCGGGCGAGAGGGGGCAACAATACCATGTGAATCCTGAGGCTGATGCCGATTCTGACGGTGATCATGGCCCGCAGGCTTTCGCGCACACCGCTGCTTAATAGCGTACAAGAGCCTGGAACGGCCTTGGAAGGCGCGGTGACAGCCAATGCAAGATGCATCAATGACATCCCCAGGGGGCATCGAACGCGACATGGCCAGCGGAGGACACAACTTGCAGTCCTGAGCGTCATAGTCGTCCCTTTGGTAATCCCATTGCGCCAGTATGAAAGTGCAATGACCTCGTGAAAGTTCCACCCAGCATGAGAGAATGTGAATGCTATGATCTGAAGCGCCATACAAACAAAGCGCAGAGACAACCACAGTGTATTCTATGCAGCTGACACAAAAGTCTATGATATCGTCAACTCGGACCGCCTTGAAATCTTTAATGACTTGCTAAAGTCGCATGTTAAACTGCTCGAACGACATGTGTCAGTTCAAGAAGGTCGAGCTTGGGACCGTGTATGATGGTTGATATTCGAGGTCTCTGGCCCGGGGGACGAGGTGGACCCTGTTGCCTTTTCTGCAGGGGTTGGAGGATACTACTTCCCTTGTTTTTCTTCATCGTTCCTTGGGGAAAGAGATGTGCCCATTGACGTGGACGAAATGGGAGTCCGTAATATATCGAGGGTTTCATCTATTTCTCGTCTGTAAATTTGCATGTACTTATATCAAGACAAGGAAAGAATAGCAGAACACGGTCGCCCCTCCTTCCTTCCCTTCCCTCTCCATTCTTGAGTGCGGGTATTTTCAAAGAATAGAGGGCTTTTGAAAGTGTGACTCTTCTCCCCGCGAAGCTTGAGAAAAGCCTCGGTTCCGACGTTTCAGCGTGTGTAGGAAACGCTGGAATTCTTGACAGAAAAGAATTCTGCGCGCCCCACCATCTAGCTCTACTGATTGAATACGTATAAATACTCTACTTCTTAAGCTAAGTTAAGTATATATAATGAAAGATATCCCGACCTCCACAGATTTCACACCGACGTTAGTACATAAGCCAAATTGATTCGTTCCAAGTTCTTCCAACCCGGACCCTTGTCCCTCGGTTACCTAGTCCGATGTTGGTGCGTGCGCTGCTATTCTCCGTTCCGTTCCCCGCCAGAAGCTTTTCAGAATAATAAAAACTTCCGGGCAGCGGGTATCTGGATTGGTGCGCATAAGGTATTCCCTTTAAGCTTTTTGTGTGGGTGACTGCACGTTCCATCCACTTCCCGCGAGAATGCTCCGATGGCAATAATACGGATCGGGGGCTTTTTGATGCCAAGCGTCGATTTGGATGGACCCTGATGGGTTTGGGTTGGTGCGGTGATTATCACTGGGTATTTATGACTGAGGCGGCGCCAAGATTGCTGGGTGGTGAGGTATGGGACGCAGGGGTAGGGCTGGGAGTGGATGGTGATGATCGTGGGTCTTGCTGCTGATCTTTTCTTGCAAGGGGGTTCTTCATGCTTGGTGGCTACCTAGGTCAGGAGGGTTTTGAGTGTTCGGACCCTGTAAACACGCCTGCCCTCAAGCAGTCGAGCACGAACCTTCTTGTTCGATGGCTCGCTTGATAGCCCACCTGCTCCTTGCAATCGTCCCATTTTTGTCTACCAGATTCTAAAGTCCAGACCTGACATACGCTGCAGTATTCCAGAACAACACGCACTATCACCCACAAGACCGCCTTCCCAGTCCGTGCACCCGATCAGGAAGCAGACACGCTGCTATCATCCGCACCAGGCGTCCCCTGTCCAACCTGCCACTTCAGAACGCCCGCCCCAACGACGCTTTCATCGACGGAGACCACCATGTCAGCCTCCGTCCATTCGCCACCGTGCCCCGCGACCCATGTCGGTAGCTGCATGAACAGCTTGACTAGATGCCCGTATTCGAAGAAGGGTCCCTCCGGACCGATATATTCTTCGCCCTTGAAGCTCAGGAAAGAATTGAAGGCGCGGCTGCTCACGAAGAAATCGTCGATGCGCTCGTTCGTGGGGTAAAGTGCTGCCTTGAGGATGCCGGTGAAGAGGGTCATGAAGACGTTGGATTCGCCGATTGTGTGGCCGTACAGCTCGAAGCCGAAAGCGATGTGTTCGTTAGCCAGATCTTCGGTCAGAGCGTTAGACGAGTCGTCGGATATGACGGACAAGCTTCCGTTTGTCCAATCGTGGCCAGTTCGATTCTTCGAGCTGCCTCCTATGCCCAGGGCGTCCGGGGGACCGTTGTTGAACCCAGCCCACCCAACCAAAGCTCCCTGCCAATATAGTTCATAGTTGCGAGGCCGGAAGTCATTGGAAACGACCATCAAATGAATAGCTTTGTATCCCCCCCAAGCCGCATATTTCCGCCTTTCAAGGAACGATTCAACCACCTTCGAAGGGCCGACGACGTCAATGGAGACGTGTCGTAAAGAGCGCCATGAGTGAGATTGTTGTATTCCATCAAAATCATCGAGGAGTGCAAGGCGCCCCAGGGCCTGGAGGGTCAAGCTAAGGGTATAGCGCCGGTCGAGTACGGGTTCATCTAGCGGGACAGTGGGTATTATTTTGAATTGGTTGGGGATGACCGCAGCGAAGGTCGAGTTGAGGAAGCTATTTTCGGCGTCGCTGACATTGAGCGTGGACAGGGGTAGAATTGGCGGGGATGGGGCGGCTCTAGACAAAGTCAGCGAGCATGAGAGAAGAGAGATGCACTCTTTTAAAGACAGAAACATCATGCAGAAGATCTGGATGAAGACTCGAAGCTGAGGATGTGGCAGCACATCCTAGAGTAACAAATTTTATTGCTTCATGGACAACGATTAGTATGCGAGCAGGCGATACGCGAGCAGCAGATTGATATGCGCTTATGAGTTCTTTTGATTGTGCACCCAATCACCGGCAACAATTTAGCGGATAGAGTGTGGAGTGGGCAACGCGCCAATTTCGCTGTGGGCCATCAACATAGCGAAATCCGCTTGAATAATTAAATCTTTTCACGTTCTACTGATCGTCATAAATCCCATCGAAGAACCCTTCATCATCATCCTCTTCCTCCGCTTGCGGAAAGATGGATTGTAAAGACTCAGGAGTGCCGAGCTGCGTACGAGGTCCCATCGACCGTCCCGGCTGCATTTGGAAGTGCCGTGGGGTCAGGGGATTTTCGGCGCCATCACCAGCGTCTAACGGGAGTATCAGATGGTCTTCGCCTGGGATGTATCTGATGGCCTGCCGACTGGCCAAGGCGCTGGTAACCAGCACCTTGAAAACGGCGCAAACATCTGGATCGCGAGTAAGGTCGTTGAGTGTCTCTAGTATCCAGCGGAGGTCTTCTGCCCACTCGGAAGTCTCGTACAGAGACACACCGTCAATGACGCACACGAGGACGAAGCCTTCTGGTAGTTCCTTGACTGACTCGCTGAACAAAGCGCATAGGCGGTTTGTATCAAACCGCTGGAGTTCGTGATATTCGTTGTTGTCAGTGAATCCGACACGGAAGGCATGTAGATTGAAGAGCTGTGCGAGAAGCGCTCTAAGAAGCCCACTTGGGCCATTCAGATCATCACTCCTGATTGTGTGCAGTCCGCAAAAATAGTGGATGCAGAAAGCTCCCTCGTCGCTCAAGCTCTGGGCAAGCAGAGCAGAGACGAACGTCATGGCCGAAGTCCGCTCTGTGGCTGAGTCGCCACTGCCATCAACAAGCAGAAAGATTGGTGACGTCGAAGTAAGCCAGTTCTGGAATTTTGGAGATTGCATTAGGAGGCTGCCACGGTGGTGGGAGGAGAGATCAGCAGCTCGGCCAAGGCGAAGCATGCTGGTGAGGTCTTTGGCCATCTCCTGTTGATTTATGGCTAGTAGTTCGAGGAGTTGATGCGATTCGAGGATCATGCCGCTTTTATTTTGGGCCTGTGCTTGCTCTAAATTAATGGTGAGAGACTGCACTTGGCCTTCCAATTTTGCCAGCACAAGCTCTCGCTTCTCGATCCCTAGGTCTCATTAGTGTCTTCTCCTGATGGGAGCCTTCGGAGTTGTTGGTGCTGTGATTCTTACATTCTTTATTCCGGACGTTTTCTTGAAGTAGTGATTCCATGTTCTTTTGCATCATCTTCTGGATCATTTCAACCAGATTTGCTTGGTTTGCTTCCATACGCGCGATTCCAGCCCGCGACACGGTTGAATCTTCTTTCAGCTGCCTTGTATCTGCTTGAATATTGCCTGTATCTGTCTTGATATTTGTTGCAAGATGCTCCGTTCGAGCAGTTGCCTCCCTCCATAGCCTGTCGATGCAGCGCTGTACAGAAGTCGATTGCTTTTCGACATCCTTGATTTTTTCATCTAAAGGTTTGCCGTATTGTGGGCCTTGGCAAAGGGCTTTAATTTGTTTCCCTTCATGCCATGAGCAGCTCGCGACTATGACAGCATGGTGCTGCAGAAAGAGACTCACAGCCACCTGTCTCGACAAGCCACTCCATCATTTCCATAATCGCGACAAGTATTGCGGTATATAGCTCCATGACCTCATGTTGCAGTGAGTCATCTGCCAGGCAAGATTCGCAGCACTTCTCGGCTTCGTATATCTTAGCTGGTATTCCCTCAAAGGTCTCCATTATTAGGTGCCTCCTGTTGCTCATTCGACCTGCAGCCTAAAGTTCTGTTACAGACAGGAACTACTAATGGCTGGACTCATGATACTAACCCCAAATATCAAGAAGAGGCCGGCAAATAGAGTCTTGTATTGGCCCTCGGGTATGAAGTTCAGGAACGGGATTACTGAGGGAGCATTGTCTCCAGTGACCCTCCCGAATTTCCTGGTCAGACCCTTCAACCCTTTGGCCTTGTTCTCGTATTTCCGACAAGCGTGCCCGTACTCGGCCATCACGTCGTCCCAACCAAGGGACTTGCTGATGTCGAGATCTTTGAGATCTTTCTTGGTAGAATTTTGGCAGATCTCCAATGCTTTCAAGAAGCGGTCCGAGTGAGCTTGGAAGACATCGATCCTACACCGAGAGCCGGTTAGGAAGAGGAAATCTTCACGTGCACAAGAAGATTTTACTGCAGGGGTGTAGTGGCTATTACGCACCACGCGCATTAAGGATGGATGTCGGACTCACTCCTGTTGCTTTTGGGATGGTAGCTGAGCTCGCTGGTCGTCATATCGAGAAGAGAGGGAGAAGGCAGGGTGCACACGACTGCCATTCTCAGCGAGCCAGGCTTTAGCTTCTGGCTGTCCGCTATCCCGCGCAACAAGGTATGCGTCTCTATATGAAGCCATAGAGAGGAGGAGGTACTAGTGAATGGTTAATTCGAACTTCTGGAGTCGCATGAGCGACACAATTATGCACATCGCAATATTCCTAAAAGCCTAGAAGTTGCTTATTGGGATGAAGGAAGACTGGACCCAGCCTCAATCCTCATGAGCCTAATGAACCTTTTGGGGGATGCCGTAAGCTTAGCGTCCGTACTGTGATCCAGATGTAACCTCGCTTAACCTCGCGAAACACTGGGCTTTCAGTTCATGCAAGCTGAGACGTTGACCACCAATCATCTTTGTCAGCATCCGCTTGGCCCCCAGAGACCCCCAAAGGCTACACCGCAGATCTCGATCCTACAGGGAAAATAAACGCCTCCTTTTATGCGGGCGTAAGCAAGTGCATATGATACTGTCCAATTGTTATCCAGGACATTGCGGGGCATGCTGTAAGCGGATCTGAGTGTGGTACGCACGGGCGAAGGCCAAGAGCTGGAGGCATGCTACACAATCCCACAGCCTAGTGTGAGCTGATCATCTATAAGTCTTTTCCTCTGGTAGTTTTTTTTTTTTTTTTTTTCATTCGACACCCTTTCCCCCCCCAAAAAAAAAGATTACTTCAAGCGAGCTGTTGAGACATTGAGAGCTTGATACACATTAACGGAACGTCACAGTAGAAGAATCGAGAATCCTCGTTGATGTAAATTTGGTCGATTCGACTGCCACTGACTCGCAAAGCGGAAAGGTCCGCTGAAGTCGGCTGCCGGGACAATCACGTGATGACCTCTCAAGATTCCCCAGAACAGCCTCCTCCAACAGAGCCTCATCTATCGCAGACCCCGAATTCTGTTCCGCCAGGTAAAGCAAAATTTCTTGGTACTCTATGATACTAGTTGAAAAGTATACAGACGAGCCATCTCCACCAATTTCTAACAAGAACGGTGTGTCCGAGTCAAACCCCCAGCATGTCGATGCGAAAACCGACCAGTTTGAACATGGCGACGAAATGGAGTTGTTGGCAGATGATGGGAATGAAAAGACGCCAGGAGGGGTTCAAGATCATCAAACCAATGTTCAAAAGCTCAGAAGTCGTGTGAGTGACCTTGAACAACGTCTACGGCGAGCCGGTCTATTAGACAAGCTGGAGGATGAGAGCGACTCGGAGGCAGCTCCGAAAGAGAAGGCGAGGGGGAAGAATAGAGCATATTCGTCTTCGCGCGATAGTGCGGAGAATGAGAACGACAATGGCAAAACCACAGAGAGCTTGACGGAGACCAATGACCAAGAGAAGTCGGTTCAAGTACTCGTGGACAAGATTGATTCCCTTGAAAGACGGCTGGAAGAAGCGGGACATTTGAAAGACAAGCCAGCAGTGGACAAACCTAGACTACCTGCTATACCGCAATTGCACTATGTGGACTGGTTAGACTTTAAAAATAAGGTGGTGGGAGACGAGAAAGTCTACGCAGTTGAAGTCCTGATTGGGGGGGCGAAGTATTATTACCAGCGATCTGAAGAAGACAGGAAAAGGAAGCAAAGGTCAAAAGACCGCAGCGGTGACCGCGATCAGCCAATCATTGAAGATGCGAAATCCAAGCCATTGCCGGAACGGATCCGCATCAATTCCAAGCCGATTCTATTGATAATGAAAGAGATCGATCCTACAGATTGGGGCGAAAGTCCAGTCGTGATGCTTCGGCCTTACAAATCCTTAATCTACCATGAAGACCGGATTCGTGAAGTCTTCGAGAGGCTCCAATCGAGGTGGGGAAATGCTGAAACGGAGCCTACCACAAATCAGGCAGTCGAATCTACTGTCACCGAAGATGCACATGACAGCACAAAAACGGCACTATCGGATGGGGCCATCGACTCGGTTCCTACGAAAAGCGACGCCCACAGCAAGACTAAGACTACGGCAGATCACATCGATGCAGACACGGCCAAGAGAAACGAGAAGATGGTGACTCGGCGAGACAGTATCTCCTCCCCACCGACTGCTAACATACCTCCACCGTCGATCCCAAGTGTCAATAACTCCATTGACCAAAGCGATATCACAGACATAAGAGATACTTCGTCCAAAGCAAAGTCCGAACCTATTTCGGCGAGCACGCGCAATGAGACCGAAGATTTGGCTGATAGTTTAGAAGCACTCAAAGATCTCCGCTGCCTGATCAGATTCATAGATCTGGAGCTCAAGCCAGTGGTGGACTCTTTTGGTGGCAACACCCGCCGCAAGGTTTTTTTCAGCGACCTCTGGCATCTTTACAAGCCAGGCGATCTTCTCTACTGTCCATTAGGCAACAAGAATACTTGGGATCATATCATGGTTGGCCACAAAAGCTACCCGCAAAAGCCGA
The DNA here is from genome assembly GCA_003184365.1 of Evernia prunastri. NCBI lineage: Eukaryota > Fungi > Ascomycota > Lecanoromycetes > Lecanorales > Parmeliaceae > Evernia > Evernia prunastri. The sequence continues at coordinate 24,700 of NKYR01000042.1, forward strand.
ACGACAGGTTTCAAGAGGCATTCCGGATGTGAGTCTTGTTTTCCGAGCCTTTCTTCCTGATTCATATTGCAATTTGATTTGTAAGACATGTCGTAGGAATCAGATCATCCTGGGACATGTTTCACAACTCCAAGTCGGTCCGAGAAGAGATATGCTAACTCCGGAAATCTTGAAGTGTCTGTACCGCTGGGGGCAGACCGCATCTCGAGTCAACAAGCGAGAAGTACCAGTACAAGGAAAACGATTTCTTGATCTCGGCTTACTGGGTGGATTTCAACGCTACCCGATTTGGTTCTCGAAATTACGTGTTTTCCATGGTATCGTTCCCGGGCGAACGAGACATAACCTCTCTTCAGTGTTATCCATTAAGGTATTGTCCCAAGGCTAATGAATTGAAAACAAAATGGAAGGCTAGAGGCGAAGCATTCCACGAATATATGACTTTCCAGTACAGGTACTACATAGGCAAAACTCTGACCTGTGCACCCGACGGCGTTCGTCGACCTGAGGATGAATTACCCAAGCATTCTGAAAACGTCGAGAGTCAGGTGGTAGTTGATTTCAGCGAAGCATTCGCTGCGTATCCCGGTTGGAGAACAAACACTGGTGCCAACTCGTTGGCATCCGCAGACTACACAGCAGAATTTTCAGAGGATTACCCCACTTCTTACTGGAAAGACCATGATTGGAAAACCTTGGACGACGAGTCGGACGACGAGATATACGACGATAAACACATTGACACCAAGTTAATGGAAGAATACATAGAACGTGATCCTCTTCTGAGAGACCATCCAACCACGAGTTTTACAGGGAATGATGAGCTTGATGAAGACCACCAGATCCTTCTCCCTAACAGAGTGTTCGGTTTCGTGATGAAGAACCGCAAATGGGGTAAGTCACTGTTTCTACTGAGGATAGAAATCCAAGCATGACTCAGTGGACGCTAAAATTTTAGCTAGCACTACTGACCATCGATGGCCTGCGGCCAATCAAGCGGTACGTTGACGGGTTCAATGACCTACAGCTGCCAATGGGACACAAGCGTACAATTAGTTCATTGGTAAACAATCACTTCATCAATAGGAACGCAGAATTGGATGATCTTGAAGCGAGCTATGACGCGGACCTGGTCCGTGGAAAGGGAAAGGGCTTGATCATTTTACTCCATGGTGCACCTGGTGTTGGGAAGACTTCCACCGCTGAGACGGCTGCGGATGCGTTCCGCAAGATGCTGTTCCCTATCACTTGTGGTGACCTTGGGCTCACGGCAGCCCATGTTGAATCGGAGCTTTCGGAGAAGTTTCACCTGGCTGAGCTATGGGATTGCGTGCTACTGCTCGACGAAGCCGATGTTTTCCTCGCGCGAAGGACAAATAATGATATCAAAAGAAATAGCCTGGTGTCCGTATTCCTTCGAGTGCTTGAGCATTTCACCGGAGTCCTGTTCATGACCACCAACAGAGTTGGGGCTTTTGATGAGGCTTTCAAGTCCCGGATTCACATTAGTCTTTATTACCCACCCCTGAACGAAGAACAGACCCGTAGTATCTGGAAAATGAACCTGGAACGCCTAGATAAAAAGAAGCAAAGGAGGAATGAGTCCATGCTCTTCAACGAGAAGGAGATTTTTGCATATGCACAGAACCACTACACGGAGACTTCTGCGCGCAAAGCCAATTGGAATGGGAGGCAGATCCGGAACGCTTTCCAGACTGCCAGTGCCCTTGCAGAGTTCGAGGCTCACGAGCGGAACAGGAAAGCAAAGGCAAGGTCTGCAGAGACAGGTGAGGTATTCATACCGACCGATCCACAGCTGAAGGTCAGGCACTTCCAGGAGATCGCTCGGGCCTCATATGAGTTCGACGAGTACATCGCTGAGACGAAAGGATTCACCGATGCTGAGATAGCTTATCGAGAAGGCCAAAGAATGGATGATTATCCGGTCAACAGAAGAGTAGTACGAGACAGAGAACAGCAGCCAACAAAATTAAGAGAAGCTCCACCGCTTCGTCCAGCCACTGTTCATGGACTCGCACCCAAAGCGAATCGACGAGCTGCTCCTGCCGGTCATACATCTGCAGGTGGGAATCGGCAGACGTACGTTCGAGCTCCTGTTGCTTTCACTCACGACGGCCCCGAGAGCCAAGACCCTAAGTACGATCAGCCAGCAGCTCCAGCCGCTACTGCTGTACCTCGGAGCGAGCGGTCCAGCGTAGCTCGTTTCCGGCCAAAACCCGTACAGCGACTGAATTCTTTCGCCGCTCATGATCGAGAACGACAACGGCACGAAGCCTTCGAACAGCACGAGCCTCAGTATGAAGACGAGGACGAAGAAGAACCCGAATATGAGCCGTTGTATGAGGAATCTTTCTCCCGGCCAGCGGGCACCTATCTCCATTCCGAAGATACAAACCACCGCGAGATATCTCCGCGCCGCCGTCAACAGGCTGGAGACCTCCCTGCAAAAAGTCGGAAACCCGCTGTTCTTGGTTACGGAGAAGACCTTGAGGATGACGAAGACACTTATTATCGCTGAGAATGCAGTAGACTGTGGAAATCAGATCTAAATCGCCGCTATGTTGTAGCAGATCGCTGAAGGAAGATGGGTTGGTGAGTAAATAGATTCCGGGAAATCTGGCTGCAATTTCAAAGGATTGATTTTGTTTACAAAGAAAGGCCGAAATAGATTATATTTCGATAATATATCAGATTATTACCTGTACACGATCTACTTGCATCTTTTTCTTGAATATTCCGACGGTCTCTCTGTCCTGCAAGTATCTTCAGACTCTTGGCTGGGAGCAACCATATCCCCATAAGTCTCCTAGGCTTCTGACGCCAGCGAGCAAGTTAAGCTCTTTCTCCAAGCCGCAACGTTCTTCCGGGTTCAGATGAGAACGATGCATCAAAGCCGACCCATTACACAGCCTGAACTCTAACACTCAGCAATCAATCTCGTAGAATACCCCCGTGCAACCAGGATCCCACCGCTGTTCCAGCCCTAAAATGGAAATGCAGGTCACCTTCAACCTCAGTGAAATCGGGATTTACCCCATTTATCCAGTGTCTATCCAGCTATTTAGCATTATCGCCTAGCTATCTCGCTTTGCTTGATTTCCAGAGTCCACGGTATCGGTCTGAGACAACACTAGTGAACGAGAGGCTGTGAGCTGGTACAATTCTCCGTTCTCCCATTCCTGGCTGAAGATGATTGGCTGTAAAGACGACCGGCTCCAAGGACGGGATACCATTCAGAATCCTTCGCTAGATAAGACACAGATTACAGATCACCAAAGTGTCTGCTGAGGGGTCACTCGGTACCTGTTTCATACCAATATCCTTTGTGTCTCCCACGGTCTGAAAGCGCTGACCAGTGGGGCAGTTCTCAGTCCTCCTCCTCCTCCTCCTCCTCCTCCTTGGGTTCGATCTCGAGCGCCTTTGGAGGCTGTTGGGGTGTTGATAAGGGGAAAGCTGACTACGATTGGCGCCACTTCGTGCAAAGTTGGTCAAAAGTGAGGAATCTAGTTCTGGAACGGAGTTTCTCCATCAGGTTTCTGGCCTGCGGATTGCCGCCGAGACGTTCTTGGCGAGGTTGATTGCGGGCTGAGACATGCCACTCGATTGTGCTACCTATCGACAGCTGTATTCGTGATCCGATACACATTGCTGGCATTTGGGACACCACTCGTACAGGATTACCAGATGATTCTCGATACAGACTGGGCGTGTGAGAGCTAAGCATGCCCTTGGGGGAACGAATAGGTGTACATGGATGAATGCTATTCTACATTTTCTTGGGTGATAATTGGATTCACGTTTATCTCTCAGCAGCCCAACAGTTCTGAGGCAAAGAAAGGCTTACGTAGCAACCTGTGCAACAGACTGACTGTGATTGACACTCTTCTACATCCACTTTGACGTCCGGGCAGAAAGAGAGAACAGCATGTGTTCATAAGAGATGAAATGCATCCTATGATACTACTCATGTATTGCGCAGGAAGGTGTGAGACATCTTTTGCAGTTGCTGCAAGCTCAGCGTAGTTCGGTAGGACGTAGGGGCTGAGATTCTAGAAGTCCCATATGTATGGAAATCAAGCGAAGGTGTTAGCTAATCTTCTATCCCTGTCAGTCTCTACTGTTGTAGATGTCGAAACCTGAAACTGAAAAAGCAGGTCCTCGATTCTGAAGGGCGTCCTCAAGAACGGACACAAGTAAAGGAAAAGGGAAGCAAGGCCACATCAAAATTCTCAGGGTTCCATGAGTCGTCCAGTCCCCCCTTCAATCAAGACGCTTATGACCTGATGGATCCCTAGCACATAGAAACTCAATCTCTGCCACTCCTCACACCCGAAAGAAGGTTTCTGCCTAACGTGTCAATGCAGATACATGAGGGTTCCTCTGGCGCCAAGACTTTGTTGAATAAGGTACTTTACTCTAGGTGGCAGCATCCATACGGAAATGTTATCGTTTGAGCATGTAACCGCCAGGAAGTGTCCCACATTGCAGGCAAAGATGAGTACGCAAAGCAGATATCATATCTCGAGTCGGTACGTGAGATTGTCTTACTGCTCTGAGGTAGGGAATTACCATTTCGGGAGTCGCAAAGACGATGTAAAGTTATCCAGTCAAGAAGCTCACCGAGTGACAAGTATCCACCTACAGTTCAAGGCTTTTGTAAGAAAACAGTACAATCTTTGCTCGGAAGCTTGGACATTTATGGTACTAAGAGACCGTGAGGTACTGTTGTAATTTCAATTGGGAAAACCTTTCACAAAACACAACACGAGCGGTAGACGACCTGCATCTCAGTGAGCAAACTCATGCTAAGTAGCGATTTAAAGTCGAACCTATAAGTTGGTTACAAGGGCAAATGAGGGTGGCTCCTGAAGTGTGGTACCTGCAGCGCCATGCACCGCCATGCAACAGCGATGTGTCTCTATGCCTTTCTTTCAGCAATTGATACTTCCTGTTGGATTTGAGGCCATTTGAGCCATGAGCCATATTGAGGCTATACGCCATGGCGAAATGGACCATGGTATTCCTTCCACATTATCCATATTTCTCACACTTGGCAATGTGGTGGCAACGCCTCCCAAGCCTTGGCGGTGGTGTGATTACCGCCACCATAGAAAATTGTACTGTGAGGACAGCGTGTCAGGTAGAAATTTCGGAGTACATTTGGTGGCAACATAGACATATTGGCCATATAAGGAGAAGGATATCCTTCTCCAGAAAAGTAGTAAAAAAATAATCAAGTCATATCACACCATACAATTTCTACACTTCCCGTGATCCGGTATCACCCTATCATCTCGCCCAAGCGCACCTGCACGCATTGATGTGTATTCGTTTCTCAAACTAGGTCTACATTGCTACAAGCATGGGGCTTTCTTGGCGCTAGGGGACGAGAACATGGCTGTTTAGGTCTCTATCTTCTGCTTGCTCTGGCGTTGGAACGGTCAGATCATAAAAGTCTTAGCTACTTCGTGGTGTTAACAAAGACATGGGAGCACTAATTTGGAGAGCATGGTGGCTACTGAGGAGAGATTGACTTCGTGATGCATTATTTAGTACTTCCTGAGCTCGAACAAATAGAAAGCGGCTATTGGAGTGCGGTAGAAAGAAACAGAAACGCGGTAACTACGCTGACGAAAGCCTAGAGGAGGTGACAGGTTCGGCAGAACTTGAGCAGACCTCCGAGCCAAAACCAGACCAAAGCGAACCGTTTTCAAACGTCGCTGTACCTCGTGTCCATCGACGAGGGTGCTAGCATTGTAGAGAGACACAAGCTGGGTAGACCACAGTCTCTATCGTGTCCAACATGTTATCAGCCTTCTTGGTCTCTATCAACGCCGGAGAGAGACAAAGCTGCACCCTAGCATCCTGTGACCTTCTAGATAAACCCTCTACTTTCATGTACCTCGGATCAAAAAGCTGATTAGAGACAATCCACTTGAAAGATAACTCTTCGGTTTGGAGTGACCTTTGGCTTGAGAGCTTGAACACTTCCGAGAACACCTCGCCGAGTCTCTCGCGGAATGCTACCAAGTTCATAACATTATAGTTCGTGAGGGTCTCCTGTAGGAATGGCCTTATGATGTCGAAGAGATGGTGTGCCAGGGTTTTTGGATACTCTTCGAGCTGCTTGGAAGCCTGAACAAAATCGTAGTTGATCCCGCGAGTAATACGGTCGAGGAGTTCAGGCGACACTAGTCACGGCAGTATTAGTCCTAAAATCATCTCCGGTATTGCGACCAGTACTCACCACTAGCAATCTTGTTCTCCATGAGTCGCACGTACTCAGACTTTGATGGAAGTCTTGGCGGCAACGGTTCGTGTAGTTCCTGCAAGACCCATTCATAGCCAGCAACTGCTATGACCGAACACAGAAACTCTCCCAATGGCAGCAGAGATTGCATTTGCATCACAGAAACCACGTCATTCAGTGCATTCGTGGAGTTGACTCCGAAAATAAGTCTGCAAAGCCTGAAGAAAGGCGGCTTGCTCATGTGCACAACGATATGTGGGGTTTCCATTGGGTTTGCGTTGGTGGCATCCAGAAGACAGTATACCACTCCCTTGATGCCAGCATCAATGGAGAGTCCCAGTTCCCTCAGGAGGCTGTGAGTCGGCAGGTACCGCCGAAGATCGTACTTCATGAAGCTTGATAGGCCTGGGGCCAGTGCTGGTACAAAGTCGGCCGTTGACGGAGGACTGGAAGGCGCAGGCCAGGACCGAGTATGGTTTTCAGTAGTGCGGAGCACATCCACAGAGTAAAACCGGTCCTGAATGGACTGAGGCGTGGCAGAGCTAGAGGTAGGCGAGATCGGACTGTAACTTGGGGAGACCAATTCCGATACCCTTGGCTCGGTAGAGAATGACGCCGAAGTTTCCAATTGAAAGCGGTTCATAGTTGCTGCATTTCCGTAGTGAGAACTAGGAATTAAAACATGGGTCACGGCAGCTGAGCTAAGCATCTTCTCCCCTTGAAACTGTTGCTGTGCCAAATCAGTTGACCGTTTGGACTTTTCGTGAGCAGTAGACGCGGGGAAGCGATTGATTTCTGCGGTTCCAGCGGATCTCGAGATCAAGTTAATCTCCTAACACAATAATAACAAGGAATCAGTGCTCACCCTAGTGTTTCTTCACCATCAGAACATCTCTGTACGTCAATCGATGAGGCAACGCTTTGTTCAGCTTCTGGAACTCGTTTCTTAGCGAACGACGAGGTTGGCAATCGCGAGCCACGGTTCCTTGTCCCACAGGCAAATACCTCATCGAGACCCAACTGCCGGATGATTTCAAGAGATTGTGGATTTTTAATGCCACACTCATCTCCCCTTCGCTGAAGAACGTTGGGGTGACAGTAATTATCCAGCACGTCACGACCCTCTGCAAACAAGTCACGGTCACAGTATTTGCGATTTTATAGCTAGGTCTCCGATGTCTACGCCATAGATCGCGGATATGGTCGTTGACCACGCGGTTGTCCAAGTGTATCATCCCAAAATCATTGATTAGGATCAGAACCATTCGGTGGATAGCTGCGTTTCTGTCGCACACGTATGGGCTCCGATCACCTTTGCGGTCTTCGATGTCTGAAAGAAGTCGGTCAGTCGCCGCGCATGTCCAACGGTGAGGGCGGGGAGGCATTTTGAGCAGCCTTGAGTCCTTGACCCGAAAAATTGCGCAGTGATTCACTCGAAGCGAAGGACGGAAGGTCTTTCCAGAGGTGATATCCTGACTATTAGGCCTCAGACCTGAGCCGTGAAACTAATTGACGACGGGTAGCTGAAGACGCAGGGATAGACTTGTGCGCACTGTTTGCCATGGCATTCCCCACCATAATTGTTACACGGCTTTTCATGCCTTCATTAAGAGACCTTCTGCAGGTCACCGAGTCAAGAAGAGCGATCAGTCACCTCTTTAGCGAAGACGCTGGATCGCCCCACTTCAGTATCTTAAGATTGATGTGATCCAATGATCGAGGGAAGTATATGCGCGCCAGCACAGAATGATTTATCGCAAAACGTTTTGAAGAGTCATATGTCAATCTCAAGATTTTTGGGTACCGGCCTTTGCATATCTCTAATGCTTCGTCCACCTCGGGGATGACGGGTTCTCCGAAATGCTCTGCAAGTGGATGTGATACATAGCGATTTGATAATTGCAGATCATGGTAGGTAAGTGGAAGTCTGAAAAAGGATGATCTGACTGCATTGCATTGATTAGAGCATTCCGATCCATGAGTCTTCTGAGTAGGTACCTAGGTAGACTAATTAGCGCATCAACTCTTTGACTAGGGTAGGTATACGGAGTACACTGCATATAGGCTAGAGCCTGCAGATTTCTTTCTTGCCGTACATTACGCCAACGCGTCCTCTTACACTCTAGTCGCTGTCGATGAATTGCGCCTTCATGTAAGTGACTGATTCTATCGACCCAGGGCTGGCCATATTGTAAAGCCGAGATCCTCTGATTGGTAGAGGAAATCCTTATGCAAGGCTCAGAAGTGAGCTGGTCATGTAACGCAAAACCCCACCCGGCTGCTCTTTTCCGATTGGGTCTGATGCAGGCAGTCTAGCACAACGAATACCTAGATAGAAAACCAATCATTTTGACCCCCTTTGTGGGGCACTCTCTCATACATCTCTCCGATTGTCTGAAATTTGCCCTGATGAATCTCTGACAGAGCTGCCGAATTACCGTCCAAAGACCTTGCTGCCTCTACTTTCAATCGATCCAGGGCGAAATTCTGTCCACAATTGTACTTGAAATCGTAGCAAATCTGGAGTTTGGACTACATCTCGGACCACCGTGTAATTCATTCCTCTGGATCCATCGTGATGTCTGGAAACACTACTCTTCGCAAACATCTGCTACTTAGCTTCGACGTTGGGACCGCGAAAAGTAGTGTCGTCTGGGCAGAATGTCGAGGAGATGAAGAACTAACTGTAGATGTTTCTCCTATCATTTTCGATGGAGTAGCCACGGAAGTATCGAGTCATATCGCATACGACCACAGCATACAGGACTGGATTTGGGGTTCCGTTCTTCACGCCAATATAAAGAGTCGTGACAATCCAAATGGAACGATTCAAAGGGACGACATAATAACAATGGCGAAGCTCTGTTTTGACCATTCGAAGAATAAAAAAATTCGCGAAGGCGTCGACAGACAGCTGAAACGCGTGGGGCGACTGAAGTACTCCAGTCCAGAGTGCCCCAATACAAAGATTGAGAGGTACCCGACGTACAAAGATGTCTTCAGGGAGTTTCTACATAGGCTGTACTGCTTTACGATAAGATCAATAAGAAAGTGCACACCGACAGTAGAACAGATGGACGTTAAATGCATCCTCTCATTTCCGGCATGCTGGGCATCATTTACCGGCCACGACTTCGGAGTCATTGCGAGACAAGCAGGTCTCACAAATATCACTTATATCTCCGAGCCAGAGGCGGCCGCCGCGTATGTTATACGAAAGAACATGCAGTCAACATCGAGTGTAAGTGATCATTGATGCTGTTCTCATGGTTGCAGCGCTAATACGACCAAGCAACCCAGACATTTCGTCATCATTGATGCTGGCGGAGGCACAGTCGTGCGTGCACATGGCATACTCTCTCGTATCTCTACTCAACTAACTTTCTTGCCATAAGATCTCATCCCATATGAAGTGTCCTCTTATCACCCGACATTGGTGATCGAAGAGATCAGTAAGGGCTCAGGTACGCTTATCTGCTACTACTGAACTCCCTTTTTGTTGACCTCTCAAGGCGACTACTTTGGCTCTGAAGTCTTGAACGAAGATTTCAAGAAAGCGCTCCGGACACCGCACTTTGATAGTAGGATTCAAAGTATCGTAGATTATTGCAAAGGCCACGATCATCCACTTCACAGCTTCGATGATGTGATAAACGTAGCAGTCGAGGAGTTTGATCGCTTCAAGATGAAGTTCACAGGAAGTGAATCTCTAGAGGCAACGATTTTTCACGCTCGCACTGGACAAGGCAGGCTCAGTATTACAAAGTAAGTAACCTTGTCAAACCCATTCGCAAGTACAATGTTTTGGACTTCTTGGTAGAACCACCTACCTCAGAGGTTTGAGCCGCCATCACGGTATTGGTAGTAGCATACACTGGTCTGACTGTTAGCAGTCAAGAAATAGCGCGAGTCTTTGACACGATCGTCGAAGGCATAGCCAAATGCACCGAGGACACGCTAAAAGATCTCAACACAGACGGCGAGAACGTCCTGATCAGAGTAATAGCCTTCGCACATGGTCTAAATTTGTTCTCATGGGTTGACTAACCGCCGACAGGATGCCATATTTGTTGGTGAATTGAGTCGAAACGAATACGTTTTCCAGAGACTGAAGCAGATTTTCGGAGGTCAGCAGCCGCGGATGGGGACCTATCCTATAGATTTTGTCACGCATTCGAAAGCGAGCCCGTAAGTCGACGAGATCCCGGATCAGGGAAGCGGACATACTGACATCGAATAGCTCCAGTCTTTTGGTATCCGAAGGTGCGGTATACATGTCAATATGGAAGTCAATTTTCGGTCAGAGGAGTTTCCGGCAGACCTTGGGTATCTCTCAGAGTGAAAAATGGAATTCTGCTATTCACAGCAAATCTCGGAAAACCATGAATACGGCCGATGGCCAATATGAGGCGCCCCACTGTTTTGTTCCTTTCTGTCGCAACGTAAGTTCCCGTACCATTCAGATTATGCGTAGTGAGACTTTGCATAGCATACTAAGATTTGTAGACCGAAAAATTCAATGGGATATACAACAAAGTGCTACTAGCCTGGGAGGTCCCGGAAGAGGAAAGAGGCCCCATTCGCATCCGGACGGAGCTCTACGGTGGTGATGGTATCAAAGACCACCTGGATGTCAATAACCCCAAGAACGGTAAGTATTGGGCCACCAAATTTATTCAAAAGGTTGCGCAATGCTAAAATCCTAAGGTATCAAAAAAATCGGGGTGATCTCCATTGACATACCAGCATCTGAATTGAATGAGACCTTCTGGGAGACATGGGTTACCAACCGATCTACAGGAGCTCGATCTCAATACTTCGAATTTGCGATACGCATGACCGTGGATTATCCAATGGTCGAATTTCACGTCTATGTTCCTCGTAACGGAGCATTCGAAAACATGGGCTTGGAAACAACACCCTCGCAGGACGAACTGGCGAAGTGCGTGATCGCAAGAGCTGACTTGGAGGCTTCAGGAGCCGTCAATGTGGCTATGAGGCCTTATAACGAGCGGCATGTACATGGGTGCTTGTCTAGAGATTCTTCTCCTATGACGTTGGTTGATCTACCAGACGGGGCAAGTCCGCGGCCCTTTGAGCCAGTTTCGTTGCCACCTCGGGTAGACGTCTCTGGAGAAGAGCAGCAGCCATCAAACCTGCGATTATTCGAGCATCCTAGATTTTCGGTTAGCGCTACACGGCCTACACACGATACCCATACGCAGCTAGATTGGGAAGATGTGATTTCCTTGGCGGAAGAATCTGTTAGGACCAACAAGCGCGGGGGTCCTCAGGTCCGTGAAGACGTACTACCAATGAAGAAAAAAAATTCCACCTTTGAGCCACTGAAGAATGGTTCAGTTCACCACAAAGCCGCTCCTGTGCAGGCAGCTAGTGCCGTACCTCCAGTGATTCCGATGAGCAACAGTCGTCTTAGCAGGACTTCTGATAACCAGCTAAGACTGAGAGAAGCATCTACCGCACGCGTCCACAGATCGCTAGAAGGGACTGTCGGACTTTCGAACGTGGCCTCGGAACCAAGCGACGAGGTCAGAGCAGAGCCCGCCCGAGCATCGTTAAGACGATCTGCAAGCAATCATGCAAACGGAACCAACTCTAAATCAGACAAAGACCCAGTCGCTACGCCAGGCCAATTCAAGAGACCTTCTCCGTGTTCGACGTGCCCGAATGGAAATTGCGAGATTCGTCGCGGGTTTTCGCGCTCTCAATGCTTTGCTTGTCTCAATGATCCAGCAAGGCGCAGTCGGGGGTCTCAGCCGCTTGGTGTATCCAAGGAAGTCAGAAGCTAGACAGCGTTCGGATCCTAGGGGCGGAGTCGCGGAGACTTGTACAACACGTCGGGCTACTAAAAGACTGACTTGATTGGAGGTGATTTTGTTGTGTCAAGGATGCTCGGAGGCGATGGGCTTTCGACTATCTGGACTAAGAGCAGCGCCACTTAACCTTTCTACCCCATATCTTCCCAGTCGACGAACACGCACCGCATAGTCCCTCTCTGATCAGTCCAAACCCGATATCTCCCATAAGGTCGTCTCCAGATCACTCTGCGCTCGAACGCTGCTCAATCATCTTAAAATGGGCCATCAGCATATTGGGCCTGGTATTCACTACCATTAGTGGAGTCTACAGCGTGCTATCGCGCGACGAGAAGCAACAAAAAGAACAACGCGGCACAAAGCGCGATGACGAGCGCGCAATCTGACGCAAACACCTGGGCTGTTCTGACAGCCTGCTGGACGCAAAAAGTGAGTGGTGATCCTATGAACTACTTCGTGCACCAGGAGTGGATTGTCGCTCCTCCTTTTCAGTATGCTGACTCCATCCTCTTCAAAGGATCTGCCGAGTTGCGACTTTATTCCAACATACCACAGAGATCAGTGCTTTTGTCACTCATATGGCACAAGCTGTAATCTTGCCCGAGCCATCAACAATGCGTACGTCAGCGAGTACTTCGCCAACAAGTAGTGCGCCTGTTCCTAGCGAGTCCTCGGACCGTTCATCTTCTGCGGCAACGGACTTGACATCTATGCTGGTGGTGATCACTCCGAACCTTTCATCCAACCTGCAGTGCTTTTCCTTGTCCTTTTCTGCGTTTCGATCCCGGCATGTAAGGCTTACCGTATCTTGCAAAAGAGACCATCCGTCAGGCTGGACGAAGAAATGGTCATCGTGCCAGGAGCATTCAACAAGAGCAGAGAGGAGGCTTCAAATACGGCAGACGTGGAAGAGAGTCCGGACGAGCCAGTCAAGCAATGGCCTGGAAAATGGCGTGTTTTTCTGCTATCTGTGCTTCAATGTGGCTAATAGTGTTGGGAAAGCTGACCGGAAATTCAGCACTCGACTGTTGTATATAGTGCCAGGGAAATGCTGGAGTTGGAGGACCTGAAAGATACCCAGTAACGCGGTTTTGAATTATACGGTTGTCCTCGTTCGCAGCTGAAGCCGCCTGCGATCTTGACGTCAGCAATTGGTAGTCCAGCGTATATAATAGAACATGGCAGGTCCACGCTAAGTGTTTACTACTCTATGCGTCTCTGCGTTTCATCATGTTCTAGTCCTTGGCTGAAGTGCAAGGCTAACTATCCGCAGCTGACAATGGTCCAAGCTGCGACTGTTGCGCCGTACCAAAGAATCTTTTGGGCAGGGATACTATCAGATGGGTACACAAAGTCAAGTATCGTTCTACTTACATGGTTTGTGACGCAGTGCACGCATGTTCCGTCTTCCCATATGTAAATGTCATGACCTCTTTTACTTGTTGAGACACTTGAAAATTTGTTCTGTGGGCAGGTGTGTTAACCACTCAAACATTTCGTGAAACCCATGCCAAGACCATAGATTATTGGCTATTGGCCCTCGTGCAAGGTAACTTTAACACGTTCAACGCATCAGGGTATTATTAGGACAAAGACATGAGTCATAACACATATGAAAACAGTCTTGTGTTAACACAAAACATGAAAGAACAAAGTATGGCGACTCCACAATTTCCCTCGCAGAACACTCGTTCCCAAAACCCAACAACAACAATTATCACTCTCACAACTACCACCACTGTTACCATTACCGCATTTTTACTTACCATACCAACATGCCTTTATCACTTTTACTTCGAAAGGACGACGACGAAACCCAAGGCAAGCATGAATCAGATATCCAGTACCTTGCCCGAATGGTCAAAAAACACAAACATCAAAACAACTTCTCAGCACTCACATTTCGCTTCGTCTACAAACTGCAAGCCGATTTAGCTACAGCCGAACTGGCCTGCGCGATTGCAGCTCACGAATACCCCGGAACCTCGCTTACGCTTACAAACCACTTCAGCGAGCTAGAATTATCTGCAGCCTCCGTGTACATGGCCTTGAGCGTCCGCCGTCAGGGGAAGTCTCTCAGAGATGTTGAAGAATTGACGAAGGTCAAATCCGAGAAAATCCGTGACGTTTACACGGAGTTCTATTTCGGACAACTAGGACTCAAGCCTGCGGACTGGTATGGTATTTTCCGCTTCGCCTTCGCGTCTGATCTCCCGGCGGCCGAAGCGCGGCGTACCTTGACTCCTCGATTTCCCGAGCCCAAAATCCGGACCGTTCCAGCGTAGGCTCTTGGACAATTCCAAGCATATGGGAGTGCGGAGAGGACATTACGATGGAAGTTGGGGATGGTGGACGTAGGTATCTAGTGCTGAGATCTAGCATTAATAAAAACATCTATTGACACTGAATTAATCATCGATTCAAACCAGTAGCCTTTGATATTTCATTCCGGTATCTTCTGATGTTGCAGTCTTATCCGCAAGTGCTGCAGACTACCGCAAGTGTTTTAGGAAATCGTCAGTAGTCTGTGCAAATCACCACCAATCGAGAGCCAAACACTGAGGCACAAACCAATCGCACGCACAGGATACGCAATCGATTATGAACAGGTAGGCTCAGATACTCGTTGACATCCGCAGCGCAAGATTAAGCTGAAACCCTTCTTTTGCGGCTAGCGAATGACAAGATCCAAGCATCCTTCTACAGATGCTTCGCTCGGACCCGAGCTGCGTTGCAATGACTTTTCACTGCCCTTGCATGTAGTATCCAAATCGTCTTTGCCACAGTAGCCTATTACAGTTAGCAATCAACTTGATAGTCTACAGTAGAGCCACTCACTCAGAAGCATTTCCGGGTTTCGACTCTTTCACCCGACAGTTGTCACATTTACGTTCAAATGCACGGCTTGCGCCCAGCGGCCTTACTCTTGCCCCAACCCCTAACCAGAGGCCAGTGGACTGTAACTTCTCATACGGGTAGTTGTCAAACTGTGAACCTTCCAAGACGTCGAGACAAGAGCCGTAGCATGGGGAGTGATCCCGAGCGAAGAGGAACGGATACTTGTGCTCGGCGACCAACATACGCTTTCGCTTGATTTTACTGTCGAGGCCGATGCAATCTTTGGCGGATATGATATGACGGAACGTGGAATGTGTACGACGGAGTAGCATCAGGGATGGCTGGGAGTCATCATCGAGATAGCTGAAGATTTGTAGTTTGAGCTCAGTAGGGAGGGCGAGCAGCGGTGGAAGGACCGTGTCTGAGGGTTGCACGGTGGTCATTTTGTGGTAGTCAAATGATAGTGTCTCCGTAGATTGCAGTGAACCAAATCCTGGCAGTTGGAGAAGATCCGAATGATTAGTCATCCCCGCCACGACCCAACATCTCACCACACAAGATGTACCAATCTCTTTGTGCATCTAGGCTCCTTTGGAGACCCTGACACAAAGCTGGAAGCACTTGCCCCATGGCTTTTGTGTCAAGAGTCTTGCTGTTTGAAGAGACCGGCACGGAGAGAGAAGAAGCAAGCGTCTAGACTTTACCTTCAGCCTAGAAGAACCTTCCAGCGAGATGCCAGAATATGCAAACGAAACTAATTCCTTCTATTATTCATTTGTGTTTTCAGCTTTGGCTTTGTCTGCTGGAAAGTATAACATACTTGGTGTACAGCTTTTAGAACCAGCGACACTTAATATACGCTCTTCCCTTTACACTCGATGTCTACTTCACACAATACATATATATATAATACTTATGATATATCCACCAAGGCCGCATTACAAATTGTGTGCCCTGGCAAACTTTCAACATTCCGCTGTTCCGACCACAATGATACGGTAGGTCAAGATCCGGTGTTGCGTACAATGATGATCTAGCACAGCTGACGAGACACGACACTAATTCTTTAACATTTCAGCGCCGTGGTTCCTATGATGTATAAAGCCATCACTAAAACAATTCTGTACTTTCCACTAGTCTCACCAAGATCGAAACAAGTTCAAGTCAGCCATTACAATGCGGAAACAAGGGCCTGGTACTAAACTGGTGTTGAAGGGTTTAAAGCGTGCATTACCCGATATCGCGGAGCGACATGAGAGAGATTTGGAGGAACGGGACTCGAGGAGATGACAGTCAAAAGTGCGGGAGTCAAGGGAGCAGGAATTGGAGGAGCAGAAGCTGAGGCAGCACAAGCCCGCCTCTTATGAGCATGAAGGTGAGTTTCTCTGCGGACCCCTTCTATACCCACTTCACACGTTTTGTAATACATCTCTTATATCCTGCCCAGAAGTGAATAAATCACTTCAACAGCACCAGATTTAATTGTCGAGATTGAAGCCTAAAGATCTTGTGGCTAGGCTTCTACTGACTTTGTATGCTGCCAGGAAATCGACGAGGATCTTCAACTCAATCGAACTTGGATAACCGGGAACTTCGAAGTCGAACTGGAGACAGAACTCCGTCAAGAAAAGATCAGCAGATTTCTTCGAAATCCGACAAGCAAGGAAATGTCCCACAGAGTGAAAACCACACTCGACTAAAGACATACCAGCAAGCCTCTTCAAATAGGATTGGGAACAGCACTCCGCGAAGATCTAGTCACCCAGTCCCTTCCAACACGGATAATTCGGGACATCGCCGTCAAGTCGAAGATAATCTTCGACGGCGAACAAACCAGGGGGCACCTACATTTCATCCAATTTCCAAAAAGCCGGGAGTCTTCGAGTCGTCTCCAATCAGCGATAGGACCCACCGCACTCATCAGACGACTTCAGTGCGCTCGAACACAAATCCTCGAGTGTATCGTCCTCCGTCTGGAGAGAGCACCCGGGCAGTCGTAGATTACCGAGGGGGTTCAGACGTCCGACAGCAAGGATCTGAGTCTGAATCAAAGTCCGAATATTTCACAGCATCAGAAGGAAGTGTGACAGGGGATGCAGATGACGCTACTCCTATGCTCTCGAGACCCAAGGTTGAGGACTGGGAGATGTACGCAAGGTAGGGATAGGAATGTAGAATCGAATGATGAGGGGGAAACAGAGAACGAGTAATTAGCTTTCCTTTTCATAGCTGACATATATGGAGACTGAATAGACAGATCTCGTTCTAACCATTAAGGTTTGCCCGTCCTCGACGTGAGAACAGACATGCACCCATATGGTGGCGTAAGCAAGCGCACCTCGGCTGAGAAGACGGGCCCCCATTCGTAGGTTTCTTCAGCTCCTGTGCCTCGTGACGCGCGTATTTTGCCGCTGGAACCAGTGATTTTTACCCTCTTGAGTGACGCAATGTAACTTAATCGAGATTATGTAGGTTTAGGCAGGGACATACTCTATCTCGCATCCCCTTAGCGTCTTAGTACAATTATATATGTGAAAGAATACTGCGGGTCTAATGACTCATGCTCTCCGTGGAGCTGTATGAGTCAGCCAATAGCAGGACTTGAAATTGAAAGAGCTGACTTGAGAGACATTGAGGCGCTGAGGTGCTCGAGTCAGGGTCTCGGAGAAGGAGGCTCAGAGCATCCAAGCCGCAATTCATGTACTACTGTGTATACTTCTGTACGATGTACCTATAACGCTAGAAGTTGTACGATACTGCAACGGAAGTGTATTTTCATTCTACATACTCACGGACATAGTCTAGGTGGAGCGTGTGTTTATATTCAGGCCGTTATCTAGCTCGAAGAAGCAAGCAACGAAACTTTCTAGCTATTCAGACTCTTTATCTCAACAGTCTTTGGACTTGCAAACCGAGGATGTAGACATCACCAACGCCATAGATACCCAAAGAGTCCCCACTACTGTAGAGGGAGCCGACTTCGCTGTTGAATGATGTGTCCATCAACACCCGGCTCCCGTGGTTGTAGACATGGACGCTACAGGCGCTACCCATGGTGTTTCACAGCTCCTGTGTGGGTAGCATGCTGCACTGCTTGCCTCGATACTTTGCTGTTTGCTCTTTCAAATCAAAGGGGGCTGTTCTCAGGCAATTCGGAACGGCCGTTGCCATGAGACAAATTGGCCTGACAATCTCTGGCACCGAGACAGTAGAAGTTAAAGAACTGATCGGAAAATCTTTGACAGTCAGACCAACGGATCGTAAAAAATAGATGAGATGCTTGACTTTCTGTGTCCTTGTCTCGTTGGCCCACAACTTGAATGGACAACGACTTATCCAAGTCGGACAAGGTTAGAATGACTGATTAGTTAGTTCAACCCAAGCCCCTTGTCGATCCGGTCCAATACCTGGATTCTGAAAGTTTGCAGAAGCCTGGGCTGTGTACGGTAATCGTCCCATAAGTCTTCAAAGCCATCTTCGAGGCAAAGAACTGCAGCATCTCGATAATCCGCCCCCATGGTGTGTCCGAGCGATTGCTTAGCGATTTTGACTAATAATTTCTGTATCTGTTCTGGCTTTGATTTCTTCAGCTCGTTTACGATTTCCTGGAGGTAACGATGCTCTAATACAGTCTGCCAAAGCCCGATCTCTAGGAGCAAAACCCCGTATGCGTATATATCATGCAACGCATCGTGTCTCTGCAAAGGGATTCCTTGGCGAGTGGGATGCCGATACACTCTCCTTCGAATATCTTCAACCTCAAGACCATCTGAAATATCGATTTCCCGCCGCGAGTATTGAAAGCATCCAAGAAAAGGTTTCGAGAAATCCCATATATGGTTCTCAGGATTCTGGAAGATGAGAACATTGCGACTACAGATCTCCTCATGAACCCACCCTACAGAATGCCACTTTTGGATGGCGCGTCCAATGTCATGGGCAATCCGAAACCGTTGTCCGAGGGTCGGTCTGAACTTTCTATAAGCAACGCCCAGTAGCTCGAAGAGAGGGGCATATGGGAGTGATAGACCAGCAGGAACCTCAAAAACCAGTCCATAGTGGCGCTCATAGCTGTCATGGAACCAATGTAGACACTTTAAGGAACAGAACTCCGTAGGCTTGTCGGAATTCAAAATTTGTGCAAGTTTTTGGATCTTCCGTCCGTCGCGGAGCTTTCTAACCTGGTCGAAGGACTCCTTATATGGCTTGTACTCAACAAGAACATCTGTCTGCTCCATTCTCCCTATCATATTCTTTTCGCCTCCGACAGTCGACCCTCGTTCTCCACCAACAGATTGTATCTCCATCGCACTGACTTCAAGCGAGTTGGAAGCTGGTCCGGAGCCCTTGATGAGTCGCACAAGCCTAAGCGGGCCGTTGAGCCCTAGTACTTTGCCTGAATTGCTGCAGGCCATATCCTCGAAAGCATCATCAGGCAAAATCACCAGCTCCGCCTCAAGTTTTCGGACGACGGAGCTATTTCGAAGCTCTAATTCTCGGACGAAGTGCAGAATCTGATTCTTTAGCTGCGACACCTTCGAGGGAGAGTCCAGTCCAGACATTGGGATCCAGGTCTGACTAATTTCGGCAAACAGGCTGTCAACTTCTTGCCAAACATCCAGAATCTCTTGCCTTCCAGCTTTGTCTAGTGACTGCATCAACGGCGATTTGGTGTTTGACGAATCATGTCCTAGCGTAATTTGCTGTAATTGTTCAGTTTGAAGCAGCACCTCGTCAATGGCAATTTCCTGAACAAGCGATGGTGCTTCTACTTTTAACCACTGTACCAGATCATGTATAGATTTGTCCTGATTGCCTGGACTTACAGAGACGGCCACTCTTAATCTAAGCTGTGAAATGGCCTCTGAAAAATTTGACGTAACTGGCTGTGTGTCGAGGAAAGGCTTCCAGCGGATAGAACGTCCTTGATGGCCAAGACTCATATCGTCGTGGATAGGTGTCTGCCTTAAATTTGCTCTCTTGTGTGCTAGACGATGAGCAAGCTGCGAAGTGACGATTTGATTCATGCTGCCAAGCATCTCATTCATCTCCCTCAGCAAAGCCGTAGTGAAGGAAGCAGGACCCGGAGAGGGCGTCTGAAGTCTCATTGCGCATGCTGCAAGTAGCTCACACTTCCCAGGATCTTCCCTGACGCGGCCTCTTGCGGCCTGTGCACTGTAACAGCAATCCAGCAGAAGGAAAACATCTGCCTTGCATTTGTGGAGGTGAGGCTGGATCTCGTACCAGTCCACAGTAGGACCTTCACTCATCCGTCTTTCCACATGTGAGTTAATGTCATCTAGCCTTGAATAGGATTTCGGTCCCTTACGCTGCCCAGACAGCCTCCGCTTCTCTGTCCATCCCTCTGTCGTTGTCTGCGTCTCCATGGCCGCCGTAGTGGATCACAACCAAACAACCAGGTTTCCCTTGATTCTTGATGAGGTTAATAATTGTCGACAATAACTCTATGTGGCTGTTCTCTGAGGGTATAGGGTACACTGCTGTATCGAAACCCATAGAGCCAAAAAATTGGACAACCTTATCGGACTCGTCTTTGTATCCGGTATTGTCTGCGTCTTGCCAGTAAAGAGAGAGCAGAGACCCACCAATATAATCATTGCCATTCTCATAATGACGGTTCAACTCATCTGCAAGCTTTGTCTCCCACATATGAGGATCCATCATCGTAGAGTAATAGAGATGAGTTTCAAGAACAGAGCGGTAAGGCCAAGTCACGCCAAGATATTTTCTGTGATTGACTAGTAGAATCCTTCACCACATGCTCTTTTACGGACTACTTAGGAGTGTGTTCTACATTCTGTCGTACAGTAAGCTGCACTACTGCAGACAGCGTACCCTGAGTGACTATATTTAAGGACGAGTGATCAAGAGCTATGGAAGGATCCTGACCTGTCTGGAAGGTCTTTGTAACGACTTGATATTCAATTAAGGATCACAAAAACGAAGTATCATAGTGTAAGGGGTATCGCATTGCAGGACTGGCAGCGTCCCTAGCCTACTAGCGTGCTGCTGCGCGCCTGCAGGCGCCTACATAACGAGAGCTGTCCTAAGGATTACGATGATCCTCCATACGGTCGATCAAACCTTCCATCGCCCTTCTTCAATTCCTGTGCCTCTGTGCCTCCAAATCACTCCCACAACATCAGTATAACGTTATTATGCCTGGCTCAAACCCCAATTTAGTGTAATTACCCTGCCTGCTGGGGCTCAGGCAGCCATGAGTTGTCCTTCCGGGACGGCATTTCCGTTATTGACATTGTTCCCATTGTTGTCACACAACGTGTACTGCTCGGTATCGCCAACTTTTGAAATGCTATAGGGGCCCGTAGTACCGCGGCTCCCTGGAGCTGCCCAGTGGACTTTGTCTCCAACACGGTATGTGCTAGCCTTCCACACGCAATGTTTGAGCGTCACCAATCACGTGCTTCACGTTGAATACTGACTTTCTTCTTATTGATACGAGGACGGCCTCCGAGCTCTTCTTGGATGGCTCGTGTGCTAGAAGCGACCACAAAGTCCGATCAGCCTTTTGAGTTCTTGCGCAGTAGGTTCTCAGAGTACCTTTGCTGTTCCATGGTCCGTTATCTTGAATCTGATTCTCCTGTTTGGATGGTTTTAAACGGTAGTGTTGTGACCGCTGGATTCTATTCAGTCAGGTGTAGAAGTAACAGGCGGGGTGACAGGTCTTGGGATGATTTCTCAGGATCATGCCAAGCCATTGATGATTCACACATGATTACCAAGCTGGAATAGTGGTAATTACGATGTCCATTCATACATGATTTATATTACGAATGTATGCAAAGATCTCCACTCTTGAACACTCTGCATAAGATACTGCTACTGTATGTCAAATCCCGGTCATTCATCCAATCATACTGCCTAGTGGCTTACACCTTTTGATAACCGGTACCCAACGAAGCCTTCCAGATACAACAGCTTCTAGTGGCAGCTGTCACCAATTTCGACAATGACCTCTTACAGCAGTCTCCGTATTGGACGTCCTTGGATGTATCCAGATTGGGACGAGGTCTGTGGTAGCGTCTGCTGGTGGTGTAGGCGTCTCATTTTTTCTATCCCGGGCTCTTGCTATTCGTTTGCGGCTCGGAAAGTGCGGGGTTGGCTTGAACCACCGGCCCGACCAAGCTTGACACCACAAGGTACGAGTACAGTATATATTCGCTCTCACAATCGACAGCCTCTTCTCACAAACAGTAATGCAGTGGAGGATCATTCGCCCGGCTACCCTCGTTTCTCTGCACTCGTTGGGACACACTCGTCGTTCTATGTGTGCCGTCGGTTCTCGACGCTGCGTGCTCGTCTCCTACTACAGAAGCAAGATCGAATAGCCGAACTCGAGCATCAATTGCAGCACATTGACGAGGAAGAGCTGCAGCCGCTTTTTCTTGGCAGTCTTAGAAGGGACAGGAACCAAGGCAGAGAAAGAGTGTTGGCTGACATAGATGTAGCCCTGCAAGATTATGGTGAGGCATTACAAATTTTCTTAGCGCTAAAGTTTGTGGAATTTAGAGACACTGACAAGATCCTCGAAGATAAGTACTTGGAAAGACTTGATCGCGTCTTCAGTCTCAAGGCTGCAAGACCGCGTGATGTCACCAACCTATGCAATTGGTTAGAATACACGGGATGTGTTGCTCGTGAAGAGACTGAATTTTTGGCAGCTGAAAAGGACTTGATTAGTCCCATTAGAGCAGAAGATAGTGCTTTAACGCCTTTTCAGGAACTGATAGAGGATTTCGTGATCAATATTCGGCCTCTACGGCGTTTCGTGAGTCTCTGCCCAAGCTGTTGTTGGCTTTGTCTAATTAATATGCACTCATTCAGCTCCGTTGCAGCGATGTATCTCGAGACTCTGATGTTCATATTTTGCCTGCTGCAGTGATCGGGTCCTTTGCACGTTTTGCTGCCGCAGGCCTGGTTATGACGTTGCTCTTGGTTCCCATCATTGCTGTTGATGCTCTAAACAGTATGACAGCCAAAACTATTGCTATCATTATATCTTGTGCAATCTTTGTATTGTGTCTTCCCAGTCTCACGAGAGCCAACACCAAGGAGACGGTCATCGCTGGAACAACGTAAGTTCTCTAGATGCTACCGAAACCCATTTTCAACTTTGTGCTTCTAGACTTACATTCTAAAGCTATGCCGCCGTCCTAGTGGTTTTCATTGCTGGCAACGGGATGGTACCGGACCACGTTCAATCATCAGAGTAAACACTATAATATTCCCCCTGCACATCCGCTACTATTCTTCTGGCGACGACCTCGCGGGGCCCTAAGTGTATTGTCAACAGGAAGAAAGCTGATATGACAGCCTAATGGATACCCTGAAGCGTTCAGTTGGTAGCTAAATAGTATTTGCTAGACGCTTAGCTGTCACACATCAAACTCATATAGAGGCTTCCACATGTCGTAATAAGGCTGTTCTTCTGGTTTGTACAAACTTCCCCAGTCCTCGATCTCTACGACTTCTGCATCGAATTGCCTTGGCCTTGCTATACGAGAGTTCTCGCCGGGTGGACTTTGAGACTTGCAACCTCGTTCAATTAAGAGTTCCACGATATCCATGATTGCAAAGTATCTTTCTCCTATTTGGAGTAAGACATCCTGTAAACACACCTGCGTTGTTAACTTACTGTTGTAAATCGATGTTTCACCAGACACTAGATTGCACCCTCGTTAAACATGCTTACTATTAAGGGTCTTGACTCACCAAGTTCGTTCGACAGGATTTGCCCAGCCCAGAACAATTCTTTATAACTGTTCGGATCCCTGTTCTTACTGTGGCCTCGATGCCTGGGAGGTTCCCCTTGCGGCGCGTGTCTACTCCAGCGCTCTAGGCCTCTACGGCGCAATGACTCGGCTTGATTCAAAGCGTAATCAAGGATAGACAGACCGTCCATGGAAAGGATTTGTAGATCAATGGTCGGTCGTAACAGGAATTTGACAGTTTCGAGATGAGCGTTCATAATTGCCGCCATCAAGACGTTAGTACCTTTGTCCGGCGACAAAATACCGGGTTCGTTCCCGTAGAGCTTTGTGATCAGATCGTCGTGGCTCCCCGCATCTTTGCAACGAAGAAGCTTTTTGATGATTCTCAAACAACTTTGGTCGCTAAGTGTGCCGTTTCTGCAAGTCGTCCAAATCAAGTCTCCTATATCTTCCTCGTCAGATTTCACAGCCCCATCGTAATTAAGCAGGAATTCAATACGGAGCTCAACGTCCTTCCCTCCTGTTACCTTTCTGAGTACTGTCGATTTTAAGAGACTGTAACCGTGGTCATTTCTGTGAGTCACCCATTCGCGCATTGGACTTCCGATTAAGATTTTCATTGCACGCTTGAAATATTCGAAGGAAGGATTAGATACCGCATGATGGAATACATTTTGACCCAGAAAATCCTTTCCGTGAGATCGGGGCGAAAGATCCATCAACAGACGAAAAACAGGCTCCCAGGTGCCTGGATAATTGAGCTTTCCTCCATCTTCTGATACCCAATGATGGAGTGGTAAGATGTCCAATTCATCACATAGAGATGCGTCTGCTCCAGCTCTCAATAATGCTAGGGCTACTCCACCGTCTTTAGATGCGACAGCATCTAACAAAGGCGTACTGCTGTCCCTACTTGAGCCCCTTCGGGCGTTAATGTCACCACCAGCAGCCACTACTAGACCGACGCACTTAGAAAGAACCTCGATATGCGTGTCCTGCGCACCGTGGTTACACCACCAGTAAAGGCACTTGGGAAGCCTGAACAGCCGACTCTGAAGGTCACTCAAAGCTAGCATATGCATGGGGTTGCGACCAATGCCATCAACGCGATTGGGACTCGCTCCACACTGGAGTAAGAAGCTCACAATTTCCGCATCTCCTCGATACATTGCCATGCCTAGAGGAGTTTGGGCCTGATCGTCTGTCTCTGAGTCTAAACCGTCCACATCAACACCAGTTTGAAGCAAAGCTTTCATCGCTGGGAAAGATCTAGTAAAGCAAGCCCAGTGAAAAGGTGCGCCGACGGGCCAGTGGAAGGGAAAATGCTCAAACAGAACGTGCCGCCAATGCGTCCCTTGTCTTGAATACTTTGTTCTAGCGCTGGGATTTGCGGATCTCGAGCGTAACATCTGGACAACTGCTTCAATGGAGCCTGAATCGAACATGAACAGCCAGTGAAGGCACGATATGTGAGCTACTGCCGTCGTTATGGATGCATCTGCATTGAGCTCGACCAAAGCTTTGAGAGTCTCGAAATTGCCTGCACTGGCAGCTTTGTACAGGGCTGTCTGTCCTTCGCCATCCACTTCGTCTATGTTGTATGGATTAGCAAATTGAAAAATGTCGTCTCTGGTACCGAATATCGCCGCTTCATGAAGTTGTGTCGACGCTTTTTTGCCTTGGAGCGCAGACGGGCGCGGCGATATCCCAATTGGCGACATCGACCCACTAAAGCCTCCTTTTTTACGAAAGTCTCTCCAAGCTTGCTGCTCCAGAGAAGATGACATTTGGCGAAGTTGCCACAACGCTGTAAAAGAGCCACTGGCTGCAGCTTCAAGAAGCCACGCCCTGTCTCGGTACGACCCTTCAGTCGAGGATAGACTTGATGCTGAGCTACATGCTCGGGAGACCTGGTTGAGGAGGCCTTTTGCCGCCAAGCATGAGGCCTGCGCAGCAGCTCGGATATATTTCAGAGTCTCTCCTTGGAAGCCACTCCTTCCCTGAGAAGCGGTACAAAGTGCAAGACCCAACAGAGATGCACCTGAAAAACTAGTACTATCCACATCGTACGCTTTATACAGCTGAAAAGAGAATGAGCTGTCTACAGTCACCCAGAAATTTAACCAGGATCTGAGGGCAGGATTTGATGGATCAGGGTCACACTCAAGCGACTTCTTGCCACTTGCCCTGTAAGACCATTTTGGCGAATAAGCCAGAGAGTAAACCCGAACAGCAAAATGGAGCAACTTACCAGTTCCTGTATGTCTCGCTATTGTCGCAGAGCAACTCCGGGCTCATGTCAGGCCGCGACTTAGGCTCGTGAGAAAGAAGCCGAAAAACTCGTAAGCGTAGTACTGTTGCAAGTGGCTGAGCTATCGTCGTCTTGTTTTTCCAGTCTTCTGTGCTATCGAGTACAAAAGGACGCTGCCCGTTTTCGAAGAAGGCAGAGAATACCAGTAAACCATAGACATAGCAATCACACTTAAAAAGAAGTTGTTGAGGCACCACCTCAGTCCATCTGGTCCCATCTTCGTAGACTTCGGGAGGTTTCCAGCCTTGGGTACCAGTATAATTACTGTATGTCATTGACGTTGAGTTTGGCAAGCATATTTCAATACAAGCACCAAAATCCGCCAACTTTGCTATGAATGGGACATGTTGATTCGCAGTTTCTAAGACAAGGACATTGTCAGGTTTCAGATCTCCATGGACGATGTTGCAACTGTGAATATGGCGAAGGCCTTCAGCGACATCTAGACATAGCTGATGCTTGACAGGGATCGATGGAGATTTTCCTTCTAAAAATATCTTCAGGGATCCGATGGCTTTCTCGATCATCATCAAGGGACGAAAGTCGAAGTTGTCAAACGAAGGATAATCGAAACCCCATGATTTGATCTGTATAATATTGATATGAGACTTTATGTCATCTCGCGCCAGAGTGGAGATTTCGCGCTCGAATAACCTAAAGTCTGGTTGTCGTTGCTGAATTTGGAATTATTAGCTCTGTCGGTTACTTTGCAATTTGGCGTGCAAAGAGAGCACTAACTCTTCGGTAAATCAATTCAGTCACAACCTCGGAGGCATCATCGTAGACATCGAAAAATCCTCCTGAGGCTCTGTATGAGCCACTCGCACTCAGATTCGATTCCTTTAGGTGCCATGGTCCAGAGAGACGGCGCTCCGCGAGCAGAGCGACTAGTCTTGGTAGATGGGCCGAGCAAGAGCTTCTGGTCCTTTTTTCTTCCAGAGGCGCCTTGGACGCAAGGATCTCTTCTGTTGCTATGGATTGTTGTGTTCGAGGCCCTTCGGATATCAATCCCGACGTATTCATGGTGGGTCGCTATGCCTGGGGAGGTTGTCTCAGTTGGAGATATTGTTTGCAGTATTTTTAAGTCATGGTGATACAGAGTCTCGCTATTCCAACGGGCTGTGTTAGGAAAGACACGCGTAATTCACCATGAAATTTGAGCATAGGGGCATTACTCACCTATGGGTGCTGTAGCACTACTCTATACAGAAAAGTATTAGTAGCAAGCTACCTTACCTTACGATCACATGGAAGGTGCCTAATGCCAAGCCATTGGTCCGGTAGGGCTGGTACCTAGTACACTTGGTCGCTTAAGCCCCACACTCGATTTGCGTGAACAAACTTCAACCACGACAACGACTGTCATCTTCTAGCAATCGCAATCATGGTAAGCGCTGCTCTTCTGGAAGCATACTAGATTCAGGAAGCTGAGATTCTACCTAGGCACCCGCAGCAGCATCTGCTGGCAAGAAGCAAAAGAAGAAGTGGTCAAAGGGCAAGGGTACGTCGCGCTTTCATTCCTGCGCACTCTTCATCTCCAGTCCTTCCGGATCATATCTGTCCGGTCCGAGGCATCGTCCCACTGACTCTGCTCTTCGTGAACAGTCAAGGACAAGGCCAACCACGCCGTTATTCTCGACAAAGCTACCTCCGATAAACTCTACAAAGATGTCCAGTCCTACCGTCTCATCACAGTCGCCACGCTCGTGGACAGGCTGAAGATCAATGGCAGTCTCGCAAGGAAGGCGTTGAATGATTTGGAGGAGAAGGGGCAGATTAAGAAGGTGGTTGGGCACAGCAAGCTGAGCATCTACAGTGAGTTCTGACCCTGCCGTTTGGGATGCGAAAGACCGTGGCTAATACATTGGTAGCGAGAGCTGTGACTGCTGCTGAGTAGATATGAACACACGGATGAGGGAAAGATTGGTGGATGAAGGCAGGGCTGATATCTGTGCACGCCAAGGCAATCTTCGAACGGTAGCATCAATGGAGTACTTCTGAGATTCACCCTGGGAGCCTTATGGACAGCTTGAAACCTTGACACATGCAGGACACGGGAATCCTTCCCCATAGGCAATATATACAGCCTTCATTCCCGTCAACCCACCACCTCCGCCGTCCTCCTCGGCCTCCCCTCCCTCGCCTTCTGGCACAATTCCTTCACCTCTCCCCATCCCTCCCACCCAGAACCCGGCCCTCTATCCACCTTCCCAACCCTAAAGTACTTCCCATCCTTCCCTCCATCGAACATTCTCTCCCACCCCCTCACAGTATCTACCACCTTCTTCCTAGCCGTCCTCTTCTCCCTTTCCCTCCGTAGCTTCCTCTCCCTTCGCTCTTCCTTCGTGAGCTCTTCTCCCGCCTCCTCTTCGACGGGCATAAACATCTCCTCCAAGCCCCTCAAGTCCCCGTTCAGGTCTGTATCAAAGCATCCCGTCACAAAGGACCGCGTCGCATCTCTGCCTGCAAAAAAGGAGTAGCTGCCGCCTGGTCCGTAGAAATGCGGAGACGCGGAAACGTCGTAGATGGTGCCGTTGACGGCGACAAGGATGGGGAGGCTGGGGTCGGTGCCGTTGTAGATCGATAACTCACGATCGGTGAGATTGAGGGGACCGCGCTGCAGGTTAATGGTTAGTTTGAGGCTTGAGACGACACTTGGCAGCGGGCGAAAGGTAAAGGAGAACGGAAGCTTACGAGCCAGGCTTTCAGCTGCGCCGGCCTTGTGAATGCGGGCCTGTAGCCCCAGAGGATCGAGTCGCCGGTTATGAAGTAAGAGAGCGTGCTGGAAAGAAGGAAGAGACCGCCGAGTACGCGGATAATGTCAAGAAGGGAGAGCCGGCTGGGACCTTCACCTAAGTCTGACACGTAGGCTTTGGGCTTGGAGGTGGGAGTGCGTGATTCGTCTCCCGCAATGGAAGGAGCATCGCGGTTCTCAGATGGTAGGTTGGTGCGTGAACGCAGGGTTGTCATGATGGGCGAGGGATATTAGAGGTGTGGCAGTTTGGGAGCTACTGAGATACATTGGTACATTGCTGTATTGTAGGTATTTATTTTTTTCGGTCGAATAGTCTTCCCTTATGTATGTACACACGGTTGATATATGAATCAGCTAAAATCCATCCCACATCACCTGATATCACAGCAATGTCACGTTTCCTCCCCCCAGCCCCTCAACCGCGTCCCTGCTATGTTCGAGCATCACAACTAGTCTCTCGTCCTCATCCAGTGGCGTCCACGCAAACACATTCTTCGGTGTCCTTGGGGGCGGGTCCATGCATCTGTTCGCCAGTCCATCAGCTCGACATACCAAAAGTAATTATTCCCAAAGAAGAAAGAAAGATGATCCCACTCACACAACCGCCAACGTCAACGCGCTCGCCACAACGACCTGCCAGTCCTGCGCTATCCTTGTTGACCCTTGATGCCTCAGCTCCACCTTCACCCTGCAGCTCTCGAACTCCTTCTCCACGGGTAAGCGGAAGATGTCGTCGGGTAGTCCGTTGTGGAATGCGCCCCTGCCCTCAGGTCTGGGGAGCTGCAAGATGGCCTGCGCGCAGTCGTAGTAGGCGGGGACGGGGGTGAAGAAGCCGCGTTTGGGGATACAGTAGTATGCGTATGTTAGGGCCGGGGTAGGGGGTGGGGGGAGTCGAGGGCGGTTTGAGTCGAGAGGAGATGGGAACGGGGATGTGGGAAGAAGGAGGGTGAGGAAGAGTAGGAGGAAGAAGAAGTAGGGATAGAGCGACGGCATGCTGGGGTGAAAATGTATCGGCTGTGTCCCCGATGCTGTGATACTCCGGCGACATCGGTGAGGATGAACAGAATGGCAAAAACCTCCCTCCCCACTACGCACACTTTGAACTCGAGCTCCTGCCCTCCATGACTCGCCACAGCAAGGCTGGGGGTTAGTCGACATCGCTTTGTTTCGCGCTTGGGCATATCGCATGGCGCATTCCGGGTATCATCTGTTCATGGCCTGAGACGCCATGGCGAGGTTATTCATAGCTGGGGATTCGTGGCCTTCTTTGGTATGAAATGATCGTCAAGATCATGTCATCTTGCAGGCAATTGTCTCTTCAGTCGATCCTTCTCTTTTAGAGCAATCACATACATTTGTCCCATCCCGCGCCTTTATTCTGTCATATAGCTAGCTAGCACCACTCCAGGTCATGTCGCAATAGATATGGGAGTTTTTCCTAGTACTAAGGTACGAGAATACGCCTTTAACTGCCTCTATTCGATAATTTGCCTCGGTATGGGACTTCCCAATCACATTAAATATACACGTTGTTCAGATCACATGTTTTCGCGATAATGTGGCGAAGACCAAGTAAAGAAACGTGGAGTTCGCGCCCATTTCCTTTTCCGACAGCCGCCGTCAGTGGTGGAAGCGCAGTTCCTACATGCTGCCCTGGATCATGTGGAAAACAGGAAGGATGAGAGCAAGGAAATGCAATCATCAGACAGTGCGATGAATGAGGCACCCCATCGAAATGCTGTACAGCATGACAGCAAGTCAGAGCGATCCTCGCTCCCCTTCAAAGTTTGTTGCATCATGGGGCGCTGAGAGCTGCCTTGAGGAGTTCTTAAAATATTAGTTGGCGTTAGGTCGTTCTGTCTTTTCAAGGACATTGTCAATGGCATAACCTTCAGATCTCTCATCTTGGCTTCAAGGCCTGTAATATCGGATTCCACAAGTTCGGACTGTGGCGTTGGGCAGGAATGAGTTAATCATCTTGCACATGGAGCTGTGGTTCTGCCTCCGATCTCTTCGGTCGCTGGACCTCGAGCGGTGTCGTGGTGGAGTTTTCTAATACATGGACTTACTGGCAGAGTGAGTTTTGTTTGCTTTTTTAAGGGGTATTGTTCCTAGTGGTAAGTACAAGAGACGCCGTTCGATGAGCTTGCCATCTCCATCGTTGCGATGGGGACGATAAAAGGTCGTGTTGGGAGACCCCATCTGGAAGTAGAGACAGGAAAAGTAGGATCCAGTCCGGCAAGGTGTGCCGTGTTAAATTTTGAGTAAGATATGCGTAGGGACCGCTATAAGCAAACACGAAAGGAGCTGATTCGTGCCAGAGATCTGTTGGACTTACCAGGATCCCCATTGCTTCACGGGCTGCCAAAGTCACATATATGTTTAGATGAGCGTATCCTTCGTTCGAGCTGCGAGCTTACTTCCACCATCTGTCGCCTCTAGACCAAAGTCCAAATAGTCGTCAAACGGTAAATAGCCAAGCATCAGAGGCTCAAGCCAAGATATTGATAAGACCAAGGGCCAAGATTATCTCGATGGCCATCAATGGAGATGAGGCCCGGGGGCAAATAGCAGCGATAACAAGCAATGGAGAGTGGCGACAGGAATTCGATATCGCGAAGGAGCAGATATGTAAAATGAAGACGGAACCCGCCATCAGAATACCTATGAAGATAACCTCCAGCGCCGTGAGCTGCTTCACTGCATACTCGTAACTCTAACCTAGCAATGAGCCACAAATACAGGCAGAGTTGACCACTAGAATATGACAGTGGCAGTCTGAATAACAAATATTGACTCCCTACTGGCATGTTGCATAAATCTCCAGAGAAACCTACCTTATGTGGTACAGCGCGGAAGACCGCTCCGCGGGCGCCCCAAGCGTCTCGCCAGTATTTTCCAGCAAAGGAATGATTCGGCATCTGAAACCATTTTCTCGCCGTGGACGGGCAGCGACTAGTTGTCGAGGTTGTACTTGAAGATCACCATAACTACTTTTTGATAGGAACTGACAATTCATAGAGACATCCAGACGGGAAGAAACCGTAGTACCCAGCATCTACCAGGCAGAGCCCAATCCATTGTGCAAACGAGATCTCCCTGTACGCTTTGAAAAATCATGAACGACGATTACAAGCCCTGACTAGGGGGTGATTAGAGAGGAGCGGCCGCGGACAGAAGTTTCTGCCTTTCAAAGGACTTAGCCTCTTGTAAGTGATGAGTATATACAATAAGTTTGGCAGGTGGTATTGGCGAAGGAAGAAAGCAACTAGATACAGGTCCTCTGCCTTGAGATTAGCTCCAGACCGATAAGAGGCTGAGAAGGAATAACGCACACCCAAGCAGAACCTCGACATCAAGCCCAAATTGCCCATTAGTAATATTCCCATACAAGAAGCGGCAACTGGGTTTCGTGGCGCATGCGAGACATTCTTTTTACAATGTTTGCCCCTTGCCCCCAAATCCAATGCCTTGATACTCCACCCTCCAAACCCCCTTCGGATTGTTGTGAGAAATTGTCAACCGCGCGGGAAGACCTTAAGCAGAGTATCCTGAAACGATTGCATATTCTGATCGACAAGAGCCTTCCCAGTCTCAAAGTCGGGACTCTTAGAAATGCCAATGAACGACAGATTTCTGCCAACGGTTAGTCCGGTGTCCCTTCAAATCTGTGCTATCGGAGCGCTGACCTGTTGATCTCCTTCAGATACAAATGATACCCTTTGATGTTGCTGACAAAGGACTCCGCACTTTGAGCTCTCATAGTTTTCGAGGGATCGGTCTCCTGCTGATCTGCTCCTCTGTCCCAGCCATAAACCTCGGACATATCCACAATGATATCGATTAAGTCCGCACAAAGCTCATAAGCCTTCATATCTATAGGCGTCGTATCTGAAGCAATATAGACTTTGCTGTAGACATCAAATAGGTAAGCCTTTTCGAACCTGCAAGATGCCGAGATGGTGTTAAGCAAAGCCTCAAATGTTGGGAGCTGAGGTACGAGTCCTTGCATAACCTTGCTGAAAGCTTCGAAAATGCTGTGATCGTAAATCGAAGTGCCGTAGTAGGTGATGGGTGGATTTTCGAGGCCAGCATCATAGAGATCATCCGTGATGCGCTGGCGTACATCTCGCATTGTGTCGTCGCGGAAGTCTTCGGTAAGGGAGTCTACCTTATGGATGAAGACCGAGTACTTGATGTCGGGGTAGGAATGCTGTAGATGAAGGATCGTTTCTGTTAGGCGGCTGACCGGCTCCATGTAATTGTCTATCGCATCGAGGACCCAGATCATCGCGCCAACGCCGCCGAATATACTTTCTGCGTCGAAGTCTGGATCCAAGTAGTCGATCTGGCCCGGCAGATCCCACACTTGGAAGTCCATGAACGAGCTGAGGTTTCTGGTCAGTCAGCATTCAAAAGACCTTGAAGCGCCACTCACTGCATGGCTTCTTTGCGAATTGTGGTGGTAGTTTCCAGGAACAGCGTTTCATGAGGCGCCATCTTTCGAAAAACAACGTTGGATATCGACGACTTCCCGCTCCTGCCGACAATGGTTAGTGTACGAATGATTGTACAGATCTGAAGCCATCACATACCTCTTCAAGCCCATCAGTAGTAGTCGTGGTTTTTGGTCGACA
This sequence comes from Evernia prunastri, assembly GCA_003184365.1. Lineage (NCBI taxonomy): Eukaryota > Fungi > Ascomycota > Lecanoromycetes > Lecanorales > Parmeliaceae > Evernia > Evernia prunastri. The sequence goes on from NKYR01000042.1 coordinate 58,102, forward strand.
TGGAGCAAATTTCCAGGCTCCAGGTCTCCATTCAATCCGTTGACCGGGGTTGTTTCCGAATGGTCTTCTGAGCTGAGGCTTGGTTTTGAGTCATATTGAGACTTGGGAGACTCCTATCGTATGACAACCGCGTTAAACCTGCTCTGCCACAAAATAGAAATGTTGACTTTGGCTTCGTCTTCTGTCTGGGTGGTTACAGATCTACAGATGGATAAAGCTCAAGCTAAAACCATTTTCTTGGGAAGAGGCCTTTGCTTCTATCGACGCAAACACTCACCTCTTCTGCCTTTCTATCCTTTCGCGACATTGTGGTCTTTGGAATGGAGATCTGCCGATTCTGCAGGAATATTGAATGCAGCGCCATTCCGGTTCGAGGGCTCGGAGGGGTCGTCCTCGGCACCTCGGCACTTCCCGCAAGGGACTCGGGTAAACCTCGGGAGCATCCTGGCCGCAGACTCGGACTGAGGTGGGGGTAAATGCACAATTCTTCACTTTCCACAGTCGAGAATATACAATGTCTTTGGTAAAGCAAGACTGTGCAAGATGTATATGCATCGATCAATCGGATCCCGAGATGAATGACGTTTACTCTAAGGATCTGCTTCCCACGGGCTGGCGAATGTAGTTTGTCAACAGATGCTGTTGTATTCCACTGTGTCTCGTTGCAAGATGACTATATCCACTTTTGCAGTGAGCTGATCAAGGAAGGTATGCGAGCCAGTTAGTCTTGGGCGGGGAAGCTGTTGACAGTTGATCGATACATAATTGCGGAACTACGTCGAGAAAATCGCAACCTGGATTACATAGTGAATTTCAGGCCACCCTTTTTGAGGAAATCGCCTATTTCAGACCACTTTTTGTTCTACTTCACTTGCCCTTCAACACCTCACCTCCTTCACCTCCTTCTTGACATTCTACTCAAATTCCGTCGGCATAAAAGCGACTGAATCATACCCTGTTATCATCATTCGAATGTTCCCCCGCCATCAGTATGGATCTAGAAAAGAGGTTGAAGGTGTCCACTGAGCGGAAAGCTTTGAAGCTGACCACGCTCCCTGTCGAAACGGTAGATCAAATCGCCTCTTACGTTAGTTGACTCACGAATTTATTCATCTGGAAATGACACGCATCTGACAGAATTCTCAGCTCTACCGGCCTTCCCAACTCAACAACCTAGGCAGAACATGCAAACAATTCAAGTCTGTTATGCAGCCAAGGCTATACAGGGAGTTTTCCATCGTTCTTCCCCGTTACTGGTCTTCGGCAAGGTTCTTGGAAAATCTTCTGGAGTCTGGTGCCGAAGGGTTGCAATTTACAAGGAGTATCACAGTCTCTATGCAAAATGATGAGCTTGGACGACTATCTGAGACCTATGACCATGAAGACGACGGCTTGGGCTTCGAAAATGATGAGGACTGGCACGACGTAGAGGATGACTTTGGTCAAAGGCACTATCAGCCTAGGGTGCTTAACACTCTCATACGTTTGCTGATCAGCAAAGTACCGTACGAACGGTTGCATGTCTTCCGGTAAGTCATGCTTGCCTCCCAATCCTGGATCGTAACACAGCTGAATGTTACGCACGATGCAGTTGGTGTCATACCACCAGGATCTCGAAAAGAACGCTTGAGTGTGTCGCTAGACGTCACGGCCGTTGCCTGCAAACCCTTCAAGTATACAACATGCCTGCTTATACCTCCGAAGCCGACTTTTTCGCACTCACCACAATCGATGCTGCAGACGCCAATCCTCATGCGTCTGTGTTTTGGGCATCAAAGTCTCTGGTCAATAGTCACAGTTCGTTAAGACATCTAAAGTTTGGCTGCGAAAAATATCTTGCGCTGTCATATCTTGGCACGGATTCACTATTGACCGCGAGCGTAATAGCGGACTTTACACTGGATGTGGTTGACGATATACGTGCTTTGCTGCCAGAGAATTTGAGTGAGCCTAGCCAAAAGTCAAGTCTACCGACCTCGATTTTGACACTAGAAACACTCCACCTCATTGGGATTGATTGCAGCGTTGCCCCCGAGGTTGGGGCGCTCGCGATATTGGACATTGACCAGCTCACTTCGCTTTGCTTGGAGTCTTGTTTCAACTTGGGGCAGAAGTTCCCGGCGCTATCTCCTACACGAAATGCTGATGCGCAACCGCTGTTACCTCAGCTTCGCAGCTTCAGATTAAGGCAAGAGGGCTCGGACGAGGCATTCCAACGCGGCTTAGAAACCTTCCTACTTGCCACAAAAGGCTTTATACATCTGGCTGTCCTGCTTGAAGGGTCTGGTCCGTTCTTGGCCCCAGACATCTTTGTTGCTACTCACGGATCCACTCTGGAGACGTTGGTTTGGGAACAAAGGCGGGGACCTCGGAGAAAGCTTGATGAATCAACTAGTACAGCGACTTCATCCATGATGTCTAGTCCGTTTGAAGAGATCGTCAAAGGATGTCCTAATCTACGGGAGCTTGGGCTGGCCGTGAACGTTCTCACCAATGAAGACGATGATGATGACCACGATGTGAGTCAACCTTCGTCGTCTTTAATAAATTAAATCTTACCTTTCTCGAAGCATCATTTTTACCGAATCAGCCGATTGAAACATCTCAAGACTTTGAACATCCGCATTCTACCAACCCAGAGAGCAGATGCAGAGATCTTGTCCTTCCCAAAAACCCATGCAATCTTCGCAATGGACATTGCCAACGAGCTCTTATCATACGGCTCACGTCTCAAGACCCTGGGGCTTGGCTCAACCACCTGGACCGACATCTGGCATGGACGATCACGTGAGGATAACAGCAGTCCCGTCGAGGCTTACCTTTGCCCTCGAATCTTCCACATCGACTACCCCCTCAACCTGCGCGGGAAATGCCAGCCCTTAGTCACTCAGATAGCCCAGGGGACAGCCACCGAGGCTAAGGAATACTCCTCGGACCTACGCATCTTTGAGCCATACTGGCTAGCTTAAATACCATCTCGGAGGATTACCAGTTGGGGATGGGTTCCGGGACTGCGGACAAGTTGGGGCTTATGCGCAGGTTCCATTATGTAGCCTTGCCATGACCTCCGCAGAGACACTTTTGAAAAGGTTTTCCAGCTCTGGACAACTTTACAAAGCTTAAGATGTGCACATTGCAGGGTCATGGTGCTCGCAAAGCGAGATGGTTGCCGTCAAAAATGCCACTGCATGGGCCCAGCACTACGGAATAAGTCTGTAGCATAGAGCAACAACATGAAATGACATTAAAAAGTCTTCTGCAAATATAAAAAGCGTGTTCCAACCGTGAAGTCCTCACTGCATTCATAGATCGAGCCTTGCAGTTATTCACAGCGGCATTCCTTGAGAATCCTTCTGGTTTGGAGACTAGCGTCGAGCATAGTGAACAAGATCCAATTTCATATCTAACCCTAGCAATCAAACCTTCATCTCCGACAACCCGTGTTTCCAGATAATGACATATGGTGTAATACCGTCCTCGCGGTAGTTGAGGAATACGATCCTGTGCAGCAAAGTCAGCACGAATTCGATATTGGGAGTCCACTGGTACTGGAGGACAACACCACGTACATTCCATCCGGGTCCATAGACTCGCCGGTGTAGAAGTCCAAGTCCGAGAAATTGGGCACGATCTTGGAGGTGTAGTATCCCTGCACGCCCTTCTGGAACTTCTTGATGTAATCCTCATCCTTGCCGGCTTCCTTGAACTTCTCCACGACCTTCTTCAAGTACCCTGACCACCGAGAAAATATCAGCGAAACGAATTGACGGAACACCCTAGCCATAACGCACCCTTGAACTGTGCCTGGAAATCCTTCTTCGTAGGAAACGCCTCGACCATGTTGTTCAACCTGAACCCGTCAATGACGTCGATGACCTGCTGCGTACCCTCCTCGAGCGACTCCTCTGTTTCTTCGGCAGAAGGGTTGGCGCCGATGTCGATGTTGTCGGCGCCCTTTGTGATCTTTCTGCAGTTGACTTCGTAGACGACGTCGTCGATATCCTTGAGGTCGTAGGTATCGGAGATGATCTCGTCACCAGATACGATGTCCTAGAAATCGGGTGATCAGCGACTGCAGCGCTCATGGTGTGATTCTCTGGTCGGGCTGATATGCTGGCGAGTGGAGCTTCATGCGGTGAGGCTACGAACCTTGTAGATGATCATGGTGGAAGCTGCGGGATCTGTGAATGAAGACTTATGAGAGTAGCTTGAGATATGAAGTGCTCGGGTAAGGTCTGAAGTGCTGATATTGGATTTCGAGGGAGGACAGAAATTCTTTCCCCATGGCAATTGGATTCCGTGGTGGGGTGAAAAATGGAGAAGCCGGGCATTAGCCGTAAGGGACGCTTACTGTATCCAGCTAGACCCGAGTTTCGGAAGGCTGAGTGAGAGTGGCAAATTGGTGACGTTCCAACCGCAGCACGGAGATTTCCTTTGTTGCTCCGTCTCCACCTCATACACTCCTTCGCTTTTCAATTCATCAGCTTTTGATGCCCTCACTGTCAAAAATATCACTATACAGCTTTTAATAAGTCCAATCACCTCTAATCTCAGTTACCTCTGAGCTCTTGCAACTCCTGGCCGCGAGAGCCCAACAACCGGCCCCTGCCGAGTCAGCAATACATCTTTTGACCGCTCAACAACGGCCAGATGGCTACAGCATCAGCCATGGACAACTTTTCGAGCCTCCCCCCTCTCCCAGAATACCACCTGACTCCGCTGCCGTCCCTGCTTCCCCCAATTCCCGACAAACTCCTCACTCTCTTATTACCTATCTTCGCCTACTGGGGTCTCTCTATGTTTTTTCACTGGATTGACACGAAAGACTACTTTCCACAATACCGATTGCACACACCTGCCGAAGTCTCCAAGCGAAATCGGGTCTCGAGATGGGAGGTCGTACGGGATGTGCTTATACAGCAGGTCGTGCAGACGGCTGTAGGATGGGTCCTTGGTATGACGGAACCGGATGATTTCTTTGGGAAGGAGCAGTATGATGTTGCGGTCTGGGCGAGGCGAATCAGGATTGCGGAGAGGAGTATACCGGCATTGCTAGCTACCGTAGGTCTGGATGCTAAAGGATTGGCCAAGAACCTCGGATCGTCGCATCCAATGCTAGCCGGTGTGCTTCAAGGAGGGCAATACCCGTCGCTCGACAAACTAAGCGCCGCTGGCACTGATTCAACAGTGGGCTCTACAGGCTTTGCTGGCTGGGAGCTCATGCTCGCTTCTGCCATCTATTGGGTCCTGGTACCCGCACTCCAATTTGGCGTGGCAATTCTGGTGGTGGATACTTGGCAGTACTTCCTGCATCGGGCGATGCATATGAACAAGTGGCTTTACAGTACGTTCCTGAAAGCTGATATTGACTGGCAGAATGCTAAATCTGAGAATAGCCACATTCCACTCGCGTCACCACCGCCTGTATGTACCCTACGCCTACGGCGCGCTCTACAACCACCCATTTGAAGGATTTTTGTTGGACACGCTTGGTGCAAGTATAGCATACAAGCTCGCTGGTATGAACACGCGACAAGGGATGGTATTCTTCACAGGTTCAACCTTCAAAACTGTCGACGATCACTGTGGATACGCTTTGCCGTGGGATCCTCTGCAACACATCACGTCAAATAATGCTGGGTACCACGATGTGCATCATCAGAGTTGGGGCATCAAGACGAACTTCTCACAGCCATTCTTTACCTTCTGGGACCGACTTCTTGGCACGGTCTGGACCGGTGGAGACGTATCTGCTCGCTACGAGCGCTCACGTCTCGCCGCACAGAAAGCTTTCGACGGGGATAACGAGAAGACCACAGTTACACACTCTAACCCCACAGACAGCGCTACTCAAGATCCAAAGCCTTACGAAAACGACCTTCGAGATGCTACCGATCTACCGTCCATCCCCGTCCAAAGTCGCCAGCCTCAGCCTCCAGCCGGAAAAGCCGAGCTCCAAGCAGCAGGCTCCCGGCAGCAAATCCTCGATGATCAAAAGGACGGTGGGCCAAGTGTGCTAGCGGATGAATCGTACGAGGAGAAAGAGGCGAGGAACTTTTCCAGGCGGAGTCCGAGGAAGAGGGCAACCAGTACGCTATCATCCAAAGATGGCTTCAAAGGCTTGAGGGATCGTGTACCGACCAGCATGCATGGAAGGGCAGGGGGCATTATCGGGGTTGATGGGAGCAGGTAGCAGCTTCGTGTCAATCTGAAGGGTATGCTAATGGAATGACATTTACTTGTACAAAACCAACCTTCGTTCTGGGTCTGAGATCAAATGCCGGCCAGTGTACTATTTGTGTATGTCTTTCGGAGGAATGGAGCCCTCACTTGGGACGACGTGTACAGTGTACTCAGAGGAGGCGTTCGTTAGAAGTAGAGAGACACTCAATACGTGACAAAAGGCGCTGATTAATCCTACTTGGGGTTTCCAGCTCTGCCTGTTCCTAGCGCCGAGCACTTCAGAGAGGACTTCAATCGTCTTGCCTGTGGCCTGACTGACTGACATCGGCTGCCCTCCGCACTGGTTTTTCTATCAGTATTCGTTTAATTTCATGCCCTTAGCTATCAACATATGCTTTCACGGGAGAGCTACCTGTGAATAGTGCCACTTTGGGAATCTCACCAGTCATTTCGTCAGCGCAACAATGAATACTCATATTGTGAGACTTGACTCCAAACTCCACGGCTCCTAAACCCCAGCATCCACAAGACTCACCGTTTATATAAACCCCGTTCTCACTTCTCCGTTCCAAAGTACACTACACCCCCATCTCCTGCCCGCGCACATCCAACCCCGGATACCGCTCCAACTGCACCCGCGACTGCGCGCCCGGGCTCTTCCCGACGAGCACCTGATACGTCCGCGCCCAATCGCTCGCCCTCTTCGCTTGCTCTATCGTCAGGGCTTCGTCATCTTCATCTCCCTGTCGACCCCTATCCGCTCGCCCTTCTTCTTCTTCATCAGCATACACAGACCCCAACGTCGTCGACGACCTCATATAATCCCCGATAATACTCTCCTCCGTCATCGCGCGCCGGATAGTCGCCGAATCCCCATCGCAGAGCGTGTCCTCCCCATCGTAGCTCCCTTCCTCTCCTTCTCCTCCCTCTTCCGCAATCACAGCGTCCAATTCCGCCTCATCCGCCCGCTCCAAGCGGAGCGCGTCGCAGAAATCGCACCCCTCGCCCGGCTGGTGGCCGAGCGCCTGGGCTCCCTCCTCGGGGACGTGTTCGGGGAGGCGGTTGTCCCTCCTCCAGCGCTGCACGCGGACGCGGTCGTGGCCGATGGACCTGCCGTCCGCTTTCCACTGCGCCTCCCAGTCGACGCCCTTGTGGCCGCCGCCGGGGCACGGTTCCAGCCAGGCGAGGCTGGCGGGCCAGGGCTGGTTCCGGTGCTTGCGGCCCTTGGCGGAGGTGCTGAGGGCGCGGACGGCGGTTGGGTTCTGGAAGAAGAGGCTCAGGGTGCAGGCCGGGCAGGGGGGTTTCAGGCTGAGGATGCTGCTCGTGTCGCTGGCGCTGGCGCTGGCGGCGAAGATGTCTCTGTACGGCTCGAGGGTCGAGAGCAGGCGTTCCGTCTTTTTGGAGATCAGCTCCTTCGGGGCCGTCCGCAGCTTGTCGAGTTGGGGGCCGATTTCGTGCGCGACGACTTCGGTCAGCTCGTCGATGTACTTCTGTTCGAACCAGAAGTGGGCGTCGCAGAAGGAGCTGCGGACGTAGGAGTATTGGCTTCGGCTCAGCGGCAGGTCTAGGGCGCCCACGACGCTGGAGAGCATGGGTGTCTCGGCGGGGAGAGAGAGGGTGTGCGTGAGCGAGGCGATTTGGGACGGTTGCAGGGTGGAGTGGCCGGGTGGTGGACGGCCCCAGAGGAGACGGCTTGCCGCGGTTGAGAAGTATGAGGGAGCAGCGCGCTTGGTGGCTGAGCTAAGGAGGCTCGTGGTGGAGCCTGCTGGAGTCGCTTTTTGCGAGAAGAGTGTGGATGCCGTGGAAGCGGATCGGATGAGATTGGAGGTGGAGGTTGCAGATGTTATAGTGGAAGCACGGGCGGTGGAAGATGGTTTGGAGGTCCTAGAGGTGTAAGTCGGTGGACGCACGGTGGAACTTACGGAAGGGGCCATGCTCTCGCGGCTTGTGGAAGCGGATCGAATGAGTTTCGACACGGAGGTTGCGGAGGTGACGGTTGAAGCACGCACGCCGGATTTGGTCGATGCGGGACCACTACGGTGAGAGGGTTCATAGGTGGACGAGCTTGCGACAGAGAGGCCGCGGGAGATGGTACTGCCAAGACCCATGGTCGCTGAAGGAAGGAGGTGAGTAGCTTGCAGGTGACGATACACTTACCTGTTTAGCTGAGCTTTCTGAGTGAATGATCTGACTAGCAAACGCGCCTGGGGTGAGTGAGTTGGTGAAAGGGGATGGTGGAGACAGCGGATCGCTGGAGAGCAGGATGAAAGCAGAGAAGCGACGAATATAAGGAAGCCCGTGGAATCGATTCTCGAGACAATGACATAGTACCTTTGTTCGAGTCTTACTGCATTGTCAATGGCATTATGCTCAACTCGAGCTCGCTTTGTGGGAGGACAAAGGACCAAGGGCATCGTTGACAGAGAGACCTGGACAAAGACAATGCTGCACGCTATTTGCGAGCAAAGTGTGGAACGACAGCCAGTGAGATGAGACAGTCGGGCTGAGGAAACATCAGACAATGATGATTTGTGACATGGCCTGGATCACCCGACAGAGAAAAGCATGGCGTCGAGATGGAAGCCCATTAGACTAGTCGTTTGCCAATGTCAACGATTTGTCAGATTTGTCCCTTGAATCGCAAGCTCCTGGGTGGCTTGAGCAGACGACTGCAATCGTCTCTTCACGATCCTAGGTACCTATTGACGTTTCTGTGTTCGCTAAATCTTTTGCACGCCATGGAGAATGAGAGGCCTCAACTTCCACTTAACGAAATCCAAAAATTGTGCTAGGCACCTCCTAGTACGCTGCAATCCACGAAGACGGAACCGCTCCGAGCTGAGAAAACATGTTCGTAAGTACTAGCGCAAGATCGGATTTTGAGGACAACATTTTTTGAGGGGAAGACGACAATAGATATGCTACTTTGTTCGGGTCCATGGCCCCGGCATCAGAGCTTGAAATGTTCGAGGCCTTCTTTTCCAGCACTAGATGTTACGAAGGCGAGACAATGGAAGAAGGCGAAGCTTTGTCCATGGGAGAAGACGATCAGCTCACAAAATCTAAAGGGCTCGAAATTTTCCAGAAAACAAGTAGAACGAGCAGCAGGAGCCTAGCAGTACAGTAAGACTTGCAGTAAGCTAAGAAGTCGCTGTCTGAAAGGACTGATGAGTGCCCCCTTTCAGCTTTCTCGCTCGCGAATTTCTCCACAATGGCTAGTGTCGTTCCTCTTCTGGGGGTTATTGATCCGATTACGGTTTTGGGGCACTCCCTGTTCTAGAGTCCAGTTTCACTGTTCACAAGCGAAAGGTTACAGAATTGTACCTTGGACTTGATTTCAGGATATATCCTAGCTTCTTTCGGGTCGGCAAAAATCATACAGTCAGGGCCTCTCGTTGGGATGTCACGCCACGATCAGTAGAAGGAGGCCGGTACAAGGAGACTTCCAGATTGGCTGGTAGAAGCATTATGGAAAGAACGTCCACCTACGATACAAGTATCGACAGAGATTTAAGTGCGAAACAAGAAAGTTCCGTCGGTGTTCATGGAGACGCACACGTACGCAGTGAGAGCCGCTCGCATTTGTGTTTATGCGATTGGACTACCATGTTTGCATCCTCAAACATTGAAGCCGACGGGCTTATGAGAGGCAGAGAAGGAAAGTCTGATACACCAAACATAGAGGACAACGCTATTTGATCAAGATAGGTAGGTCTTATTGGTTTTCGTCTCCACATGGATAGTTACCGATGGGGCCAAGGTTGTCTATTCTGAATTAGTGAAGCTCGCAGTGCTATGTGAATAGTTGCAATGAAAGTCTACACGTGAGACTTGAAGACCAGTCGATTCGAGGTGAGGTCGGATATTTAATCAAGGTGGACTTGCCTTGTACAGAGTGGGTGAGTGCTCGATAAGTGAGTGAGTGAGTGAGTGAGTGAGTGAGTGAGTGAGTAGTTCTCTGAGTGCCGAGCTGTAGACCGAGTCTGGAAGCGCCATGGGCAAATGGACTAACTCTTTCCGACAGAGACCGAGATGATCTACCGAAGCGCCGAGACCGTATTTACGAGAACTTGGCAGTGCTTGGCAAAGGGGTTGGAAGGGATTTATTGCGATTGGTCAAGAAGATGTTAGAGTGGTTATAGTGTGTTACCTATCACCAAATCACCATTCATCAGTCATCACTACGGTATCATTAACATGCCGGCTGCTGCACTTACCGGCCAAGCCGTATTGCACTGCCCGAATGATCGCCCTGCCTTTACCTTTACCTTACCTACCTATTTTTGGTCTGCCCCCCAGCATTCACATTCCATTCTCACACTCTGCAGCCATCATCCTTTCTCCCATCTTCATCTCCTTCATACTCCTATCCTCCTCAAACCTCCTTTCACCCTCCACGACAGCTCAATTGCATGGTCCTTCCCACAGAATCCCAGTAAGCATCATTGTTGCGGAAAAAGGAGTCGGGAAAATCGGAAGGGAGAATAACAGCCAGGGGAAAGTCAGCATAAGCGGGCCCATTAGGCAACTCGTCCTTCACCAAGACAAAACATCAAGCATTTGTCGTTTTTTGCCTCTGACACCTCGCATCCTCCAAATTCATCATCGACCTGCACCTGCAAGGTCTAGATACACCATTGCGTGCGTGTCTTGCCAATTATCCCCTCAACATCATGACAACATTCAAGCTGGAGCCGACCACGGACCTTTCTCCGGTAGGCGGTTGCTTCGATCCGGACAGCTTCATCAACTATGACCAGACCGTCGTCCCCACTCCATCCATCTCACCTCTATCCGCTCACTCCAAGTCCATCAGCACTCCCACTTCCTCCATGAGCAACCAGGCTTCGCAGTATCCAGTTCAACCGACCCAACAGTTTGCCGGTCCAAGCCATCAATATGAGCAATACAGGCAACAAGCCAGCCTACCCGTCGGTGCATTGGCCAACACCTTTGCCCTCAATCAAGTGGATCAGTTCAGCTATGGTCGGAGTCAACAATTCTACGGCACCATACCACCATCGGACGGATACTTTGGTGGCTTGGGCATGAACACCAACGACGACTACTTGGACTTTTCATCCGCCCCTGGGTTAGGATCCTCGGTCGATATGGATCTCGACTTCAACAACTCGCCGACAAACGATTTGCCTGTGCTCAGCTCCAGCTTCGTCGATCCTGCCGCCGTCGGTGGTCAAGAAAGCACGCCGCAGTCTCTTCCATCCCAAACTCATCCAGGTCGCGTCTGGCCAGGGATGCATCAACAGCAAGCGGCTTTGGCAAAGGCTCAAGCCGAAGCACAACAGCAAGAACAACAGAAACGGGTCTTGGCAACCCAGAAACCTTTGCCTGCAGCCCACTCGCGCCAAGCCAGCCGCGGCGGAAACAGCGCAAAACCTCCCACTGATCCTATTGTCGAAGAAAGCATCTCTCGTCTACTGAACCAGATGAGGCACAGCAGCGTTGCTTCGTCAAATGACGATGACGCTGCCACACCGACAGGCAATGGCACCCTTTCCAACTGTGCTCGCATGCGAAAAGACGAGGAGGACATGGACGAGGACGAGAGGCTGCTGGCCAGTGAGGAAGGGAAGAAGCTGAGCAGCAAAGAGAGGCGCCAGCTCAGGAACAAGGTGTCCGCGAGGGCTTTCCGATCAAGACGAAAGGGTATGACTTTTGATACTCAACGCCGTATGAACCTTTGCTGACGTTCACTTTAGAATACATCGGACAACTGGAAGGAGAGATTGCCGCCAAGGCAAGCGAGGCCGACGACTTGCGAGCGAAAAATGAGGAGTTGGTGGCAGAGAACACACGCTTGACTGATTTGACCCGCATGCTTCTGTCGTCGCCGGCTTTTTCCACCTTTTTGAACGACCTTAGTGGCACTGCAGCGCCAGCTTCGATGGCAGAGATGTCTCGTCCCCAATCACAAATCCCAGGTTCTCAACCTCAATCCGTCACTCCTCGCAAAGACGTCAACCCAAATCAATCCACTCCCCGTCCACTACCAGCGCAAGATCAAAACACCCACGTCGGCATGACAATGATCCCTGAGGAAAACCTCCGTCAATACACTGCGCTCGAGTCCGCGAACAATGGCTGGACTGAAGCTAGCATGGACTTCGGCGGTCTCTACGATGCTCAAGTATACGCTATAACTGAAGTGCCTCAAGGCCCAGCTGTCGACTCGATGAGCTTTGCAATGCTCCACGGCAAGACTTCCAACTTCGTAGGCTCCTCCTATAGCGATGACTCCAAGGATGAGCCCGCAGAGATTGAAGCTATGCCAGCATTGCCTGAGAAGGTCGAATCGCCCGGGATTATCGAACGGCGTCTACAGGATGTTGACCCCGACGTCTCTGACCCTGCCTTCGCTCTTTTTATCGACCAACCCTGTACCTCTTCGACGCCAGCTCCGATGGAACCTGAAGATCATATATTTGGTGAGATCGAGCTTGAGAAGGCCTTTGGCCGACTTGAGCTTGTCATTTCAGAAGACCCGAACGAGCCGCAAGAAATTAGTACAGCGACTATTGAAAAGTTCGAGCGCTTGTGCTCGAGGCTTGATGCAGCTTCGACGAGGGTGGCTGCAATGACCTCGCACTTGTGATTTGTTTAGTTTGGCGTTGTGGCTTGTGGGAGTTTGGATGGTATTTATTATGAATGTCACGGCCTTGCTTATGCTGGATGATATATCATCTCAGCGTTTCTGATTCTGATGGTGGTTATACGATGGACTCGGCTCTGCCATTTCTCAACGCCTCATCGAGTTGTACTTTAGATAGACCTTAACAAAGCAAACATTGTTGCAAGCTTCCATGATCCTTTACTCACTCTCCATTGTTCGTTCGTCGTATGACGTCGACATGCGTTCTTCTATCAAGGGCTCATCGCTCCTGCCGGCTACAAAAGCTAGCGCCTAGGCACAGAACGTTCGGTCAGACATCTCGGCGATAATCGTGCCACACACTTAGCTCCGGGATTAACGATCCCGGAGCTAAGTGTGTGGCACGATTACCCGTTGGACTGATCAAAACACAACACTTTTCCGACATTGAAATTATTCTCAACACTCCCATTTCCGTATTCCTTCCTTGCTTTTTAAGGCAGCCATGCTATACCTTGGATCTTTTCCTTCTTCCCAAGCCAGTCATGGATTTCCTACTGCCCCGCGCCATTTGTCGGCTGAAGCCCGCAAAACCACCCCACCTCTTGCCTCGAGGTCTGCCCAAACATCGAGGCACCGCCACAGCTGTAACAGCTACACCAGCTACACAGCAATCAGTACCCTTCAATGATATTCCACCGATCCCACTCCGTATTCCACCACAACCACACCCACTGCCTCAGTCGCACCCTTCAACCCGGCAAAAGCCACTCAAAGACGCGAAACCCTTCTCCGGCTTTCTGACCGACAAGTTCTCGCGCCAACATGACTACCTACGAATATCTATCACCGAGCGCTGTAATCTTCGATGTACATACTGTATGCCTGAAGAAGGGGTGCCTCTCTCCCCGGCCTCACACCTCCTCACAACGCCCGAGATATCCTACCTCTCCGCGCTCTTTGTATCGCAGGGCGTCACGAAGATACGGTTGACGGGAGGGGAGCCTACGATACGGAAGGACATAGTGCCTCTCATGCACGAGATCGGCAGTCTACGGAGTAAAGGGTTAAAAGAGCTATGCATAACAACCAATGGCATCGCCCTCCACAGGAAGCTAGACTCCATGGCAGAAGCAGGCCTCACTGGTGTCAACCTCTCACTCGATACCCTCGACCCTTTCCAATTCCAAATCATGACTCGCAGGCAGGGCTTTTCCGCGGTCATCCGCAGCATTGACCGCATACTCGAAATGAACCGCCTCGGTGCGGGCATCAAGCTGAAAATAAACTGCGTCGTCATGCGCGGCGTGAACGAACGCGAGATCATCCCTTTTGTGGAAATGGGCCGTGACAAAGATGTCGAGGTTAGATTCATTGAATATATGCCCTTCGATGGCAATAAGTGGGCGAAGGGAAAGATGTTGAGCTATGAGGAGATGCTGGGCATGATCCGGGGAAAGTATCCAGGATTGGAGAAGGTGAAAGATGACATGAATGACACGAGTAAGACGTTTAGAGTGCCCGGGTTCAAAGGGCGAATTGGGTTCATCACGAGTATGACGCACAACTTTTGTGGAAGCTGCAATCGCTTGAGGATTACGAGTGATGGAAATCTCAAGGTCTGTCTTTTCGGAAACGCTGAGGTCAGTCTCAGGGATCTGCTGCGAAAGGGCAATAATGGGCAACCGATCGACGAGGAAGCGATGGAAACCCTTAAGCAGATCGAGATGGATAGGAGGCAGGCGCTGCCGGGCGATGTGCAGCCGCTAGGGTATGGTGAAAGAGAACGGGAGCTCCTGGAATTGATTGGTATGGCGGTGAAGAGGAAGAAGGAAAAGCATGCTGGAATGGGCGAGCTGGAGAATATGAAGAACAGGCCGATGATTTTGATTGGTGGGTAGGCGGATTCCTGTTCTTTGGACGATGATTATGACGAGACGAATGTATATGACGAATGTGTCTCTCTTCTGCACCTCGCGACATGAGAGATGTATGTGAAGACTGTTTGCTCCCACGCTTCCTTTGCCTCTCTGCCACAATGAGACCGCGAAAGTGTGTTTTTTTTTGGTTCACTGACCTTGCTGGGCTCAGACAATCCACCCGCCAGCACTCAGCCTACACCAATGCATCTCTCTTCATGGCCAGCGCCTTTTCCAAGGGAGAAGAGGAAATTAGAATCTGCAACCCTCCGTCTAGCGACTACACCCCGTCCGCTACCATTACACCTTCTATCTAAAACACACCAGCCCATGACCACCACCCGCGCGATCTCCACCACATCTCCCAAAACCCCACCTCCACGTCCGTCGCCATCCCAAACCCCACCTCCACCTCCACCTCCGCCGCCATCTCCAACCCCACCCCTCGCTGCGAAATTCCCCGCGCCCTCCCTCCCGTCCCCACCCCCGGCCGCGAAATCCCCCGCGCCCTCCCTCCCGCACCTGACGCCCTCCTCCGAAATTCACCTCATATCCACCAGCGCCAAGCCCACGACCCACCGCGCCGCCGTCGCCATCGGCCACGTCCGCTTCTCCAATCCCGACCCCCTGCGCCTGATCCGCCACCACGGCCTGCAGAAAGGCGACGTCCTGGCCGTCGCCCGCATCGCCGCCGTCCAAGCCGTCAAGCGGACGGGCGACTTCATCCCCCTCGCGCACGGCGGCGTGCCCGTCGAAGGGTGCACCGTCCGCGTCGAGCCGGTCGGTCCCGCCGACCGGATCGCGCAGCTTAAACATTTCATTGCGTTGGAGAAAAGCGAACGGGGGAGCACCGAGAGGGCGTTGAGGCTGTCGGAGCCCGTCGGGGGGTTCGGGGGCGTGCGTGTCTCGGTGCAGGTCGAGACGACGGCGAAGACGGGGGTGGAGATGGAGGCGCTGACGGGGGTCGTGGGGGCGGCGCTGACGGTGGTGGATATGTGCAAGGGGGTCGATAGGGGTTGTGTGGTTGAGGGGGTGGAGGTTGTGGGGAAGAAGGGGGGGAGGGGTGGGGGGTTGGGGATTTGGGGGGAGGAGGGGGTGGATGGTGCGTTGGGGGAGACGGGGGTGAGAGGTACGGGGGGGAAATGATGATGTTTTGGTGAGGGGGAGGATAATAAGGCCTTTAGGGAGTGGGAGGATGTGAGGAGGAGGAGGATGAGGATGGGGGAAGCGTGGAGGAAGTGGACGCCGGATCTGGGGTTTGAATAGGTGGGGGAGAGGCATGCAGTGCGTACTTTAGGTACACAGCAGTGATGTGGCCAGACGAGTCAACTTGCGGAGGCGAGGTGGCAGCCGGCCGGCGGCTGATACAATGCCTCTATTCATACCTCCAAGACTAATAACAGTAGAGTATCCACAGTCCCTCACGGATCAGTGCCTTTGAGGCGAATTTATCAGTTAGTCTTCCAGACGAGCAGTAAGACAGGGAAAAAGAAAACGAGGGCAGGCGTCCAATTTGGAACATGGACAGTAGTGTCTTATAAACGTCCTCGTTAGGAAGGGGGATCGAGAGCGAATGTCATGATGGGAGAAAGGGGGGAAACTCCAATTCCTTCCACTAGTTACCACAAAATGCATTTGTCCGTCGCTGCTACTACTGACGAACAGATAAAAAAAAACCCCCATCCTCTAAAAACGGGTAACAGTGTTTGTTGCGTATGTACATTCACTACAGAGCTGGGTTCAGGGCTTTCACACAAACTCTCTCTTTCCCAGATTATGTATGTCCTGGTGGAATAGTTCGAGTGACTTGCTCGACGGGGCGAAAAAGGACGCTATCAATGTTATCGTTCTCGGAAAAGATACAGTCTAGCTATCCCATGGTCACAGAGGAAATCTCCTCTCCCCCATTAAGCATAGTGCATCTTCCCACACACAACATCGCCAAATAAAACACTCTACCTCGTCGCATTTACAAAACACCGCATTTGCGTTTTCCGACCGTTCACGTGCGGCAAGCCTGAATGCTCCAAACACTCTACCTGGTAAATCTACGAGCTCCTTCGGAACAAGCGGACGTCGGTGGCGATCTAGGTTACTGCGGACAGTCCTCAGCTGCGATCGCTCTCGACCTCTCCTCGCAGGAGCTTTTGGCACGATCTGAATCCTTTCCTTTTAGATCTGATCCGGTCTGACGTAGAAGCGTTGGGGGGGGGATAGGGGGAACCCCGAATCGACGGCCGCTCTGAAATAATACTAGGTGTGTTGCGAAGCGGGGTGGATGGGATGTTTCGGGTGCTGCGAGATGGGGGGATTGTCGATGGAATTGGAGGGAGGGTGTGGGGTGATCTACTTCTGTTCTTGGTTGTGGGAGGGGAGATGTCAGGGATTGCAGACATGAAAGACCATGTTGATTTTGTGGTGTGACATTTGGCTGCTCTTGGTGCTGACGATACAACGTCGATCTTTGTGTCTTTCTCTTTCTCTCTTTCTCTCTCTTTTCTCCCTTGCTGCGGTGCTTGGCGTTGATATGAATGCAAATTCCTTGGGAGGTGTCGAGTCAGTCTAAGAGATTGCGCCGCTCATTCTATTAACGACGCTACTCCATTGAACTCTTCCTTCGGGTTTTCGGCTTAGCAAGTGGGGGAGCGACTGCACATCCCTTTTGCTTTTAGCTATCTGGCCAGTTTGATCTCTTTTGGAAACGTCTTAAGTGATATGAGGCCATATACAGCTCGAGAAAGACCGCCTGCCGCTACATACCGAGATGGCAGAAATTGCCGCCTTGCAAACTGCCATTTCTGCTATCGACCTCTCAGCACTTGCCGCAAAGATCTTCAAACGGTACAAAAATTACGTCAATACTGGGCACAGGGTACCCCAAAACCTGCAGAGTCTAGCGAACCAACTACCGTATCTTCGCGAGTCTCTCAAACGCCACGCGGAGGAAGAAACAGGCAGCTCTGGCAAATGGCAATGCAGCGGAATCAGCCTTTCTGTTGGCAGAGTGTCAACTGTACCCAGCCAAGCTGGAAAAGCTTCATCAACGAGCTGGTAACCCGAAGCGTCGGATTCTCGGCTTGTCAAAGTCAAGTAAGCGATCAAAAGCGTTCGTAAAGAGGACGAATTGAAGCAGATGCAGGCAGACTTGAGTCAGCAAATAACAATGCTATCCTACGGATCATCTGTAAGCTGTCTGAGCAGACTTGCTGCCGACAGGTGCATTGGAAAGGCTCCTGATGGGCAGGTACACACTATCCGCAAGGCCCCGTTGAAGGCAACGTATGGCTTTCCCACACCGAAAGTGGCCAAATTCATTGGACGGGAGAGCCTTGTGAAGCAGGTTGTGCAGCAACTCATGATGGAATCAGAGCAAAGAGTTGTGGTAGTGCTGCAGGGCATGGGTGGACAACGGAAGACACAGAAAGCCCTGGAGGTCTGCAATCGACCCGAGATCCGCCAGTACTTCAAACCCATCCTCTGGGTGAACGCCAGTTCCGAGGACTCAACTGCTCAAGCCTTTGAACACCTCGCACATCAGATGGCGCAGAAAAAGGCACCAGCTTCAGTGACCCCCAGGACAAGATCGATTTCATCAAAGAGAGACTCGAGGATCACAACCGACCTTCACTTCTAGTCTTTGACAACTATGACGACCTTGCTATCCGCCATCTAGGCATCCGAGAATATTATCCGAGCAAAACCAAACACGCTATTCTTATCACAAGTAGGCATGCAGACTCTTTCAATCTTGGCGAGGGTATCCACATTTCGGAAATGGCTACTGATGAGGCAGTTTCTCTATTCCTTCAGCGAGCGCATGTTACAGACACTGATGACGCTACGAAGAATACGGAGGATATGGTGTTTCATCTGACTTAGCTTCCTCTTGCTATCGCACAAGCTGGAGCGTATATAAAGTCAAAAAAAAAATCCTCTTCACGAATTCTTTAGTCATTACAGCAAGAGAAAAGCTGCAGTGCTCCAACAGATACCAGAGGTCTGGGAATACGGGCTCATCGTTTTCGCAACTTGGGAAATGACCATGGAAAACTGTTCAAGCGACAAGATTGAGCGCAACAATATTGACAGTGTGCTCTTATTCTGTGCGATACTTCACCATGACGTTACCAATGAAAAATTCCTAAGTCATCTACTCGAAAATGTCCGCATCCTGCTTTCATGGGCAGAAAATTTTATGACAAACAACCTTTGGGACTCTGAGGAATTCCAGGAGGTCATCGCGAAGCTAGGTCGACTATCATTACTGCAGATTCTAAGACGGAAATCCGGCCACTATGATTTCTCGATCCACCCCATGGTGTCTGACTGGCTGAAACTACGTGTCAGCCCTCATAGCCTTAGTCAGAGCGTTGGTAGCGCAATGCGTATCGTCGCAGCCTTTATAAAAAGTAAGAGAGGGCGTCAAATGAGCTTTGAAGTCAGACGGGAAGTGCGCACGTATGTATGGTCATGTCTCGACAATATGCGAAGTATCGAAGAGAATGTGAAGTCAGATAATCTAGAGACGGACACTATAATGGATTACAAGTTCGTGTTCGCCGAGTCTATGTACACCGACATGCAGCTGACAAACGGGACTGCACTCTTCGAAGATATTGTAGAGGTGTATGAACAGAGGTTAGGAGCCAGCCACAACAAGACGATTAAAGCAGCGGAACAACTCGCTCGAGGTTACACGAAGGAGAAGAAGTTTGCAGAAGCTGAAGAACTGAATCGCCGCATCATCGCTTCGCCGGAGGGGAAGTTCTCCTGTACCTTGGCTGACTGTTACTCTGCGCAAGAAAAGTATGCAGAGGCGGGGGAGATATACCAAAATCTGCTCTTGCGCTTGGAAACCGAGGCCGGGCGCCGAAACGGATATACGATACATTGCATGCGGAAAATGGCGCAGAACTTCGCAGATGGAGCTCAGGCTGTCCAGAATCGATTAGACGACAGGAAAAGTCACTTCAGCTGGGCCTTCAGTGAAGACGCCAAGAAAGCGGAAGATCTATGGCTTGCAGCCCTTGAATATTCTGAGGAATGGAAGGGTGATCCCTCAGAGGTCGAGGAAGTTGCCCTGGATCGTGCGGAAGCCTACGCCGGCCTGGGTGGTCTTTACCACAATCGGGGTCTTCAGGCGGAAGAACAGGACGAATCGGGTTCGGGATATTTCGTCCAAGCCCAAGATATGCAACACAGAGCCCTCTTGGCCTTTGAAAGCCTCTACGGCGTAGACCATCACCGTGTCTTAACGGCATCTCATAAGTTAGCCGTGAGTCTAAACCAGGACGATAAATTTGCAGAATCCGGAAAGATGTACCAACGCATTCTAGACGGATACGAACAAGTCTACGGGCCCGATCACGAACTCACAGTCAATATATGCCACTGTTACGGCCACGTTCTAGCGTCGCAGGGGAAAGTGCTTGAAAGGGAGTAGCTTGCACACGCGCTCTTACCTGGGCCTGGAAGAAATGTTGGGCCCGGGAGACGCCCACACGCCAAGTGTCTTCGGCTGTCTTGCGAAATTGTACTTTGCCATTGACAATAAGCTCGAAATTGAAGAACTGTACCTCCGAGCGCTAATCAAGCGGTCTGAAGTCCTAGGACCAGACTATAGAATTACCCTAGATACAGCTAACGAACTCGGCTTCCTCTACCTCGAAGAACGGCGATGGGACGATGCCGAAGGCTACTTAAGACAAGTCACAGACGTTTTACAGCCGCATTTCAAAATCCATAAACCCTTCGCGAGACGAGAAAGCGCTGAACGCTGTGGAAGCGATGGTCATTGCGCTCGTTAACTAAGGGAAGTCCGAGGATGCGGAGCGAATGGCGAGAGGGTTGTTGAAGATGAGGGAGGAATTGCATGGAAGATTCCATCCAGATACTCTGCACACTGCAACTGATTTGGCAGATATCTTACAGCAGCAAGGGAAGAGTGAAGAAGCAGAGCGGATTCACGAGACGTATGAAGATGGATATGATGAGGTGCTAGAACGGGGGAAGGAAGCTAGACAGGAGATCGAAGAAGGAGTTGCTGGGTTGAAGCTTGGGGAGTGAGACATGGAGATTTTGCGGTGAAAAGAGACCTAAGAAAGACATTGGTGTCTTGCCATCTTGCCAATGATTTCAAGGAAAGTTCAAAAACGAACTCGTCCACGACCACTTCGACCAATGATTAAATCCCAATAGACCAGTGACTCGTTTGACAGGGTGAACATGAAAACGAGTAGGCCACGGCTCCAGTCTTCCTCGCCTCCACGTTGCACCGTGAGCACATGGGGGATCTAGCACATGATCGTATGAAAACATGTCTCGTCAAGGATACTGGGCATGGAGAAAGAGCTGATGCAGAGCTGATGCGGCGGAGAGTCGTGCTATAGACCATAGTAGTCGGCCAGTTAAGCTAGATTTGTCCGCATCTGATTGAACGTCAGCTATGAGCAAGCGCGTTGAAATGTTCTAGTGCTAGGATAGAATGACAATATAGATCAAAATTTGCGTATTTGTAATTGCTAATCAACCACCCATTAAAGAGTGTCATAAGCCGCGATAATTTCTCGTTGAAAACTTCATCTAAATAGTTATGTAGGAGTTGAGGTGTATGAGATAGCGGGAAGGACTCTACCTTTGAAGTGATAATGAGATACTCAGAAGCATATCTCAGTCTTTGCATCATGCCATACGCGAAGTTGAAGAATGATGCTGTGGGAGTAGACGCTGAATCCTGTAATGAGCGACCAGAGCCCGAACCAGAGGTATCTGCGTTAGAGATCGGGTGCGGGCGAGTGAGTGGGAGAGGGTTGGAGTTGCGGGCCGAAGAACTGTTTGTTCTGAGGCGTCTGCTGCTTTTCGATTTCTTCCATGGTGGTCACCGTGTGTAGAAATTGCGAGAGAAGCGCAAATCTGAGCACTATGTCTGACGATAACCGCCGAGATGTAACGAATTATTACTGCCTAACTTTTCCCACTTTGATATTACTATCTCTTTCTGTTTCAGTGAATTTCAATTATTAATTTTAAGGTCTGATATAATTCATCTATATAAAAAGATTATAACTCATAATTTTTATGATATCCGACCGTATGTAATAAAGCTAAAAAATACGAAGAAAGTTGACGTATTTGTTACATTCGCCTCGGCGGTTATAGACGGCATCCTGAATTGACAGAAAGACTAAGGAGAACGGCCGCGTTTTAGGAGGACCAAGGCTGGCTGGCTTAATAGGAGATTATGGGGGGAACTCGATGGCCCTGAGTGATTGCGAGCAGTGGTAGCTGGCGTTTTGCCTCGATTGCCGGCGGAGGAGGATGTGCCCTACTAAGCTCACTTCGTGTTGAACCATTGGTGGACCCCCAAAACAATGCCCATCACTTCAAAGATCCGAATGTGACCTGAGTACATCTCAATGGAATACCAGGTCTGCGACTCATAGGTTTTCTCATGCAATCTGACCTGGGTCGTGTGAATTAGCATCCGCGCTTCGGCTTGGCGCGCGGTCAACAATGTGTATGCGGTCAACAATGTTTGTATACACTCACTTTCACAATAGAGTGACTCTTTCTCCAGATTCTCTCCACTCACTCAATCATCACGAGTCCACGGCAAGAGGCGGCTAGATAAGTTTCTCACCTCTTAATCCACTCCGAGCTCAATTCCCACCCATCTCCCAAGCAAGCCATCATGGCTGAAGAACGTCAACATGGTGTAGTCAAGGTAAGCTACATTCTCACCCACTCTCCACGCCCCATCCTCCACGCCCCGTCTGCTCCCTTAAAACTCGCCGGGCTTAACCTCAAACTCACCATTTGCTAACGCCTCACCAGCTCTGGACCGAAAAAGGCTTCGGTTTCATCTCCCGCCCAGACTTCGGCGACAGCGTCTTCTGCCACAACCGCGAGATCCCCGACCGCGTGGCTCTGGTCCCTGGATCCAATGTCTCCTTCGTCTACGAGTATGATGAAAAGGGCGGAAAGGCGAGGAAAGTCCTGATCGAAGAGCCTGTTGTTGAGGATGACGCAGCCCGCGAGAAGGGGACAATCAAGAGATGGAACGCTGAGAAGGGTTTCGGCTTCGTCTGCCGTGCTAATGGCGGGGACGATGCATTTGTGCACAAGAAGGAGTGCGGATGCAAAGACCTTGCCGAGGGTCAGGCTGTGTCGTTTATATTCGAGGAAGGCCCGAAAGGCGCTTCGGCTAAGAATGTCCGCGAAGAAGAGGGCGGCATAGCAATGGATGAAGCACGTGAGAGGGGAACGATTAAAAGATGGAACGCCGAGAAAGGATTCGGTTTCATCAGCCGTGCTAATGGAGGGGACGATGCCTTTGTACACAAGAAAGAATGTGGAGGCACAGACCTTGCCGAGGGCCAAGCTGTCTCTTTTGTGTTTGAGGAAGGCCTGAAAGGCGCTTCAGCAAAGAATGTTCGCGAGGAGGAGGGTGGTATCGTGATGGAGGAAGCCGTCGAAGAGGACGAAGGTGAACGTGAGCTTGGGAAGATCAAGTCTTACAATGAGGAAAAGGGTTTTACGTTCATCGGTCGCTGCACGGGTGGTGACGATGTCTTCGGCCACAAGCGAGAATTTGGAGGTTTTGAGCCATATGTTGGTCAGCCCATCTCATTCATCCTGGAGACCACCGAGAAGGGCGATACTGCTAAGAAGATTCGCGAGGAGGAGAGCGTTCCCGAACCCATCCTATCTGACGAAGGTCGCGAATTTGGTATCGTCAAGGTGTGACCCTACCCTTCTATTTTTTTGCGAACCACGTTGTTGCCATCAGTACTGACAATATAACAGAATTTCAATGTGGAGAAGGGGTTTGGATTCATTGTGAGGAAGAAGGGAGGTGATGATGCGCACGTGCACGAGAAGCAGTGCAACGGCGTGAAAGTAATGAAGGACATGTGCGTCTCCTTTGTCTGTGAAGACAATGGCAAAGGGCCCGCGGCGAAAGATCTCCGTCAAGAGGACCCAGCACGGGTCGCACGAGTTACTGCCAAGGTGCATTATGGTAAAGTCGAGGTAGGAGCGCCTCCCTTCTGTGTACACACCTTCCTCCTTTCTCTGATTCTTGCTGACTTGTGTACACAAGAACTACTTGGATCCTCCAGAGACCAAACCAGACAGTGGCTACGGTTTCATCACCCCATTCAACAAACCCAGCTATGGCGCACCTGGAAAGTACTACTTCCACATGTCAGAAATCGAGACCCCTGATGAGGCAGGCGGAATCCAGCCAGGGACCGGCGTCTCCTTCATTATCACTACTGCTCGATCAGGTAAAGGGCTTCAGGCTGTAGCCGTCACCATTGCAGATCCTCCGAAGGAAGAAGAGCCGGAGAATGGAAGTTCCATTCATGCATCCTTCGATACCTTGAAAGTAGAGGAAGTCGACGGCAGTGGCAATGTTGCTGAAGAGGATGCTTGGGGAAACGGAGGGAGTGAAGTGTGGGCCTGATGTCTATGGGGAACATGTCTGCTTGTCAACTCCGAGGCTTCTGCCAACGCAAACGGCGGACAAAATACTGTTGGCCAACTCCAAGATCACTCTTAAGTGGATATCGTGGGGAGTCAAGGAAAGATAGACAACTTGAGCTACTTAGCTAGGTAGTCATACTACTCGCTCATAGCATTCCGCATTCAGCACAGATAGGAGCTCGTTGCTCTCACAAATTCCAGTGGCCGAGCATGGCTATTATCGAACAGCTCGAACAGCACATCTTTTGGCAAAGGAAACGTTCATGCTTACATCTAATCTGTGAGGACTGATCACATAATTGCCAAATAAAACTCCTACCTACTTCAAAACGTTCGTCAGGGCCGGACAAGCTCGCACACCCACCAAGCCACGACCCATCCTTCGACCCCGACCTCGGCTTCTCCAGCCCGCAAGCCGCCGGCTCTCCTCTCCACCGAAGAGAATCAGTACATCTCAAACAAAACGTGGAGGACCCTGTCTGTCGACAATGGAAAGTCGCCCCTTTTATCCCAAACCAACATCCTTCTTCCACACCAGTCTCGCCACCGTGCTGCAAGTCGTTGACCACAAGCGCAGTCCGCAACACAATCATGAGCAAGACCTGCCGTTGTCTGGCGCCAGTGTAGACTTTTTCCCTTTCTTTTACGATAAGCGAGGGAGAAGTGTTCCGCCTTCCGTTCAGCCAGGGTTGCGCCTTTGTGGCGCTTTGTTCGAGAGGTCAAGACCGGTTCCGGTGCTGCGCGTTCGTATCGAATTTGCTTGCATCTCATGTTTGGTGTAGGTGTTCTGGGGAGACTTGTAACGGCGAAGTTCCTTCGAACCAATTTTGAAATTCTTGCGCGCCTGGTGAGGGTGTTTCGGTCGATCGCATCGTCTGTTGGGAATCATGGGCGATAAGGTTACTTTATGCTTGTGTCCAAGCCTCTGTTGGCTTGCTAGCGCGGCGTAGGCACCGGATATGGCTTCAGTTACCTAAGGTAGGGATGACTTTTTGCGTACTCTAGTCGCTCTTACGGTGCAATGGCATTTACCTAGCACCACCCTGCCCAAATCTCGGCCCTTCACCGGTGTTGGGACGGACGGCGCAACGATAAGTACATTTCCAGCTGTGCCGGTGATAAGTTGAGAAGCCTACCTTAAGCTTTGGCTTTCCACCCTTACGCCTTTTACGGAAAGGGCCGAGAGTCAGAACGGAGCCGTCGACTGTGCCATGCACGAAATATCGTCTAGTGCATCATAGACTTCGGTCATAGAAGTTCAGATGTGATCAGTTGTGTAAGTCAGGACGGTTTCGGGGCTTTTGTCAAATGGAAAAGCCGGTATCTGACATCTGGAGAAAAGTATGATCGAAGACTTGCCATTCCTCCTTCCTTCCTTCCTACCGCCCCCGCTTTTATCCTTGCTTCTATATATCTTCTCTAGTGAGGTTTCTTCAAAACACCAGTATGGCATCACATATACATGCAGACCCGGCGCATATGCTGCCTGCGTATCTGGCCCAAAGCCAGGTCGGAGTCATCCACGCTGCAGTCATAACCGGTAGTGTCCTAATGACAATCGTTGTTCCATTGCGATTCATCTCGAGATCAGTCGCTAATGCGCCGCTGTGGTGGTACGTTCCCTGTATGCTTGTTTCGAAGTATTGGTCCCGCTGATGGTGGTATCAGGGACGACTGGGCCATCTTGGTCGCACTGGTGAGCCCGACTATCACCCCCAACGCTCCTGCAACGTATCAATGATATCCTCCTTTCACAGGTATTCGGCTGGGGCGGGACCGCCATTCGGATTTGGGAAACCAAAGACCTCGGATTCGGTCGCCATATCGAAACACAGCTCAAGACACCATGGAAATTGACCGATTTTTCAAAGGTGAGGGCAGCGGCCGTCAGACTTCTGGCGTCGTGTTTCAGTCCTGGTTTTCGAGGATGGATAATTGACGTCAGACGCTCAGGCATCTCAAGCAACTCAATTAGTCTACTACGCCGCGCTCATCTTCGTCAAAACGTCGTTACTCCTGCTATATTATCGGATTTTCGGTGTCAATAAAAGCTTTCGGATCAGGACGTATATCGTAGCTGGGATCTGCTGGGCGACGTTCTTTGCGATTTTCTTGACGAGTGTTTTTCAGTGTACCCCGATACGAGCGGCGGTCAGTAAACGCCTACCCACTAAACCTCTGCTCCCAGTCCAGCTACATTTGCTGTCGTATCCAATACATTCCAATCTTGATGTTCCGAATTTCCTTCGTTTGTCCTACATGGCTTCGGCATGGTTTCAGCACCTGTTACGAAAAACCAACCCGCTGACTCCCCAACCATCTCCCAGTGGGATCGCAACATCCCCGGCGCTCACTACATCGACCTAACGCCCTACGCCTACGGCAACGGCATCGCAAACCTCCTGACCGACGTCCTGATCCTCGTGCTCCCCATCCCCATGGTCTGGGGCCTCACCAACGTCAGCACCAAGCGCAAAACCATGCTGACCGGCGTCTTCCTCCTGGGCGCCTTCGTCTGCGCCATCTCCGCCATCCGCACCACCACCATCAAAAGCTTCAGCGTCAGAGACCCGCAGTGGAGCGGCGTCGGCCTCGGCGTCTGGAGCGAGCTCGAAACGTGCGTCGGCATCGTCTGCGCCTGTCTGCCGACCCTTTGGCCCCTACTCGCTTACGCTTTCCGCCATAGGGTCGGGAGGCGTGGCGGGAAAGCAGCGTCAACGTCGTCGTCGTCGGCCCCGGCGGCGGCGGCGGATAGTTCGGGCTCCGATGGCTTCTCGAATCCTGCGAATTTGAGATCTTCGGATTACTCGTTGGCGGGAACGGGTCCGCAGCCTGATGATCGCAAAGAGACGGGTCGAGGTGTCCACCAACATTTTGCGCACTCGGATGAGGATTTGGAGCTCGGGGAGGTGAAGGTGGGACAGGGGGGTAAAGGGTGGATGGTGGTGAAGAGGGTGAGTGTTGGGGCTGAGTTGGATGATTGAATGGGTTCAATTAAGGATTGGGCTGCAGGCGTTGGTCCTTTGGTAGGGTCTTTGAGGGGAGTGTGGTACGGGTCAGGGGTAAAAAGGCGGTTATAATCACTTTTCCGGTGAAGGTCTACCCGTACTAGGTTCTCCCGACAATGACAGCACCTTAGATTTATCCCTACACTAGCGTACTGTCCACCGCGCTTTCAGGTGACCATGGCAGCACAATACTGCTAGACGCATCTAAGATGTGGAAACTAAAAAGAGAACACTTGGGCTCGGTATATCTCCAGTTATTGACAAAGTTGAAATTCCCTTCCCTAAGTACATACGTTGTTGTATCTGCAGCGAGACCCCAAATTGGCTGCTTTGACCTGAAGGTCCAGGTCCATGGAAGGAAAGTCCGTGCATATGCTCCCAAACCCTTCGAAACCCCTATATACCACTTTCCCCTGACATGCAAGGCCTACTTTGTAAGACCAAGCACCCCACTTATTCTCAACGGCTTAATCCATCTCCGCAGTGAAAATCGCTATCTCAACTGTACGTGAAGCGTCAAGCTTCCCGCTTGTTCATCCCAGCACCTCGCCCCGTCCTGCGCCCCGCGCCGCTCTCTTCGATGCCCGTGATGATGGAGGATCCCCATAGTAGGCTATATATATACATTTCCCTTCCTAAACCCCAACCGGCTATGTCTCAAGATCATGCTCCTACTCCTCCTCTCCGTCGCTGTCCTTGGCGAACGGAGAATGCTCCCACGCGTCTGCCGCCGCTTGGAGGACGTCGGCCATGTGGTTCTGCACTGCAATTCCTTCGTGTTAGCATTCTTCGTCCACCCATTGAGGGCTTCATAAAAGATGACCTCGCGCAGAAAAGGAGAAAGAGAGGAAGGGGGGGGGGGAAACCACTTACGGCCCCTATCGTCAGGAATATCGCTCAGAGGAGCGACCGTCTCTTCCGACCCAGCACCACCCACTTGATTCCCCCGCGTTCTCTTCGAGGACGACTCTCCCTCCTCCTCCTCCTCCTCCTCATCCTCCTCCGCCGCCGCAGGACCCACCGCCATGGGCGGAGAAGCAGGAGCGGGCGCTGGCTCCTGCGATGTCCGGTCTGCTTGCGCTTTGCGCATGCCGGTGTCGCCCGTTGGCGCCTTTGGCGCTCGTTTTACGGGAAGGATCCTCCTCGTTGAGGAGACGTTCGATGGTCCCGAACCAGGCGTGCTATCGTCGCCCTGGTACGTCTTCGCCTTCGTATCCTCCGGCTCGCCACTCGACTTTTCATTGTCACCCGAGTCGACGGGAGCATCGCGGCCGCGCTTGCGGGTTTGCTCCTTGCCTGGAAGTGCCTCAGCTTCGATACTGGGTGGCTTCGGAAACCCGTTGGTTGGAGCCGTGTTCGTGGTTGGAGGGGATCTTGGCGGCGTCGTTGAGACGGATGTTGGAGCAGTGGTTGTCGGAGTCGTTGTCGAGTCCGATTTCTGACCATCGCTCCCTGCCTGTCCTACCGATGGGACTGTTGAGGGGGCAGGAGACGACTGGGTCGACTCCGGTTTCCTCGCAGCTTCCGTGGTCGATGCGTCTGGCACGGGCGATGGACCTTCCACTCCCTCTGGCACGGCTCTCGGTTCTGGCCGCTTTCCCCGACGCGCGTCCCGAAGATCTGCAGCACTGTTCGTCGACGTTAAGTGATGCACAACTCCTTGCCCTACACTGGAAGCTCCGTTCCCAGTCTCCGGAAGCGACACCGGCGCTGCGTGCTGCTGGCTCGGCTGTTGGAAAGTAACAACCGAACCCGAGGCTGTGTTCGTGGGCGTTAGGTGCTGCACAGCCCCTTGCCCCATGCTGGTAGCCGTGTTCCCAGTCTCCGAGAGCGACACTGGCGTTACGTGCTGTTGGCTTGGCTGTGTGAAAGTAACAACCGAGCCCGAGGCCGTGCTTGTAGACATTTGTCGAAGCGCGACCTCCGCCTTCTCACGCTTGATCTTTTCGTGGAGTTTCTCCACGTCGACCTTGGCGCGGTTCCCCTGATCGTCTGTGTCCATAGAGTCCGGAGTGGTCTCATCGTCTATGCTCATCGGATCCTGGGTGACAGCGTCGTTGGATGCGACTTGCACGCCGTCCTGTGCAAGGTCCATAGACTCTCCGTCCGAGGTCTCATCGTCCACCTCCATTTCGGCTTCAACATCAGAGCCGATCATCACTTCATCGATCTCCTCTTGAGAGTCGGAGCCGACCGCAACCCCCACTGACTCTCCACCTCCAACCTGCCCTTGGGCCTGCTCGGTGATGTCGATGCAAACCATTCCTCCCTTGGTATCGACATAGCTGTCGGTCACAGCGTGTTGGTTCGCCGAGCTTTGGTGTAAGCTGGCGCTTGCCTTCTTTATATGTAGAAGCAGGGTACGAACCCTGTCCCCAAGACATCTCGCTGGGAGCCGAACCGGCAATTTGGAGGCACGGAACCTCGCCAGACATTGGGCCTTTGATATTCCCGCTGTCGTTCGGTTGCGCGAGAATGTCAAAGCGGTCTTCCGGCTCCCTTTTGCAGGCACTGTTCCGTTGCTCATCCGTTTGACAGTGGCCCCTTTTCCGACAGTGCCAGCAACTTCCTTGGACACAGTGCACTCATCTCGAGCAGCTATACTGAGTTGACCCAGCCGATCTGCCAGCTCGCTGACGACTTGAGGTGCCAGCGTATCATTGAGATCCTTGCCACTTTCAGGGAGATCTCTGGGATCTTTCTCCTTCTCTTGGTCCTTGCAGTGACAGCCGTTTTCGCAGTGACAGTTGTCCTCGCAGTCACAGCTATCGGTAAGTGATCTGTCGATCCAGGACTCGAGTCTCTTTCCCTGCTCCGAGATGCTATGTCCGAGAGGCTTTTCGGTGATCTCTCGGACGGTGCGAGAGGTTGTATCATCCTCCAGGTGGTGAGAAACATTGCTCTCCCGAGTGTCGGTGGTCGCAAGCTCCTTTCGAATAGTTTCGTTGCTCTCCGTTTCCGCAACGATCTGACTATCGGCAGCAACTTCAACGCCATCCGGCTCGACTACAGACCCTCTCTGGCAAGGACTCGCAGATCTGGGGGTCGTCTGGTATATGTGATGTGTCGGAGTATATAGGGTGCTTCGAGTTCCAGATGACCAGGCTAGAGGCGCTGGCGCGAACGTGGAAGAAGATTCGCCATCCACTGATGAAGCGGAGAAAAGGGAAGAAGAGGTGGTCTCCACATGTGGGAGAAACTTTGATGCAGCAGCATTTGGGCGTCTCACTACCCTGGTGGCTGCATTGTGTCGGTAGGGTACCACCGCCGGCCGAATCTTGGGGCTTGAGGCATGCTCAGGGGCCACGCTGAGATTTGATGACTGCCCTTGTGGAGTAGATCGCCGGTTAGCCACCGCCCTCGAGGTCAGGCTCATGCCTGGCTCTTGTGGAGAGAGTGGACCCTGGTGGGCACCTTCTAGAGCTTCAGCACGAGTGCTGAACTCCTGAGGTATATATTTACCGTCTTTCACGGCATCTGTCTCGTCAAGTCTGGGAGGGAAAAACGCCCCCGAGCTTAGCTTGTAGATGATAAAGAATCCAAAGAACAAATATGGCCAGTCGATGTGGCCACGCCAGAAGCAGGCTATCAACGCTAATATGAGGTATAGAGTTGTCTTCTATAGATGATCAGCCTAGGCGGTATGGTGTGAAGTGTCTGGCACTTACACCCTTTATGAACCAATCAGGTACTAGTGTCTCTAGTATCCTGGCGAGTTGGTCCATGTTTGGCAAGTGCTTATGTGAAGGTGTGCAATGATCTAGACGTCTAGGTGTCGAGACATGGTAGAGGAAGATGATCTTTCACATCTGTGAGTGGTTCCATTAGCCTTGACAAGGTGTATGAGTGTCGCTTGAGTTGTGCCAAGGTTACAAGTGAGTGAGAATGTTGCCTGGTGGATGTTGAACGGTGGATGGTGGAAGGAGAAGAAGAGGATGCGAGAGAATGGAAGAGAACGGACATCTTATGGAAGCTTGTGACGCTAGCGTCTGAGTGCTGGCTAAATTTTCAGGTGTCAAGAAGGAGTGTGTTGAGGGACGAGGTGTTGACGACTCTGCCAAGCAATGTCAAGACGTACAAGTTGTGGACGCGTCTCAGCACTCCAAGTAGACCCGCGGTCAATCGAGGTGCGTAAATGTGGTGTGGTTGGAGTCAGTACCTCGTCAATGCAAACAAAAGTAGAAGCAGGATAGCAAGCTTTTTGTGCTCTCGAAGAGATAACAGAAGTGCTGAAGCAGTGGAGGATGTGTGTGTGATAATGAAGAAAGTACAAGAAGCTGGGGGATTTTATAGGGGAAAAATCTCTGCGCTAGCGGGACCTAAAAGAGCTGTGTTGACAATAAAATGTTCAATAGGATACTGGGCCAATCAGGCACCTGCTTGTTATTGTTGCTTGGGTGTTCACTATTCACCTTCCTTATTCTTGCCAATTTGCTGCCAGTTTAGATCCTTACTTCACTTTGAGACAGTCACTTTGAGGCAGGAGTGTCAATTTTTCATTTCTTCTTTCCTGCAGCCCTACTCCTGTTAACACAGCTCAGTCCCCTCTTTCATGCCCACTCGACCTTATCCACGCGGCTTCAGCCTAGCGGGTCTCACGGCATCGAA
Source organism: Evernia prunastri (assembly GCA_003184365.1). Taxonomy (NCBI): domain Eukaryota; kingdom Fungi; phylum Ascomycota; class Lecanoromycetes; order Lecanorales; family Parmeliaceae; genus Evernia; species Evernia prunastri. The sequence goes on from NKYR01000042.1 coordinate 89,916, forward strand.
GTCTCTCCCCTGAAAACCATTACCATTGTAAGAGACGCTAGCATCGTAAAAAATAGAGATCAACAACGGTACGTGTCATCAAGTAACCTCTGCCTTCATGCTCACCTATTCATAATTTGAGTTGTTTCTTGGGGACAGCCAGCAGAACAGGGATGCTCTTCCTATCATAGAGTAGGTATAGAGCACCGGTAGGTTTTGGAAAGCTGCTTGACACTCGTCGAGTCATTGGGGCAACGCAGATAAATTAGAAGCCAATAAATATCCCATAGAATATTAAGCATGTAGACAACATGTCGATCTTTGAGGGAAAGGTGGGCGGCGCCTGTCACCATTGCTGAGAAACGCATCTAGAGTGGACGACGTGCTTCAGCAACTTCATCTACCCGGACTCCTCAGAGGTCCCGACTCACAAATGAAGCTTGGCAAAAGTAGGAATCTCGAAACTTTTTTAGGCTTCAATGGGCCAAAATGTGACAATCGTGACCAAAGGAATATTGGGGGATTGTCTTTGGCGATGTAATGGTCGTCGGACATACCAAGATCTCATTGTCTGATGCACATTCATACCTTGATTCCCGACCCGGTGCTGGCGAGTGGTAAGCGCGATTTTGTCAAAGCTCGAAGAGGTCAAGGGCAATGGAAGCATCATCCACCTACTTTACAGTTATTCTGCTGGCCCGAATGCGTAGTCCGTCCTAGATCCTCGTCAGCACCGTGTCTACAAGCCATGTCTCGGCCATAGTTGGTCTGTGTGGTTGTGTCTCGCTCTCAGTACTTTGGATGTAGGATCTGCTGTGGGGGTGCATTATGTATTGAAGAGGTATTTTGGGAGAGGCGGGTAGAGAACATCGGATCTGGATCGGTGTCGATGGGATCTTTTGCAGTCACTGTGGTTGGCTCAAGGTATGTCATGTTCATTATTCGTAATCGCTTGGGGCTAACAATACTGTTGCAGCCAAGGCTCTCAAGATAGCTGTTGAGATCTCTAGAAGTCGAGAACTATTCAATGTAAGATCTTTGCTACTTTCTTCATCGCATGCAATTCCTAAGCGCTAGATCCCTTTCCATTTCCAAACCAAATAATGGGAGCTAAGTCTCACACAAGAATTTCATCTTCCAAGCCTGCTCGTCAGATGTTCTTGTGCTTCCCTAACACCCATCAGTCGAGATATTAAGCCATCGTCATCACTGAGAGAGTTGCTTACCCTACGTAATGATGTCGAACCCGAGAGGCACCTGAGCCATACTTGAGCGTGCTCCGATCTCTGCTTCCCGTAACAACTTCTGACGTATTTGATTCCTCTCAGAAATCGCACACCAGGCACTTTCATAGAACTTGTGGCACTTACGCCTAGTGAAGCGCCTAAATGCAGAGCTATAGTCTCCCTGTAAGCCCTGACACAGCACCCAGCCTCTGATCGATAACTGTGCCTCCACTTGTGGATCTACACCGTGCCTAAACGCATGTAAAAGTAGCCCCGATTGGTAGAGCAGTGACTGGCTGGGCGGCGCCTTCACGTCCCAATCCCTCAAGTGTTGTTGGATTGCTTTCAGCTCGTGTTTCCATTGGATGTATCTATGTTTTTTGTGGTAGGGCACGCATGGAAGGTTTGTGTATTCTTCTTGAGGAAAGTCGGGGTTGTGACGGCGAATGTAGGCGCGTTTCCAAGAGCTTTCTGGGGTCTTTCTGTGTGAACCGAACAGCTCCAACCAGATTGAGGCTCTAATCCGCATCCTCCCGAGGCATGCTGCCACCGCTGCAAACCCCACACATGCCAAGGTTGACTAAGGACGATGTCTTCTTGTTGGAGGTGACCGAAGTCGCGGATATACTGGGCTCTATAGCTGCTTTCCTTGTCTGCAATGCTGCGGCACTCTTTGCTGATACAGGCCACTCGGGCTCTGTCACGGTACGAGAGTTGAGCAACGTAGTTTATTATCGAGTAGATGAGCTCAAGGGGAAGGTCATCGATGGTTGCCATGATGCTTCGGTAGAAGGATGAGCGGAATTATTTGGCGAAGGTACTTCGTTTATATTAGGTTCGATTGCTAATGGCTGGCGCTGGTACTATGGTGTTGCGGTGGTTCTTATGTTCTGTAGAGGGTTTTATTATGATAGGTTACACTGCAAAGTAGGTAGAACAGCGAGGGGCCTTGGCACGCTAGGACCAGGGGGCGACCCAAAATTAGTTCAAAAAAAATTTGAGACCATGCCAAAGAAGAAGAGAAAGACACTATTTATATCTGAACTTTTCTGACACTACGAGGGCTGATGTGTAGGAATGTTTTGGTTGCAAGGCGGGTGACATGAGATTCTTTGAGACTGAAACCGCTTTCGAGACGTCCGAACCCCGTGCACCGAAATTTGTGTGATCTCTGGGACCGAAGAAATAAGTAAGCACGAATTCCAGGAATGGCCAGAAAAATAAGACACATAGACAAGGAGGACTGAAGGCAACCATGAAATAGATATCTAATAAGAAAGTTGCTGCCATCTACTTCCTAGAGTACGCGCAACAACAGATGAATCGCCTACCCAAATCTGTGGAACATCTTCCACTCACCCATTGAACTCATTCATTGCTCCAAAGTAATCTGGCATTGCGGTTCCAAACAGGCACAAGGACATATCGAATCTAAAAGGTGTCCAACGACGGTGAGTGTTTGAAATTCTTTATTTTGGGAGATCTCCTTCGTGTTTGTAGTCAACCGTACAAGATAGTAGTCAACCGTAGCTTACTCTTCCGCCCCTCGGTCCACGTCACAATTCGCTCAAAGCCTGTTTCGTCTCCAATTATGTTGTACCGAGTTGGCGGGCACGGCGGGAAAGTGGCTACTGACAGCGACAAAGCACGCAAATAGAAGCGCGCAGCTAGATAGTACGATGAGGTTTCGAGCGGGGCCTCGAGGGGTAGGTGCATTGCGCAAACACCTATCAACTGGACTCTCATGCAGAATTTGATGCAAAGGTGTAGCACCAAGCGCGCGGGTTCCGGCAGCTGTCGCCGCGATAGGCTATTATCGGTTTGCACCCTCTTCTACCAAGAAGCTCTCTGCAACACACATGGGCAGTAACAGCTGAGATGTATCACAAGCCAGGACGTGACGATGACAAGGGGCCAGGATTCCATGTATGCTTATTTGGCCTCCCAAATCCGGTTTCCGCTGGCTCAGAGTGTACAGTTGCCCCCTGAAACGTCGACTGCAGCAGCGCATCCTTGGCCACCATCGCCATTTCCCTGTTTTCTGTATGCACGTAACCGCGAAACAATTGGCGCTGGTAATTCATCAATAAACTTGGCAGCTGTGTTGCGGTAACACTGTCTCCGGTTCTTGTTTCACTGCAAAACACCGTCAGCCTTGTGCAGTTCGAACTGCTATTTAATGTCGAAATGCCCCACCATTGCTTATTCAACATGTCTAACATTCTCTTCCATTCCTGAGCGCTGTCTAAACTAAAGAAAGAAAATTCAACCAGCTTTGCTTTTCTTCCATGCTACCATCTCTGCTGCCTGTCACAAAGCACCTTGCACCCCTGCCACCGAAACTCCCTCACTTCCGTTCTCAGCCTCACGCTCTCTATCTCAAACAGAGCCTCATGGCAACCCTCGGCAACATTCCCACCGAGATCTTCTACATGATCATGTCACAAGTGACTTTCCGCGATCGAGCTCGCATGGCCCTCGTCAATAGAGCGTGCAGGGACATGGCCGACGACAAGGAGAGCTATCGGGTCCAGTACATCCGCGACTTTGGGAATCCAGCGTCACACGGCTTCTACACGTACAGAGAGATAAGTGAGGAAGCCAATTGGAAAGCAGCCTACGAGCGCCGCCACTTTGCAGAAATGCCTTTGCTCGCTCAGGACCGCCATTCCAGATTAGCGATAGCGTGGAGCAAGTAGCCTTCTTCTATGGCTATCGGAGGTGTCGGAGCCAAATATGTAACAGCTCTGTACGCCTTAATACATAATGTCAAACCATTGAGAACCCCAAAGATCCCTACGAGGACAATGCAACTACATTTTAAATCGCAACACATCTTGCCCCAGTCGGACCTGCATCTTTTGCTGTGCTTCGTACGCTGGTCCTTGTATAGGTCTAGTACCCCTTGTACCGGAGGTCTCAAGGCCGGGAGAAAAGTACTGTCCAAGGCTTCGGGCCCGAAACCGAGCGCAAGAAGGCTGGGTTTCACTTCCACTCGAGCAGCCTTTCCGTGATATTCTCTCCTTTAATTGATTGCTGCGTCAATTTGGTACTCACAAAAGTTTGTCAAAGTAGCAAGGAAGGAGCCTCTACCTTGGGAGCTCAGGTGAGGGTTTGGCCGTGCTCAAATGCGTCACTCGACGCCAGATGACTAGAGCATGTTTAGTATGCGCATAAGGTGTGGGTAAAAGCTTCCCTAACCGAGGCGCGGCACTCGAGTGGGGGTCTGTGAGTCTGTCAGCAATGTAGCTATGCTGACTAGATGGGACTGTTGCAGGAGCAGGAAGAGTTTTGATAAATTCCTGCCGGGTGGACAGATTACGCTAAACCTGTTCTGGCGTAGCTGGATCTTCACTCGGCAAACCTTTCCCGCGATCAAACAGCTTCTCGCATCTAAGTAAAGTGGTTATTCAATGGCCCCATTGGCATTGTATGGATGATACACCAATGGATACTCGACCCAAACGCTCCAGTAGCAGTGGATTATTACCTACTACGACGACTTAGTGCGCCCTTCGACCTGACGATCCTTACTCCGCACCGGGTCACTTACCCCACTTTTTCACGTGTTGCCTTGCCAGAACTAAGGTAGCGATTTGGTTGTATCACGATTCTCACACCACCATAACGTCCCACAATCAAACTACCAACCGCTTCTCTCTCCCATGAGATTAGATCATGTGGCTCACGCTCCTCACAATGGGATCTGCCATTAAAGAGATCCCAAAGATGGAGACCGCGCAATCTACCCTTGCACCGAAAGGCAAAGCCTCTTGAATGTGTGTGGATGTCTGTGCTCTTCTGGCTTGCTGTCAACCTAGCTTTAAACCCTGTTATTCCTGACTAGGCATGCTGCATCGTCATCTGCCACCTACGGGTCCCAACGGACACGAAGACGTTGCACTTGCCTTAGCGGATCGGCCCAGCGTAATGGCTACCGGAGTGTGTTATGCATATGGCATCTGGAAAACAAATTGGATGGTCTTGTCATGTTGGCTGTCACCGCCGAAATGTGGGGAAAGCTAGCGAGCGTCTTCTGCAGGCACATCATCCGTCTCTTTCAAACACCATGCTACCGCTGACACACCGCCTCACGCCTCACCCTTTCAGGCAGGTAGATGCCACAGCATATCGACATCTTGTGCAGGAGAACAATATATGCGCGAGTCAAAGAAAGAATTTTACACTTGTCATGGTTCGGTAACGCCAACAGAAATCTATGAAAGCATGTCAAAGCCCTGTGCTGCATGCCGACAATCCTGGGCTACCATCAGGGCCCTCCCAACACCAGCTTTGAATGGTGGCGTCCACAACAATGTCTGCTTACAGCTCTCGATGGTCATTTCTGAGGGTGTTCTAAGGCTCATTTTATGGTTTTGTGAAGGTTGTGCTCGGCGTTAACGCCCAAAGGCCTAGCCCCCATAAGACCTCCAGCATTGTGGCTCGGACTGGCAGCTGCTAACACCCCTGTTGCGTTCACTCAGGGTCATGCGAATATCCAAATCATCATCGCCAGCTTTGCGATCTACCTAAGCCGAAAGGTAGCCCTGGTCCGGAGCTAAAACATCCTCAAGGTTGCTTCATCCAGGCTTCACTTTGTCACTCGCGCTTTGCACTATGCGTCGCAAGTTGATCCCACTGCTCTGACATACCTTGAGCTATGTGATCAGTTGGCCCACAAGCACAGAATGTATTGCCGCCAGAGGCCATTACATAAAATGTCGTGTCAAGGAGGGCAGATGGTCAGAGCTTCTCTTCGACTCATACATATAATCCTCGCGACTCCCCGACTTGGTGATATGATTCCATCACGCAACACCACTAAGATAAGACCGGCACACAAATTACCTTGACCGAGTCTCAGTGCCATTGCGTGGCGCAATTGCATGACTTCCTCCTCTTTTACGCTCGGGCTCTTGATTGACCGGCATTCGCGAACACAGCAAGACGGATGACCGAGTATTTCCAGTCCACTGAACCTCAGTAGCTCTTCCGTACATCAGTCACCAATTCTGTCTCCAAGATCAAATTAGTCGCCACCTGCAACACTTCTCAACTGCAGTCAAACACCCTTTTCTGATAGACACGGCGCCATGTACTGCTCCATCTTCTTACTTCAAGCAATCTTGGCGGAGCTCTGTAGTGCTGGTTACGTTCTGGAAACGAGCTACACGGCGGCAAATTGGTTTGATCAATTCAGCTTCTTCACGGTACGTACCTTATCTTCCTTCTATACCCATACCAGTCAGCTAGACTCACCCCATGTCTCAGTCGGGCGACCCTACTGCTGGCTATGTGAACTACGTCGATCAAACCACAGCAACCAATAATGGCTACATCAACACCGACAATGGGCTTGTCTACATGGGTGTCGATGACACCAATGTTGCTACTGGAAGCGGCCGAGACAGTGTGCGCATCACGAGCAATGCAGCCTACAATTATGGATTGTTTGCTCTCGATGTGTCCCACATGCCTGGGGGAATTTGCGGCACCTGGCAGGCTCCTCTTCAGGTCTTCATTCTTTTCGAAATCGGAGCATTGGCTGATATATCTCATCACAGGCCGGCATTTTGGATGGTCGGACCCAATTGGCCCAATGATGGCGAAATCGACATCATCGAAGGCGTCAACGACAATGCGAACAACGCTATGACCTTGCACACCTCGGACGGCTGCTCGATCACAGATAATGGCGCCTTCACCGGCACTTTGACCACCTCGAACTGCTACGTCTACGCGCCCGGCCAAGCAGACAACGCCGGCTGCGACATTCAGAACCAGAACACACAATCTTACGGTGACAATTTCAACTCAAACGGAGGTGGTGTCATTGCCATGGAGTGGACCAGTAGCGATATCAATATCTGGTTCTTCCCTCGTGGCACAACTCCCTCAGACCTCGAAGCAGGCATACCTGATCCAGCGTCTTGGAAAGAGCCGGTCGCGCAGTATCAGGGGGATTGCAATATCCCGAGTCACTTTGTGGACATGCAGATCGTGAGTTCCCTTCTTCAGCCCTAGCATTGCAGTTGACATTCGCTTCCATTTCTCCCATATCACCCTGAGTCTGCAACTACAACCACCGAGAAACAAGCTAATACCGCATCCTAGGTCTTCAACACAGACTTCTGCGGCGACTGGGCCGGAGCTGTTTGGGGCACTAGCTCCCACTGTTCCTCCCTCGCCGACAGCTGCAATGATTACGTGCAGAACAACCCGTCTGCATTCGCAAGTGCTTATTGGTTGATCAACAGTCTGAATGTCTATCAGTCCGATGGTGACGTTGCGGCTGTAAGTAAAGTGACAGTCAGTCCAGCTGAGCATCAGAAGAATGAGACAGCGCCACTGTTGAGCACCCCGCTTGCTATGGGTGGTGGTTCGCTCAACCCGCCTGGAAGAGAAGGGATGAGAAAGGGGAGGAGCATGATGGGTGGGAACAGGATCAAGTTGTGAAAATGTACTAAGTCAGTGAGTGACTGAGTGAACACAATTGTTTCGTGTACATGTTTACATACCCCATCGTCTGGCAGGGTGCACAAATCAGGGGCTTAACCCTAGAGCCGCGCAACCACCAAAATAACGCGTCCACCAGGCTCCTACCATGAGCCAAATAGCCATAAAACAATACCATGCCTCGTAATAAGGTGTTAAATGATCTGGATCATGTGAAGAAGGATCCAAAGTCCACAAAGACTCCAAAAGGACGTCCTCCTAAGCCATGGCCACTACCTAAATACACTCCATTAAAAATTACCAAGCCCTACACGTGTGGTCAGGGTCAGCTACCAAATACCATTGCTCCAGACGATCCTTATGCAATCTTCAGCCTATGCTATGATGAAGATTCTTTAAAAACCCTTGTACAACATACGAAAGAGTATGCTTTTCTGTACCCTAAGCCTGAAAAACCTGAGACGCGCATTTGGTTTTCTACCACAGTCAAAGAGATCCGAGCCTATTTGGGAGTGTCTATTTGGATGGGCCTTCATGTGGAATCAAGCATTCCTGATTTCTGGAACATTGGTCCTCTGAAAGGGCCCGTTCATGAGCATATTAGTCTGAAAAGATGGCAACAAATAGACAGGTTCTTTCATGTATCCAAGTCACTGTCCTCAGGCCAGAAAGAGATTACATTTGAGAAACTCGAATCACTCAGTGACACGCTTCGTCAGGCCTTCAAGAAGTACTGGAAAACAGGCACACATCTAGCTGTAGATGAGACANACCCCATCGTCTGGCAGGGTGCACAAATCAGGGGCTTAACCCTAGAGCCGCGCAACCACCAAAATAACGCGTCCACCAGGCTCCTACCATGAGCCAAATAGCCATAAAACAATACCATGCCTCGTAATAAGGTGTCAAATGATCTGGATCATGTGAAGAAGGATCCAAAGTCCACAAAGACTCCAAAAGGACGTCCTCCTAAGCCATGGCCACTACCTAAATACACTCCATTACAAATCACCAAGCCCTACACGTGTGGTCAGGGTCAGCTACCAAATACCATTGCTCCAGACGATCCTTATGCAATCTTCAGCCTATTCTATGATGAAGATTCTTTGAAAACCCTTGTACAACATACGAATGAGTATGCTTTTCTTTACCCTGGGCCTGAAAAACCTGAGACGCGCACTTGATTTTCTACCACAGTCAAAGAGATCCGAGCCTATTTGGGAGTGTCTATTTGGATGGGCCTTCATGTGGAATCAAGCATTCCTGATTTCTGGAACATTGATCCTCTGAAAGGGCCCGTCCATGAGCAGGTTCTAAGCATATTAGTCTGAAAAGATGGCAACAAATAGACAGGTTCTTTCATGTATCCAAGTCACTGTCCTCAGGCCAGAAAGAGATTACATTTGAGAAACTCGAATCACTCAGTGACACGCTTCGTCAGGCCTTCAAGAAGTACTGGAAAACAGCCACACATCTAGCTGTAGATGAGACAATTCAACGATTCAATCATTTCAAGGGCCAAAGAAAGGACGAAGGACCTTACGATCTCGATGATTTCTGGACAGACGACTTGGGATTCAATAGAACACAGGCTGTAGTTCTAGACTTGTTAACTCAAGAGGGTATTGTCAAGGATTATTCTCATATTGTATGGCTTGACAATCTATTCTCGTCAGCTAGATTGTTCTCACAGCTTGATATTGAAGGATTCGGAGCAGCTGAAAGTGTGCGTATTACAACAACTAGACGAGAGGATTTGGAGGCTAAAGAAGGTATCAAGGCATAACGAGAGCATAAAGAGCTCAATCGAGGGCTAGATTCCAGACTTTCGGAGCTTAGAATCAAGTGGAATGCAGCTTTGGACTGGGGTAAGCTCTATGGAAGTCTATCAGAGGATGAGAAGGTCTTGGAATTTGGCTGGAAAGACCAAAATGTGGTGTTGTTCATGATCACTGTCTCGAATGGTAGGAAAACAATTAATCGTCTCCGCCGTCGTCCAGCAAAAACAGCCACAAATGCACGTACTTCTCGTGCCATGTTTGAAGAACAGACCCGAAAAGAGCTGTCTATCCCCGAGTTCATTGATATGTATAATTATTATATGAATGGGGTAGATAATGCTGATCAATTGCGATGTTATTACACCACACAACGAGTACATTACAAAAGTTGAAAGCCTCTATGGCATTTTTTCTTGGACACCGCCATCGTCAATGTCTATAAGATACATCGTTGTACGCCTGGAACTCATTACAGTCAGCGAGAATTCCGTGTGAGACTTGCATGTCAATTATTCGAGCATTCTGAGCGACTTACTGGAAGATGTCNCTTAGAATCAAGTGGAATGCAGCTTTGGACTGGGGTAAGCTCTATGGAAGTCTATCAGAGGATGAGAAGGTCTTGGAATTTGGCTGGAAAGACCAAAATGTGGTGTTGTTCATGATCACTGTCTCGAATGGTAGGAAAACAATTAATCGTCTCCGCCGTCGTCCAGCAAAAACAGCCACAAATGCACGTACTTCTCGTGCCATGTTTGAAGAACAGGCCCGAAAAGAGCTGCCTATCCCCGAGTTCATTGATATGTATAATTATTATATGAATGGGGTAGATAATGCTGATCAATTGCGATGTTATTACACCACACAACGAGTACATTACAAAAGTTGAAAGCCTCTATGGCATTTTTTCTTGGACACCGCCATCGTCAATGTCTATAAGATACATCGTTGTACGCCTGGAACTTATTACAGTCAGCGAGAATTCCGTGTGAGACTTGCGTGTCAATTATTCGAGCATTCTGAGCGACTTACTGGAAGATGTCCCAATATCAAAAAATCTCTGTCAGTACGAGTACATCCAGCAGCTGGCCGTGACCATGGCCTACTAGAACGTATGGAGGGCAACATCAAAACATGCGTCTCATGCTTATATGCTGGGAGAAAGGTGGTAGAGTCATTGAAGTCTCAGCCCAGAAAGCCATTGTTGGAATTGTCACAAAACACCGTCAGACCACGAGATTTAGACAAAAGAAAACGGCGACAGCGAGCCTCAAGGAGTTATCATGGATGTAAACTATGTGATATTCATATATGTAATCATATTGCGTGTTGGAAGGAGCATATAGCTGCTATTCCATGTACATAGATTTATGGTGGGGGATGCCAAGCATTTGTGCACCCCAGGCGCCAGACGACGGGATACTAATGCTAGTGGCAGTTCGAGATCCACGAGCCACGGCGCATTTGTAGGATCATTTTCACCATCCATGATAGCGGCATTGATCATGAGCGATTGCTGCCCATGAATTAGCGAAGGTTTGACCGGCTCGGGGTATGCGTTGACGATATTCGCCTGTGGTCGACGTGTTTCTTGGTTCTTGGTTGATGAGCCTGATACTTCGCCCTCTCGAGACTCCCAGTCGATCTTTTGTGCGCCATTGCTTTCGTGAATGTGCCCGAAACAGTGCATGCGTGGTCTCGCTCTGCCCAAAGCTTGAAGCAAATTCGTGCATCCGACGCTTCCTCCCGGACAGTCATCGAATATGCCCTTCGGCGGCCCATGAGTCATAACGACATCAACATGGGGGAATGATGGGATAGGATGCTTGGCGATCGATTTGACCCCGTCGACTACCTGGTGCGGTTCATTGTATATATCGTCAGAGCGTTCGTATGCAAAAGCCATGTCACAAAAGGCGGGCGAGTAGGGAGAGGCGTAGATCCTGAGCAAAGCTCCATTTTGTAACTTAAAGGTGTACATCCCCTCCTCCAGGTATGTAACCCCAGCTTCGGCAGCTGGACGTCCCGTGACGGCCTCGATCGCGCGAATGTGATCTTCCGGCCTATCGTCTTCGTCTAGATGGGTATTCCAGTAGGGCTTGTCAAGGTCTAGATCATGGTTTCCAGCTATGACAAGTTTCAGCTCGGCATCGACCGCGCCCAGCATCTTCACGGCCTTCTTGTAGGAGGATGAGCCACCATAGTTTGTGAGGTCGCCACAGTGGAGCAAGACATCGACTTTGGGTACAGGTAGACGGAAGGGTCGAGAAGTTGCGGTGTTATCTTCGAAATCGAAATTGTGCGTATCCGAAATGATGAGGAACCGCGTCGGCACTGTATTTGAGGTCGACCCAGACATGACTCGCAATGTAAAGGAGATGAGGAGGACGCTCAGTGATCTCACAAATTTCAGTAGGACGCGTTAATCGATAACATCCTATGGGGAGGTTGACCAGAGTGTTAAGTACTCGAGATGCTAAGCGTTACGGGCCAAGAAAATGTCTCGAGGCAATTTTGAGGGCCTTTGAGATCGAGACAGTACCTGGAGCCTCAGAGTTCGCCACGCCGACTGACGTTCGCCGCTTATCACCGCACGTATGTTCCAATGGAGTGAATTCGTCGCCCGCCTAACGGAGGACGTATCGGTCAAGGCAATGCTTTTTCAGGACGATGCTATGGCCAAGTATGTATCAATGTAGCCGCACTTTTCCCACTAGTCGTGTCCCATATCCAAGCCGCACTGTTTCTGACTTGGCACCCAACGATGATCCTGCTGATTTCTGGAACTGGTTATGGTGCACCTGTGACCAGTCCTTTCTCTTCCAAGCCCTTCCAGCGTTTGAGGTATACGATCCCGCTTCTTCAGTGCCAACGTGCCACCTTCTGCCCTTTTTACACGCAGCCCTTTATCATCGCCTTCCTATATCTTTTGTCCTTTTACGAATGCTGGGAAGGCGCAGCCAGTTCCGACTCGTCAAAGTGGCACAGGAAAGGCTCGCATGTTATCGCAGATAGGTACGGGCCTTTCGGTCTCTCGGCAGCGGAAGGATACGGAAATTTGAGAGCCAGAAGGAGCAGCTTCAGGACCAAGTAGCTATCCTTCGAAGCCACTGTTGTGCATAGACGTTCGTTATCGTCAGGCCCGAGGGGTTCTCTGGAAAATGTGCGGCATCAGTGGAGGGTAGATGCCAAGGCTCTGGCTTACATAATCAAAGTCGGTATGAGTATTGAAAAAGTAGCTCATAAATTTTGTACAATCTGCCTGTACTGTGTAGACTGTCTCTAACAATAGGTCTTCCCACATTTACAGGGGCACAAGGTATCTTGATGCCGTACAGTGGTACTCTCTATATGATCGTTCTCCACAACGCTGGACGTATATACAGTCTTTGAGCATTCACAATAACGCGACCGCACCCTCATACTCCTCATAGGACCCAATACCTGGTGATCCAACAGTCACACCGACCATCCCTCTGTTCATACCAACATGCGCATACCCACCGGCGTTATGGGCCTCCGTCCCAATGATACATTCATCCGCAATCAAAGAGGCAACATGTGCGACGAGGATGATAGGCATTTCGGCCGTTAACAGCGGCTGAAGATTGAAAAACGCGATCGCCGCCTGACCTCCCAGCCATCTGAAGCTCGTGTCGGGCGTCGGTCCTATTTCGAAACTGAGCGGTATCATGGCGTCGTCTCTGATGAGGATCTGTTGAACGGCCTCGTAGTAGTCGGCTATGGTGATGGGTACCGGCGTGGCGTGGCATCTGATCGCGAATGCGGAGGCGTTGAGGGGTGAGGAAGTGTTGCCCACGAGCCCGAGGGTTGTGGTGTCGCTTGGAGCGGTCAGAGCGTCTTTCTCCAGAGGTTTGGCTGAGAATCCAGACGACTGCTTTGGGAACGGGGCAGCGTGTATCGTGCAAGCGATGTGGAAGAGGAACACGAGGGAGGAGCCAAGTACAATCATAATGGAGATTGCCTGTAAAGATGGTGCCAAACGGGGGAAGTATGGAATGATGGCGCGTGCAAACGACAACGAAAGTCCCGCAGTGCTTTGAGCTTATTGCCGGAATCGCAAGTTTGCATTCGCGCTTCGATATTGTTATACCGCCAATACCGCCGACGCGCTAGTGCCGCAAATCGTGTTGGTAGCCTTATCGAGCAATGCTATCCTTGTGGTTGTTTCTCTGGAAAATGTGAGGGCGGAATTTGCTTTGGCTGACACAGAATGGTCTGGCTTTTTAAGAGCCATACAGTCTCGAGTAGCTCGCAACGAAAATTCAATCCGTCGAGATCTCCAAGGTTGCCAATGTCTCTTAGGCGCACAATGCCCAGGTCATCACCCACGGCTCCCGAACTTGTGACCTCACTTTTGATAGCGAGAAACATAGGATCAAGACAGTCCAGTCCGTTGCAGGCATTTAGTACTGGCGGTGCCGACGGTGCCAGCCATATCAGTAGGGCTGTGGGGCAGTGAGGCCGCCAAAATGATGCTTGTTCATACTCAGACGAGCAACACAAGCACTCATGTATCACTTGTTGGCTCTGCGTGAACCGGAACACAAGATCTGACTCTCGTCAAAAATAATCCAGTATCCATAAGAGTCATGCACTCGCGTTGCGCAGAGCACAAGACAGCGATTTCCTTGCGCGGATCATCACAGTGACGAGAATTGCGTGAAAAGAACACCCTCATTGCTGAGCCGTGGCATTTCGTTGATGCTCCATATGTTCCCAGCCAGCATTCCGACTCCCTCTATCTGCAAGGCGACGCTTGCTATAGTGAACGTACAAGTTCATTGTTCGTGCGCACACTCTCGACGCTGTGAATCCCACCTTGCTGGAAATTTACCGAAACTCAAACCCCGTCTTGATTATGCCAGTCATCAATTAGCTACTTCCGTCCGACATTCTCTTCATCACAGGCTGTGAGGATGACAGCCATCAGCGGCGAATTGCAGAAAGAGCACGATTATGCTGCTTGGTTTCTGTATCCTCGCGCTTCTTGAGCTCAATAGCCTCCGTCGTCTTCGCTTTTTGCAGTTCACTCAATCTTCTAGTGGTGTGCATTTTGCGTTGTGTCACGCTCATTTGGCGCCATTCATCAAATGAGACCGCTGTGCTGGTATGACAGCTCATCAGGCCACTGATAGTGCGAATGACAACATTGGCACGTACCGCTGCTTGTCGCTACTTCCAGGACCTCCTGCAGTGGCCTCTTGGGACACGACGTTCTTGGCGACATTCCTCAGCAGATCATAAAGCTTAGTAAGGCATCTTCGAGAGTTCTGTTTCTGCTGTCGATGTTCTTCAGAATGTATGACGAGAGTGTTGGACCCACGAATGTGGTACAACGACTCTCTCATACCAGAGATCATATCCGGGGGAACCTCTTTCGACAATGCGTCAATAGGTACGCGTAAAGTCATTTTGACAGACCTAGGAGGCTTAAGCGTGCGGACGGCTCTTGGAGGTCTTTGCTCTTACCTACAAAACCCTTTTCGCCTCGAATCATGGCTGGGTTTAGCCTGCGTGAGGCTTGAGGATAGTATGTCCCCACTCTTTTCTGAGGCGGTCAACCAAGCCCTCGTCGCAGAGATTGGACCGTTGGATCCCGGCTTGTGAGATTTTGGTCTGGAACGCTGTGCGCAAGACACTGATACCGACTTTGGAATGGCTTTATGCCGAGCAGAAGCCGCGACACTGAAGACCATGGCGGCTGGACGAAGCATAGTGGTACTTTGCGACGAGTCTCTACGCCGAAGTCAAGTTGTCTCAGGATGAATGACTTCGCTGGGCGGCGGAGTGGATTTCCTTTCAATAAAGAAAGCAAAGACACCTTTATCGAGAAGGCAAGTTCTTGTCTCAAGAATGCTCCTTGCTGCGGGGTCGTAGATTGCAGCCATTCGACACTAGCGCCATGCAAGTCGCCCAATTGGATGGCAGTCAGCGCACAAGGGGTATTTCCGGTGCGGCATTCCAAGTGAACCAGGGCATTAGCCATTGTCCCTCTGAGCCTTTTGCCATTGTTTCATCAAGATAGTAAAAGACTTCTTATAGTTCCAAGCCATCGCCTTACTCTCGGCTTCAGAGGGGATTGTGGTCCTATAGTCATGCTACATCAATATAATGACTCGACCACTGTAGATGTAGATTGCACGATTTCCTTACCGTAAATGGTCGCTTTCATCTGCTTCTACGCTTTCTCTGTACACAATCTCCTTCGCGACGTTCCTGACCCAGGTGTTCAGATTGACATAACACTGCCGTTTGTTCGCGCCTTGTGTCTGGTGCTGATGGCATTGGAATACTACCATGTCTTTCTCGTGAACATAATACGGCGACTTCTTGATACTGTCCATCATTTCGGGAGAGAGGTATTTCGCCACTGGAGACATCGCTAATTCCAAAACAACTTCCATCCTTTTCCTGTGTTCTTGCGTACGTTTAGGCGTCGGACCAGACTTAGACTTCAACTCTGGACGATGCGATAGCTTCAAGCCATCTTCAAACCCTCTTGTGCTTTCATGCGGAAGCTCGGGCTTCCGTCCAGGAGGGGGTGGCATCTCACCAGCTGGAAACTCGATCCGAGGAATGTTTCTGGGAATAACATTTGGTTCAGATCCGATTGCCCTGAGCCATTTCTGTGTTGCAGAGAGGGTCTCGCGGGGCGCCGGACCGGCGGGCATACGATGATCTGGTAGAGGCGCGCGAGACCAATTGCCGAGCCTAAAGCTCTCCATTTTGCGGCGTTCGCGAAATTTCCAGAAATTGCGAAATGCTGATTCGCATTTCCGCGCATGCTTCTCGGTACCTGGCTGCACCACATGCTTCCTGATAGCGCGCCCCTCGGGCTCATGGTTCTGTGTCAAATATCTGGTGCTTTGTCTCCGGGAAAAGGATCGCCAGGTCTCCAGTACCGTTGCCGAACGTGGTCTACTTGAGCGGATCATCACGCAACATCTCGTTAATAGTACGCTGATGATGCCTCAGTACTATGTATGCATCTGATGACTCTGCTTGTCGTTGCAATGAAGGTCGAGTAAAGCAGCATTCAGCAGAAATTGTAGGAAAATTCGAAGCAGATGTCAGCCCTATCGGCAGTCCTCCCTAGCGCGCTTTCGTGAACCTCGGCCGGCGAATATTTGTCCTCTGGTGGTCGTCCGAGGGTCGTCAACGACAAGCAGGCGGCTTTTAGGTGTGGGAGAATTGAGAAGGCTAGGCGCTAGGCCCCTAGATATATCAATTGAAGGTCGAAACAGCTAGCACTCAAGGCCAAAACGAGAAGTTGGAAGGCCAGCAATGCCGGCAAAATTAAAGCATCCGTCCCGAACGCAGTCGAGACCTACGCGACTGCCCCAATCCTGTTACGAGTACTCCCAGCACTCAGGATAGAATGCTTCAATCGCCATCGAAATGGTACGGACTTGGTCGAAGACAAATGGATTGAAAACCGACCTTATGTTGCAACATCCGGCGCGCGTCCTCGGACCATCAGTGCTCTCTCAAAATGCAGAGGCTTTACGGAAATGGAAAGACATAATGTTGCTTTAGTCTTGCTATCTCGCCTTCAGTGTCAGTACGAGAGCGGGGTCTCTGAAGCTGATGGAGGCAATGCGAGTTCCGTGCAAAAGCGGCACCAAGAACAAGATGCTATAATGGATACATAATTTTCTATATCTAACGATGCCTTGCCTAAGGCAGCAATGACTCGCCCAATGAATGTGCTTTACTTTCTAGTCCTCACTCTTTGTAACATGCAACATCGATGTTTCCGAAATAGTCCATGTTCAGCCAGTGTTGAATCTAATCTATCCGTTTTCCTTCTGGAATAGCCCGCGCCGAAAATTTTGTGCGTCCCTACAATACCCAGTCCGAAACAGACGACATCAGGGCTTCAAGGTTGTGAAACGAAGCGACTTTATCCCGACTTTGCTTCGTGGAGCCTGACCACTGCTCCTGTTCCGCTACGAATCGAAAGTGTCTGCTGGAACCTAATCCGTCCTGGCGGCTCACAGTTTTCTAGCTTGTCGAACCTCTGGAGGAGGCGTACGATAGTGTACTGTCAGAGAATTCTAGGTCAGCCTACGTTTGCGACAAAACCAATCAGGGCTGCCACCCCTAGCCAGAAGAGCTTTGGGGACGCGAAATACATCTCTCGGGACATGTCTGGCGACCAAACGAGCGGTAGCAATGCGTAGGGAAACGCGACTTATGACATACCGATGCCTCAGTGAGGGCCATTTGCTCTGAGAGAATTGGTCAGCAAATACGGAGGCATTGAGGGGATTTGAAAGGAGCTCGCTTACGACCGACACATTTCCGGGGCCCGCCGCCGAAGGGTATGTATTCAAACCCAGCTTTACGATCTTCCCACCGTTCCGGTCTGAAGACCTCAGGATCATCTCCCCATATGTCCCGACGCTGGTGCATAGCATAGACCGATATCATGACTTGGTGACCCTTTGGAAGGAAGACGGGGTTTGAGCCGTCAGGGCCACCGCCACGGGGTAAGACTGTGTCCTCGAGGCTCTCTCGCTCCATCGTTGGCACAATGCCTACTATGCGCAAAGCTTCGCTGATGCAATATTGCAGGTACTGACATGACCTTAGCTTTGTGTATTCAATGCTGGAAGTGTCTGTCCCAATCTCTGCTAGGACCGTTGTGCGGAGCTGGTTGAAAACTCGAGGATAGCGTGAAAGGAAATAGAATATCCAGCTCAGCAATGAAGCGGTGGTATCCCGACCCGCACTCAAAACGTTGAGAGTCTCATTGCGGATTTCCAGTGCGTTGTCGGTGTGCTTGGCTAGCTCATCCAATAAGACAAACTTCCTCTTTTTTGTAGGGTCTTGAGGTATTTGTTTGACAGCGGATTGCTTTTGTCCATGTTGAAGTTTCTCTCTCACAAAGTATTCCACATACTGGTGGACCATCTTGCAATGACGAGTGAATGCCCGTGGATGGACTAGCCAGTGCCACTTTCCCAGAGTTAATCTAGTGGCTAAGAAACCCTTTCCAGCGTCAAAATGTAATCCGAACTCATCCCTATCGGGAGCATCCGTCTTCTGGCCTACTTGCAATGGTGAATGGCCATAGAGGAACTCTGTCATCAATTCAAGCGTCATCTTGAGGAACATCGGTTGGAGATCGATCACATCAGTCCAGCCATCGGCTCCTGTCTTCAACAAAGCTGACATGGCATTGAAATGCCTCTCTTCAAGGTCCATGTCTGCTATTTGCTCTCGGGAAAACTGTGGTCGTAAGAGTGTGCGTGAGTGACGCCACGGCTCACCGCGCTGAGTGAAAATTCCCAAGCCCAACAGTGGCTCGAAACACCCGGCCCTGTAGACGTCCACATTAGTCATGTTTTGCCCTTCAACAACAGCCAGGTCCTGTAATCAGTAGAGAGGGAAAGGCCCTTCGAGTGGGTCTTATGATCTAGAAAAGGGTGTCGAACAGACGCTGCTGTTCAAGGAAACCTACCTAGAGGCACCGATCTCAAAGCTTGAGGCATGGGTCACGAATATCGCCTTCACATTCTCCGGGTCCCGAGTCACTAGCACCTCAGAGCCCAACACTGTCCATGTCAATATCAAGAGTCTCCACATCAATGAAACAGGACGGAAAGGGCGAAATTCACCTTCGACTCGAGCCGTGTGCACTTTTCCGCTCGTGCCTAACTCATTGAATGCCTCCACAAATTGCTGCGGGCCCCGTTCCTCGCGCGTTGCCTTGAGATGATCCAGAACCCGCCTGAGCCCAAGAAATCCCCTGTTGGGTAGAGCAGGCGCTGGCTTGCAGCCCAGCCGCGCTGCTTCCGCGTGACGTCGCCTCTTGGCTATCACGCTTGAGATGATTCTGGTGAGAATCAGGACTGCGAGACCACATCCGATGCCGAGCGACATCAAAGTCATTGTAGAAACTTTCCACAAACAAGGTTTTGACCTTTGAAGCTACAATCAAGCGGAGTTGGAAGCAGGGAGGAGGTAGAGACAGATTATCACCTGGTAGTCGGTGACTTTCTATGAGCTGATAAAGGGGTGGTAGTATCGAAGAAAAGCCACAGAATGGGATCTGTCGAGTCAATATGAACGCTTGATTCCAAATAGCTGTGTAGCGAGACCTGGAGCTGAAGAAAGACTTACGACATCTTGCTTATGCAGGGTTTTAGGAGCCTTTCAAGAAGTGGTCGATAGGCACGAGTGTCGCCTCTGGAGTTCCACATATAACTGGCTGAGGGGGAAAGGCAACGCCCGTGCGGGGCGTTGGATTTGTCCTGCATATGCAGGGTCGTATTTTGTTGCCGAGGTTGCCGAAAATCGGTATGCTCATCCCCACCAGTACCCCAACATGCGCAGGTTTTACAACGTTTGCATGCATACAGGAATGTAGACCTAGCACCATTATTTGTTCGCTTCCCGCTTGTTCGGTAGATGGCCGTGCGGAAGCTGTAGACTTGACAGGTCTCGATTAAAACGCTATCGAAAATAATCCAATTTGGGAACACTTTGACCCACTGACTGCCAGTGATGGTACAAGAGGCGTTTCAACGACAGCGCCGTGTATGTGATCTGCACACCCTCATGCTAAATCATAAACGCACAGTGCCCAACAACGCGGATGCCAGAAAAACCTGCACACTCACAAAATTTACAAGTCTACCACAACTTGCCAATGAGATATCTTGACAAAATATTTTCCATTGTAGTAACATGAAAGAAATATCGAAATGAACAGCTTTTGTCGCAAATACTAATTGTTCAGAGGATTTTTCAGAGAGTTTTTCAACTTGATAAAGTGTAAGAATTTCTTGTCGTGTGCAGGCATTTTTGGCACCCGCGTGCCAACATAACATAGACGTTGGTGGAACTCAGACGTTGACTGGGTTGAAGTATATGTATAGCCTTCTTGGCTGGTGTAGACGCCAATTCGCATGGGGGTTTTTGATCGGAGATCAGATGCTTATTTCGTCTGACTGGAACTTGGAAGTCTCATTTCCTTGGAGAGACAAGAACTTCATAATAGATCGAGAGCTTCCGCACCACAGCAGGTACAAAACAATTACACGATGATGGCCTCCCAGCAAGCTCCAACCCAACATGTACTGCCTCCGGGCAAGTTGTCGAATGCTCCATGGTGTCAGTCCTGTACCACGTTCAAGACACTTACTATGCGCAATTCAACATTGGCAGGTTCTGCAGTGCCAGACACAAAGCACGCCGAATTCCCTCTTTCTCCAATTGATATGCTGATGCCACGCATGCATGTACCGAAACTGCTCTACTTCCCTTCTACAGCTGAGCCAGCCGCTATTACATCGAACCTTCAAGCGGCTCTCGCAGTCACGTTTAGAAGCATTCCCATCATCGCAGGCTCAGTGGCCTTGAGCAAGCAGCATGATGTCCAGAAGGGCTCTTTGAGCGTCCAGAGTCCATACTTTGAAGCCGCAGATATCCTTTCTAGCAACGACCTGCGCACGGAGTATAGTTACGAGCAGCTGCGGGCTGCACATTTTCCTTCGGATGGGATAGCATTTGACATCATCGCTCCAAAGGAGTTCGGAAAAGCAGCAGACTCCACGCCTGTCATGGTCGCCCAGGCGAACTTCTTGCGCGGAGGCCTGCTACTGTTTCTCGCAGTCCATCACTGTGTCTTCGATGAGGTGGGGATGTTCAATGTGATGAAACTCTGGTCTTCAAATTGTCGAGACATTGGCTTCGATTTTGTCGATCCGCAATGGTTCGACCGGGGCCCTTTGCTGCAAGGAGCAGGGAATGGGAGATTGCAAGATCATCCCGAGTATGCTCTAGCGCCGGAAGGAGCAACGGCAAGGGCAGCTGAAGATCCGTGTTCCTATTACCCGAGTTGCGAAGGTGTGGATTCAGCGGTATTTTTCTTCCCAAGTGAGGCCCTTGAGCGTTTGAAGATGGCCGCGAAGGGGCCAGGCATCGACGATGCAGACCAAGGCACCGCCTGGATCTCTACCAACGATGCCCTCATTGCGCTGTTCTGGTGCTGCATAACGTCAGCTCGAGTAGCTGAAAATACAAGAGCCACAGGTGAAATCTTTCCATTGTTTGCTATGGCCGTGAATGGTCGAAGTCAACTCCACCCGCCAATGTCCCCAGATTACTGTGGCAATGTGGTCCTGATCGCCAAAACAGTGTCGAAGATCGATGACTTGCTTTCGGAGCAGCCTAGGCGTCTCGCAAAAGCCGCTACGCTCATTCGCAAGGCCATCGACGTCGTGGATGATGCCTACGTCCGAGATGTAATCCAGATGGTTGGGAAGGTTGACGATGTAGGTCGGCTAGCACCTCGCAGGCGACCGACCAGCGAGTACAGTCTCGGATGCAGCACTTGGGCCAGGCAACCCTACTATAGCCTGGATTGGGGCCGTACGCTAGGTGGCGCATGTGAGCGAGTCCGATGGCGGAAGCCCAAAACAGACGGTCTTTTCCTAATATTTCCCCGCCTACCCAGCACTGAAGGCCTGAAAGGCAGTTCACAAGCGAGACAAGGTGGTGTGGAAGTGCAACTTGGATTGCAGAGCAATCATCTCCGAAGACTGATGGAAGATCCGGTATTCACGGAATTCGCGGAGTGGCGATGTAGCTAAGGACTGGAGTTGCTGGACACGGCATGATCTTGCATACACCTCGCGATTGGTGGCAATATTGAGATGCTATAAAAAGTTGAATATGGTTGTTTCTGAGAAGCTTCAAACATTTCTGAAAGTTGAGTTGTAAATGTAATCTCAGCGGACTTGCAAAAAGAACCTTCGTGCTTCATGCCTCCTGAAGTAGCTTACCTAGTAATTACCCCAGCCTTACCAGCTTCGGCTAGTCTCATCTAGTGCGAGCGAGTACGAGTAGCGTGTCATCGATTTATTTAGTGCCTCGGCTTCAGACGCATCTGTTTGTACTTTTCAAGCAAGCGTTTCAACCTACAAACATTGCTGTTCTATTATGTATATATAAAAAGGCATGCTTATACTATCTTACAGCTGAAGTTGCAGACTGAATGCGACTGACCAAGACTTTCCTCAGCCTTCGTCTTCTCCAACCGTCTGTAACGTCGTAATATGGTTTTGATGGAAGAGCAGTTCCAAACAGCCTGCGAAGACGGCACAATCCCAGGTGCCATTCTGCTCGCCTCAAATCGCAGCGGTATTCCACCCCGCCTTATATCCTAGATTTGTCAATTGACGACACCCCAGGCTCATTCCGCTATGCCCGCTCGTTTGGCGTCCGCTCCCTCGACTCCCACGAGCCGCTCGAGATGGACAACATAATGTACATAGCATCTTGCACGAAATTGATGACTTCAGTCGCGGCCATGCAATGCGTAGAGCGAGGTCTTATAAGCCTTGACACTGACGTAGCAGAGACCCTACCTGAGCTCGCGGCTCAGGGTATCTTGACGGGATTTGACGAGGCCACTGGGGAGCCAATCATCAAGAAGAGACAGAACACAATGACCCTACGGTAGGGCCTTCTCTGTCCCAAGCCTCGGACATGGAGAAATTGGATTTTAACCGGCAGCAGCCATCTCCTAACCCACTCCGCCGGCTTGTGTTATCTGGTAATGAGCCAGCGCGTCCAGCGGTATCGCAAGCAAACTAAGAACTTCAAAATGGCTACCGGTACGACAGTGGAAGAAGCCTGTATTCAGCCTCTCATTTATGATCCCGGCACCAGCTGGCTTTACAGTACCAGTATCGACTGGGCTGGTAAGCTGGTTGAGCGTATCTCGGGCCAGACGCTGGAAGAGTATATGAAGAACAACATCTGGAAGCCACTAGGTATCAAGGATATGACCTTTTGGCCGGAGCAGCATCCGAACATGAAAGGCCGCATGGTAGGCATGACCATTCGAGACGAGGGCACTGGAAAAGTAATCCACGACCCGGACGGTCCTAAGTTGCCACGAGGCAAAGATTGTTTTGGCGGCCATGGCGCTTCAGCATCTATGCCCGACTTTTTCAAGATTCTTCAATCTTTACTCGTTGATGACGAAAAGATTCTCAAGCGCTCCATGACAGCGCAGATGTTTCAGCCGCAATTAACAAAAGAGAGCCAAGAAGCACAGAAACAGCTCATGGCGAGGCCGAGTATCGCGCTGCCATTTGTGGGAGAATTTCCAAAAAACGTATCTTTGGACTGGGGCATAGGTGGTATTCTGACGAGGGAAGCGGATGAAGGGTGGAGAGGGCAGCATACTCTGATCTGGAGCGGGTTGCCGAATTTGTTTTGGGTAAATTGAACTCTTCTTATATTCTCCCCTCTCTTATGTGGCGGCGTTGAGAACAGCATCGGATTAATCTAGATACAGTTTATCGACCGTCAAGCCGGTCTCTGCGGTTTATATGGCGGCCAAGTTCGGCCGCCTGGAGACGCAAAGGTTGGGAAGATGATCACGCTTTTTGAAAAGACAATGTACGAAAGGTTAGCGGCGCACGAAACGAGAGCGAAGATGTGAAGATCGAGCTTTGACCCTACATGCAATTGAGTTGTAATCGATGAGTATCGATTGCTTTTAGCTATGTTATACTTTGTTGGACATCCGCACATGTTGCAAATATCCCTTGCTGCACTGTCCACATTGCACCTGGAAGATTCCCAGAACGTAGCAGGGAGCCGACCTGAGGACCCTTGCGACACCTCTGGGTAATCATGCTCCCTAGCCCTCGTCGCACATCATCTCTTCACCGTCAGCTCGTGCTCCCACGTTTTCATGTTTGACCTCGGTGCATCTCAAACTCATCATCCTGGACGGCGGTCTCTACCTCTCAAGCCACCCCCCGTTCACTTCTCCCTGCCTCATAACCTTACCATCTTTTCAATCCCACGCTGCCACCACCCACTCCTACCCCAGCACCAACGACGTATCTACCCCTTCACCAGACCTACCGATGCTCCATCCCGTCTCCATATTTCGTGACATTTCCATTGCGATACTTCTTCATGATGACACCGCTCTGACAATCAGGACCAGGGGAATTCGAGCTACTAAGAGTACGGATACCAGGGTCAGGGCCAGAGAAGCTATGCGGACGAGAAGTAGGAGCCTAGACATTATGTTGTCGGAGAGGCCGTGTTAACGATTGCATCACAAGTCGACAATACCACCCAATGACAGGCCGTACGATGTCTTTCAACTTTGCCGCAACAAATGCTAACCTTTCGTGTCAGTGTCAATCTACTAGCTATTTGCCCTCGTACTTAAACCATGCCCTAGTCCAGGCCTGACGCTCTCACACTCGTCGAAGCAAAATTATAAATGCATGAAAGTATATGCATGAAAATGGCAGCAAAGAGCATAGAACTATCTACGATGAGCCTATGCCACGAAAACGTCGCGCACAATGACTTTCTGCTCTTTTGCAACAAGTTCCAGGCGAATTCCGAGCTTGTCAGAGACGTCCTTTATTGATAGGAAAATCACTCTTTTGGCAGGGGAGCCGAGGCCGTCGGCTGCAAATAGGAGGTCGAAGTCTTGTTGGGGCATGGAGTTGGGGAAGGTGATCTGAACGCCGCTGTTGTTATCATCGACAGATGTGACAAGATCGCAGAAGATGTACTCTACATTCTCTGTTGTGCCATTCTACCAAATTTGCCCAAGTCTTCCGCTCCGAATTTTAGTCTCGAATGTCGAAATCTTCCCTTCCTGCTGTGATGGACTCCCAACTGCGCTCCTAGGCCCCTGCCGACATGGATGAATGCTCTACCTTCTTCACTGATTGTGTGTGGGCGATGGGTATTTTCAAGTCCCATATACCGCATGACTTCAAGGTCAGCACTGCGGATGCCTACGTTTTGACCGACTGGGCATGTACAGCAGCATGGACGAGTCAGGAGACGAAAGTTGGATTAGCGATGTTAGCGCCTCTCATAGGGATACGAAGATTTAACCATTCAACGATATATCAGATGACAAAGGAAGAGGAAGAATTTGGGGTTCAGCTCTTTGGGACTGCGGCGACTGCTAGTCTCAATAGAGGCTATTCTAGATGGGAGTCTTGCACTCGTTGCCACGAAAGTCTCTCTGGGCTCTCCGATCAACTCGATGAACCGGAGATGCTGGAAGAATCAGCGGCTTTTGCTGGTGTCGCTTGGGTCGACTCTTGAACCCGATCCTCAGTATGCTCTTCTCGGTGAATTCCGAACGCTCTAGACTCATCTTGATGCCAGCCTCCAACCTATGGCCCCCCCAAGTTTGGGACTTCATTAGACACATCCATCAACTCAATCAACGCAAGTGTGCACATCCTTTCGAGGTTGCAGACAGCGTAGCCCAGCCTTCTGAAAGGTCGCCAAGAGGAGTTTCTGAGCGGTGACGCAGGAAAGGTCTGCTTGTAGTCGTCGAAGACATGGTTCGCAAGACTTGGTCACTTAGCCGCCTCGCCATCTCTTGCCTTAGACCTTCAAAATTGGTTCGCTCGGAGAGTTGGCCAGGATAGAGCTATGGAGAGAACCTGATGCGCTGGTGAATGATGCGAGATGAACCAAAGCCTGTCGAAGCGGACGGGTAGGATCGGCCAAATCTAGAGATCTCATTATCTAGCAGGAATTCTCGAGCAAGACTCATCTCAACAATCGCCCGTGTCGTGAAGCCATACGCTTATGTCCACCAGTTCAATCGCGTCATAAATCGTAAGAGCGAACGTGCACTGCAGATACCTTATGCGCGCGAGCCTCACAGTTCTTCTACATCGGTCACCGGTCCCTTCCGAGGAGGTGTATCCATGCGTCCCTCTGGATCTCTTTCGAAGTGCCGTTACCGGGGTTGTGGCTTGGATGCAGAGAGAAGGGATCTTCGGTATGAGATTAAGGATCATGGACACGGTCGGACCCGGCAGTTGCACACAAGTGCCATGCATTATCATGGCAGCAAACATAACCATTATGTTGAGATAGATGCCCCTCCCGTCAGCGTTGCAAGACCTGAAAGTTTTGATGCGAGACCTACGGCGTTGGTAGTGAAATGATGACGACAGAAAAGCAGTGGGAAAGATCGACACCAGGTGAGATGTTGTGATGATCTGACGCTCCTGATCGAGGAATCGCCTAAGCGGTAGGTGTTATCGACAGCGAGGCCATCGTTCATCTATCGGGAGTAGGCATCCCTCCGTCATCTTAGCATCAGCCTTATTCATCGTATGATCTGGCGAGCGTTGTCATCCCCTGGGACAACTCTCTGGTCAAGGCACTAATTGAAATAGATCTGCCACACGTCATGGCAAACTATCATCGTGGACAGCCTGCCTGAGGTTGGGAATGCTGTTAATTTTGAAATCGGCATCATCTTCCATAAGAGCGGCGCCGTAGGCTGCTCCACGCTATAGACTTCCGTTGCTGGGAATAAAGCAACCGGATACAGAGCAGGAACACCAGAAACCTCGATAGCACAGTCTTTGAACTTGCGCCAGCTGGGTCGGACTGGAGTAGTGAAAATGGCCCAAAAGATCTACGAGCAGGCTCTCCTCGTATTTCAAAGATACATATGCCAGCCACGTACCTTGAAGCACGAAGTCAAGTACGGCCTGAAATTGCTGCTATACAAATTAGCTAGAAAACCATGTTAGCAGCATCGAGGATGGCGGGGGCCGCGGGGCTCCTTGGGAGGCGAGAGTGGGTCTACTTGACGAGATCTGTAGTTGTTGGCCAACAATATATATGAAATGGGAACATGGAGTTGCTAGACCCTAAGGACACACCCTAGACCAAGTTTGGATGCCATCTCGCATGACCTACCTTGATACAGCGCTTTCCACGCTAGGTAGAAAGCAAGCCTCTTCCCAGAAGGAACGTGCCCGATTCCCAACGTGTCTATTCAACACTCGCGTCTCGAGTCATAGATCCGGGGTGGGGCTGTGAAGAGAGCTAATCTCAGCAGAAGAGATCATTCATAACGTCTCAGCTACCGACACAGTCCAGCTAGCACCTATCCCTCCCGATGTGGGACTATCGGAATTCAGTTTGCCGTTGGAGGTTGAGGGCGAAAGATCATTACTGGTCTTGTCCGATACCATAGCAAGACTTCCTCAACCGCAAATTCGAGGTGTTGGTGGTACCGCTCGTCCACAGCTCACGGAAGAAAGAATGCTCAAGTGTTACAGCCAAGCGATCGACTTAGCCGAGACTCCCCTGCCTCGAATATGGCTGTTCTTGTATCAGCAGTATCCGGGCTGCTACTAAGAAGGACATGAAGAGAAAGGTATTACGTATGTCTTGTCTCAATACTTCCAGTCGCCCCGCCCTCTTACTTCCTCCATAAAAATGAGAAAAGCAAAGCACCATATCACCTTCGCATTACCAACCTATCCACAAAGGTCCAACGACCGAACCGATCCAAGACACTACTGCCATAGCAGCGTCCACCCTTCACAACAGTCGATCGTTCTCGAGTACGCTACATAACGAGGCAGCGGGAACCAACGCGCTCCACACCCGCCAAATTTCAAGACTCGTGCAATACCCCTTCTACACAATAGATGTGGCGCAGAGTCCCGTCCAAGATCTATAAGAGGAGTAAGTACGTCGACTACTCGAAGCAGGTTGTATAACCCTGATGGAAGGACAGGCAGACTGCGGAGGGAGGGGTTTCTGGTGCAGGATGGGGAGCTGACGATGGCCGTCGAGTCGCGCTGTTGAGGTTAACTGGAGGACGCTCGGGTCGGGTAGCGACCAGGGTGCGGCAGGCAAGATGCTTTCAGCTGTCCCAGTTACCGGGATATTGATTGCTGAGGGTAGTCACTGGACTAGCTTCGATACAGCACCGTTTATGCCGTCGCTGTCATTCATGCTGATACCTGCGCTCGCTTCCTTCTGCTCTCTCCCTTCAAAGTCTCATTTGTCTTGTCTTTTCACGCAGCCTCGATCTCCGCGACCAAGAATCAGTCCGGTTCCTCTAGGGCCCTACACTTCCCCCTTCTCTCTCCCGAGTCCTCACAGCATAAGTATCCCATACCGTAAATCCATCCATCGTATCCACCGCGTGACTCAGCCCAGCGTCGCACTCTCCAACAAGCCTTCCAGCACGCCATTGATATTCTTAATGTGTTCAGTGAGCCACTCTAGAGCAGAAAAGCGAAGACATACATGAGCCGTCTTATCATGAGTTCTCCTTCTGCAAATGCTGGCATGTCACCGAGAGCGGAGTGGTATGTGTGTTGTGTTTGTAGCGGGCTGGATATGTAGGAATTCGAGAAGGGTGCGGGAGGAATGGGGAGGGGGAGCTTGATTGCGAAGACGACATGGCGGTCCGTGCCAGGCGTTGTTGCGGAGAATGCTAGGGATGGATACTGGGTGGGTAGTGGCTCTGTCTTGGACGAGTGCGGCTCTTTGGTTCAGGATGGACTAATAGGGATGGTCGTGCGGATGGACGTTAGGGTTGGAAGGTGTTCCCGTGATTGCTGAAACGGTCTCGTGAAAGTATGACGCGGCAGGCTGGATGGGAGGATGATGAAGAGGCAAGTTTGAGAAAAGGGTTTCCGTCGGTAGGTGTCTTCTTGGAGATCGCTGCCCTCCTACTATAGTGTACTTGGGATGAAGTGAGGATCAACTCATTGTCCTGGTGGTATTCACGAATGAGGAGTGAACAGGCAAGCAAGTCCATGGTCGCGATCAATCAAGGCGAGCGATAGGCGTGCAGTTTGTCAATGAGCGTCTCGAGAAGTGTAGCAGTTATATTCTCTGCCCCAGTAGGGGTAATTGTACCACCTCACTTGCAGACCTTAACTGCGTCTAGTGACTGTAGCAGAATCGCCATTCACGAGAACGTGCTTTGCCTCGAGCCCAGCTGCTTCTCCATGCAAGCCTAAGAGTACCTGAAACTTGGGCGTGAAGATCAGCCGACATGTAGAACCACCTAGATGGGCAGATACCCAGTAAAACACCTTTCTCGACTTCTGACCCTCACAGACCATACAATCGCAGGAGCCGTTTTGATAGATCGCCACCTAAAGAAACATGTTTGACCCCTGTCTATACGCTCCGCTTCGATGAAATCGATGATTCTTTCATTGAGCTGCGTCGTGTACGCTAGAGATCAATCGCTAACCGGCGGCATGGAAACTTTCCGTCAACTTCTCGGTGTAGAATGCTCAGAGAACCACCTCTGCTTTTATTCGCTGGCTAGACTGTGCTAGCGAGTATGATCTAGCGGGCCGAAATTGGGCTGGTAAATCTGCCGCCAAGTAATTGCAGGATGGTGTCGTCGGCTAGTACATGCTCGAGCGAGAAACGTTCTCCTTTCAGCTAGGATAGATTGTGGGCTATCCTACCGTGGGCTTAGCGAATGGAGCAGCTTCGCAGGTATTCGTGACAACAATTCCGTTCTCAGGGGGTACGATAGGATGCAACTTGGGCCGAGAATACCGCCTGAGATAGTTATCCCAGCAAGCCGAGCCGTGTTTTGTAGCCACGGTATCGCAAATTAAGTTTGAGTCAAACTTCGACATGCAGCCATTGCCTCAGGATGGAGCAAGTCTCTATCCTTGCCGCTTCTGAGCATATTCATAGACCCTGCCGAGCGCCCCTCTAATGATTATCTTGCATGATTGGGTGTCAATCCGATCGTGGTGAAACGCAGCATGCACGGCGAAATCTGCCATGGGCCATTAGAAAGTGGAGGCGACTGACACATCATTTTTGAACTCTGTAAATATTCAATTTGGGGATGCACGGCGAATGGTGGCGAATTTATGAGTGGCTAACATTATCGTGCATTGTCTTGTATCACGAATTTGAGGCTTGCCGTGGGGGTCGTTGTGATAGCAGATCTCTTGGGCTTTGATCAGACACTTAGTATATGGACGTCGAGATCGCGGTTCTGCCGTCTGCGGCAAAGGGACAAAGGCTTTATCTGTGTGTGACTGCGGTTCGGACTTCGTTGCGTAGAATCTTGAAATGAAAACATGGTCCACAGTCTATGCTATGTTGTGAAACATCGCACTCAAGAACTTGAAGGGGGCCATAGCTAACGCTGAAAACTTGTCGATGTGATGGTGCTGCATACAGTTGGCGCACATTCAAGGCGTTCAGTAGCAGAGAAAAAGAAATTGCCACAAACACCTGGTGCCACGAGAAAATCTCCTTCACCCTTTCGTATTTGTCAGCTGCTTAGTCTTCTGCTATCGCCACAGGTACTGAACGGTTCTTTGCCAATACAGGACGATAAAAAGAATGAACGCTCCGGATGACAGGGTTAACATGCTGCAAGTTCGGAGAGCCCTGATATTGATTGGAGATACTCGTATGGTGAAAAGAAACAACCTAAACCACATTGAATCTAGTCTACTGCACTGTGATGTTATTACTTTTTCTCTCCCGCCTTATTTTCGCCGGCCTGTCTGTCTCATCGACTAGAATTGATTTTCATCTTGCCCCGATTTTTTCTATTCTTTTCTATTCTTTTTTTCTTCCTAACCTTTTCGCTCGCTCCTATAGGTTTGCTCACCTCGATCTACCGCGAAGACCTACATCATGTCTACTTCTGCGGCCTGGCCAGCATCTGCGGACTTTGAATCTTCAGCCTATCATGCCGTTAACCGATCCCGCTCTTTCGGAGATGAGCGTTGATCCTTTTCGCCTGCTCCCTCCCAGTAGCCTGGGTCAAATACCGGTGAAGGATTTCCCCAAACATGTTCGCAGAATGGTGGGGCGTGCTGACCATCACGTAATAATTCTTCTTCCAATATCCCCCCATCTTCCAAGCTAGTCTTCTTCATTTTATGCAGAAACCGCATTCTTAGAATCCTTGCCATTAATCCCTGCCAATCACCTATTTCATTCTATCACATATCATCACATGTGATCCTTTCCTCTTTTATGCAAACAGGCTTCCCGCTCTAGGCCACACTTCGGCCGTTCGTCATCTACCAGGTGCTTCATCCTTTCGCTAGCATTCCGTCGTCTCAGTTTCAAGAGTGCAGATCCAATATGTACGTGGACAGCAAAGGAATTCCCACAGGGCTAGCATATGGGCTTTGGGAGGCTGCATCGTAGCCTGAGGAAGTGGCCCGGAGACCCTGCGCAGCCTAACTCCCATAGAAACATTCATGCATCCTTCATTCGCAGCTCCTGATGATTCGGACTCTCACGAGATAGCCTTCAATCCTAGATCACCGTGGACCGGGAGAGGGGCTCGCCGAAGCGGGCAAACTAGCGTCAGATCGTCTCAATCATAGGCCGTTCACGCTTATCGAGCCTTCTCTCACCTTCGCTATCGTTCCCCACGCTAATTCGGGCATGGGCACAGAGATCAATCAGGGACAGGCTGAAAGAGAAGAGAACGGAGAAGAGGAGGTAGCGTTACAGATGTCATCTATAACATGTGCTAACTAATTCAAGATAAGAAGAGCGCCAGCAAAAGACAAGGACTCTCTATTCCTCATCGCAACTATTCGATCTAGGCTTAGTTGATTTGAATGGTACGTCACCCTGTTAAATGCCAAGACTCCCACGCTCGTGCAGATCAGTACTCCAAGGCATGCTTTGTATTCAGCTTGATCTAGAATGACGCTACCGAGTCATGAAAATACTATCTCAAATCCATTTTGCAGTTTGACGTTACGTGTCTAAGTCTAGACTTGTTGTCTTCGTCCCATCCTGAGCCTACACATCAGACCGCCAGACTGGAAACCCATATGATGAGTTGGGACTTCTTGCATCATGCTGGGACGTCTAGCTTGGTTGGAATGTTCTGGGGAACCTGTTCCGAAGATGGGAATAGAAAAATAGCATCTCAAAGCATTCCTGTTGTCTGATTTGGAATCACAATGTTTTATGCACGCTTTGTACGAAGGTTCTCTCGCTCCATGGCCGATCAAGCCAATTTGCGGCTGAAGCTACTGAGCCGAAGATCCCGGCGTGATAAGTAGGTCCCCGAAAAAGTCAAAGATGAAGCTGTAAAGGTTGCTGGGGTGAAGTTTCTGGAGACTCATCGTTTTCGGCCCTTGTTTGGGGCCGGTGACTGAGAGAGTTCCGTGGGTAAGATTCAGGATATGAAAATCATATTTACGAGTAAACTATGCGTCTAGGTATGTCGTACTGCTTGATTTGTTATGAAAACTAGCTCTCATACAGGGGAACTTGCTGAAAGTAACCCGCAAGGGTCTGCTCCCTCTGAGCTCAACCTGGCTCGAGCGACGACACCATCCAAAAGGGCGCATTTTCCACGACACCAGCACCACTTCCGGAGGTGCGTACCCAACCTTTCAAACACGCTCCAAGACAGCGGTGAGATCATGATCTCCCTCGCTCTAAGTCTGATTCCGTGCTAAACACTGTTCGTAAACACCAAATACTCACGGAATTAACTGCAAGCGACCGATACCCATACTCTCACATCAGTGGTTGTGTGAAGTACTCATAAATACTAAGAACCACCTTCACGGAAGACACAATGCTGTGAGAGTGGTCTCTAAGTCGGCCTTTAACATGGTGTGCAAGCGCACCTGCGAGACCGGTAAACTCGCCTACACGAATGCGCTTGTGTCATCATTGTGTGATTTTTCTGCAGTACTAACGGGTTCACACGTGCTGGTGAGGTCAAGATGGATGATTCAGGCTAACGAGCTTGGTTGCTGGCGAGATGACAGATATGCCCTCTTAAACCAAGAATGGGTGTCGACATGATCCTCCCTTCCTTTCTGTGGATTATGATGACAACCCTCTTGCAGATGATGGGCAGGCGATGACGACAAACTTCTGAGAAAAGGCATTTCCAACATACAACATAGTGAAAGAATGTTGGCTCGATCAGTGCAAGAAAGCCTGTGTTGGAAGAGCTGGTGATGCGGAATGCTTGTCAATAGTTTTCTCCAACGTAGATCGATCATGAGGTCAAAAGCTTACAGATTTGACAATGAAGTGCATGCCTACTCTTGTTAGTGAATCCTCTAGGCTCCTATATACTGTGTCCTCGAACGGGAGAAAGTTGAACAATCGATGAAACGGGAATGGAAGAAAGTTGTCCTCGGCATCCTCTTACCCAGAGCGATGATCTCTTCTCACATAGCACGTGCCAAGTCGCTGACCGCCAAGTATCCGGAAACTTCTTGCCAGCTTCTGCATGAACTCAGCAAAGCAAGCCCACAACCAACTTCGCCGACTTACCGATGTATAAAAATAGGGATGAAACGAAGATTTATTGGTATCTTCTACACGGCTGACGGCTGACGGTCCGTCCTGAGACTCATCATCACTGGTTAGTCACATTAGTATAAGATGCTGACTAACATTTAGCTGGAAAGCTGCAAAGAGAACCACCAATCGTTCTAGCCAATACCTTGTGGAGACTGAACAAGGGATGATTCGGGAGTAGAATGTAAGGAACCAGCGACATCCGCTAGACTAACCTCGGCTAGCGCCAACTAGTCTTTCTCCTTTCCTATCCCTTTTGCTCTACTCCCCTTTTTATTACACACTCTCCGTAAAGTATGTTCGGCATTACCAGCCCGCGATGAAATCCGAAAAACGATGACTATAAAATTCTTCTGATACCGATGCCGAAGAAACATGATGAACCTGCCCTTGAGGTGCAGGAGTTTAGACGACCATGCATGACATAAACACGCATCGGAGACGCCTCACTGGGGTTGAATTCTTCTAGAAAATCCTCAGCCTCAAATGCAACTTTCGGGCGCATGCATGAACTCAATGCTTCAAAAAGCGGTCAGCCCCGATGCACGACGTGCATAAGGCACAACGAGGGGTAAGAACAAAAAAAGAAAGATGAATTTCACTCTTAGTCTCTTGGAAGCTTGAGTATCAAGGACTTTTTTTTGATTCGTACGCATATATATTAAACGCCAAAGCGCAGAGATGCGATTGGCTGGCTCGGGGTATCTGCCACGTGTAGTAAGAAAAACAGGCAACTCCACTTTGGCATGCCCCAAAAATGCAAGATTCTTCCTTGCGATCGATTGCGATTGGTAGAGATCTTTGTGACTTGACAGCTATTCTTCCAACTGGGAGCTACTACAAAGATGAACAAAAACTCACATCGCCAGGAGGTCTCATCCGACTGAAGGCTGAAAGATACCGGAGCACTTGAGCAGCACAACGAGGGTCCAGGGGTAAAATGCAAAAAAGTCCTCTTGTCTGGGTTTAGGGGGGAAGATGATACATAGAAGCCAATCTAATCTTAAGGCCGTAAGGTATTTTCTGTTTCCTGGATTCCTGGTCTATTGGAACCAGATTAGATTGTGAGGGAGCGGTGAAGGATTTGTAAAGGGGGTTTCGGGAAAAAACAATCTTCTCACTCTAAGGTACTTACGAGTACTCCGCTGATATGATAGGCGCGTTACGCCTCGTTTAAGGCGGGAGCTTACCTTATCAATCAAATCCGTAGGGTACAATACTGAATCCTACCAGTCAGCCTTATCCGACCCTTCCCCTCCCCCTTTCCCCCAACTATTCGAGCAAGCAAGAGGCACTTTCTCACTCACTACTCACACCTTCTTTGCATCCTGCATAATCGAAACCCTTTCTCCCCATTCTCCAGTCTCCAATAACAAAACGCCTTCCTGCAAGAAGATGACCTATGACTCCTTTATCTCTCATACTAAATGTATACCGCTCGACGTGGCACACTATAGTATGGAGAGGGGAATGCCTCAGGCTCCTGTAAGTATCAAGCTACATACTGAAGCTAAATAAAATACGGGACCATGCTATAAACAAGGCAATGATTGGATATTCTGGCGTTTCATGATACGATGACATTTCAAATCGTCGAAATCCATGCCGAAAGGAATTCTCCGACTGGATACTCTCACGCCTCGGCTCGAGCTCTCCGAGAGTCACGAGTAACGGTCATGCACCCCTACGCCACTATGCATGCAGAGTACCATTGGACTAGCTTGGTGGGGGGGGGGAAGGCAGGAACATTGATTGGCACTTGACAAACCGAGGATGGCCATAGTCAGTGCTTAGGGTTTTAGGGTCAAGCGTAAGCCTGACGCACATGAGTGCTTGAAGCGACACAGCCTTCTCGAAATGGTTCAGCTTGCGAATTACATAAAACTCTCCCTCTCTCAGGTCTTACTTGTGGTCTTCATATACGACACAAAAGATTCTTACGATTGATCAGAAATCAAGACATCCTCGCAAGATCATGCCCTCCACGAAGCCTTCTAACAGGGCTCGCCCTGCGGCCTCGGACACCCCGAACAGCCCTCACACCGATGACAACCAGGGTCATCGGAGAGGAAGAGCCATCAGATCATGCCTGGAATGCCGCCGCCGGAAAATGCGATGCAATCGATCACGGCCGTGCCAAAATTGCAACCGGTTCTGCAGGGACTGCGTCTATCTTCCGTTCCCAGACTGGCCGTCGGGTGCGTCAATCAACGTAAAAGCGGAAAACAGCTCACGAAGTCCGGAGCAAGGTGTCGGCCGAGCTATTCCACCATACGCCCCCACTCAGCGTCCCGGTCTGGTCCAAACATCTCCCTTCACCAACAATGGCCATGGCTTTGATCCAGATACATTGGCCCATCACGACGGCTTATACGACAGCGATATCGATGACCAGCCCTTGGAAGTGGGCTTGCAGATCGGCAGACTTAACATCACGGAAAACCTGAATGGTGTCTTCAGGCCTCAGGTCGCCAGTCAAGTGAGCATATCCCATGCTCCTGGAGCAGAACTGACTTCAGTCATGCCAAGCGCACACGGGGGGACAACTTTGTTTCTGTGTTAACATTATTGTTTGCAGATTGCTGCACTGCTGTCTCAGCCAGCTCGTAGCGTACCCCCATACGACCCACAAACTTCCTATGGGGAACCTGCAACTCGACACCCATCAAAACAAATCCATTCAGCGGCTTCGCCTCATTACCTTGTGGCCGAACGCGTTTCCCCTCTCGAGCCTTCACCTGGCCTACTACCAACGGCCCCGAAATCATTCCTACCTCAGTCTAGGCTTGAGCAGCCAAATCGCGACGAGATCCAAGTTCTTTGCAGCCAATACTGGTATGCTGTAGACCCTCTCGCTCACGTCATTCACAGACCCTCCTTTGATGAAGAATGTCGCAAGTACCTGCCGAATAGCCAGCTCATTGGCGCTGCTCCAGCGTCTTTCAAGGCGCTTCTGAATGCGATGTGTTTGGCCGCTGCAGTGAGTCTGCCACTCACGCAAGCCGAGAGAGTACTAGGCGTCACCCAGCAGACGCTTTTGGGCAAGCTCAAAAATGCGACAGAGAAAGCGTTGACCGATGCCAGTTTCATGAACTCTATCGACATACAAACCCTTCAGGCTTTCACGGTTTACATGGTGAGCTCCAATTTTCTCTCTCATAAAAAACAAGAAACTTGCTTAACATGGTCAAGATCACTCTCTGTCGGGCAGAAATCTCAAGGTCGCATGCGGTCTACGTCGCAGCGCTCATCCGTCTCGGGAGGGGTGCTGGTCTCAATCGCGATGCGAGCGGCCCAGAGATGGACCCCATCGATTGTCAAGTAAGAAGACTACTTTGGCACCAGATCAGCTTCCTCGAGCTCCTTACCGCAGAAGCTCAAGGACCTCACCCAGCAGTCTACCATGACGATTTCAGTACGCCCCTACCATTGAATATTCAAGATGAAACTCTCGGCCGGCGAAACAATGACTCAATTTCTACGTCCGGTTGGACGGACGCATTGCCCTGGACAGACGCAACCTTATCAATCATACGATCCGAATGTTGCATGTTGCAGAGACTCGTGATCGGACAGCGATTGAGAAACCAGAATGGCCAGACCGATCTCAATACCGTTCAACACCTGATCAATGTGCAGAAAACCCGCATAGAGCGCCAGTATCTTCAAAACCTTGACGAAGCCATACCAATACAGCGCTGCGCGAAGCTTATCGGACAGCTTTTCAACGCGCGTTGCGATGCGATACTGTTACATAGACATTCACGGTTCGATGTGAACACTGGGCTGCACGCAGATGTCCGAGAAATGTACGTGCATCACTGAGCCTGTAGCGGCAACTTCTCCTTTACTCTGAGACTGACCCATAACCCTACAGGCTCACCCAATCAAGCCTTACAGTCTGCGAGAGCACCGTCGCGCTCGAAACTGACCCGGAGCTGGCCCCCTGGATCTGGCACGCCAGAGCGCACAACGGATACGAACGGTCCATCTTCCTCCTCATGGAAGCCCACCGCGACCCCTACGGCCCCCACGCCGAGCGCATCAACCGCGTCCTCGACCACGTCTTCGGCCCGGCCCCCAAGTACATGACCACGCGGGAGCGGAATCGCGACATCCTCGAGCTGCTCGCCGAAGAGTTCACCAAGATGGCCGAGCACCGCAAGGCCCGGAACGCGCAGCTGACCGCGCTGTCCGACACGGGCAGCACCAGCTCCAACGAGCACTCGGGCGGCATGGCGAGGACCCCGGAGGACAGCGGACAGTGGCACCAGTGGCAGCCGGTCATGTATCGGCACGGCTACAACAATCAGGACCTGCCGTCCGTGGGCGACGAGGGCTGGTGGCCGATTTCGATGCAGCAGGGCGCGCATTGCGACTTGACGGGGCCTCAGCACGACAGCTACACCGGGCCGCAGCAAGATTACTACAGCTATGGCATGGGCTAAGATATTCTTTCGAAAAGAGAAAATGGATGGATGGGTTGGAGCAAGAATGTCCCTTTTATAAAGATCTCTCTTTCGTTCGGTGGCAAGATGACGGAAAGAACGGATGCGATCATGCACGGTTACTCAGAGCCTGCAGGACATACACACACACACGGAGAGTGATTTACAATGTACTATTACAAGCCTTTTTCTTTGCGACAGAAAAAAGATCTCTTCCAGTCTTTGATACCCTCACTCCTCGCATGCGTTGGCTCGGTTACATCTAAATACCGCATTCTACGTACCTATCCACTGACCATTCACCAGCTACAGCAAGCGCTCACGAACAGCTAATTGAACAGAACTCCTATCCCCCGCTTTACCCCCGACAAAAAAAAAAAAATGAGAGACACCTCCCTTTCCCCTGCTTCCCCTCTTCCTCCCTCCCCCACCAACCCTCTCCCCTCCCTCTACTCCCCCCTACCCCAAGCATTCATAAACCACCCACATACACGCTCTGAAAACAAAAACCCCCCCCGCCAATCAACCCCTCCCTCTCAACCAACAACCAACAACCAACAACCAATTACGAACCCCCCATCCCGGATTGGCTCAACTCCCGCCAAGGAATCAGCCCACTGTAAGACCAAGAGAGCCCCAAAAATAGAAACTGATCACAACGCGTTCACGCGGGCTTACGTACGCAACGGTCAATGCGGGAGGAATAACGGTATTGGGCTGAGGGGGGCTGATCGCTTACTCGTGGGGCTGTACGCTAGATAACTTAGCGATGAAGTGGATGAGTGTGTGAGTGAGTGGGTACGTAAGACGTAAGAAGTCAGAAGTAAGGATGAGAATAAGCTGTAAGAAGTAATAGTGGGCATATGCTGTCAAAGGGGTAAGTCAATAAGCAGGTAAGATCTCGCTAAGCTCGCCCAGTCAAACTAGCGCAACCGGACGCAAATAAAATGTGGGAGTATGGGTATGAGTAAGCGTGTTGGAAGTGGAAGGGGGTGTGGAAGAGGCTCGTGTTGGGTTCTCTTTCTTATTTGCGTAGAATAGGTGAGTGTGAGTGGGGCATTTTTGCAATTGGCTGAGGTGGGGTGGAGTTTTTGGTACACGTGTATGTTTGTACATAGGTAGTGATGTAAGGATGGAGGGTGGATGGATGTACGAGATACTTGCTAACAACTCGATAAGCGATAGGAATGCTAGAGATTTGGGAATCTGTTGCGGTTAGAGTACTGGTGCACCGGGGCTACAATTCTCCATCAATAATGGTGCAATCTTTGAGCTTAGGAGTTCCTGTTGATTGATATTGGTGTGATGCTGAGGCTTAAGGGGACTTTTTCATGTGTCGGGTACGAGTACGAGTACGACGTGAAAAGAGTACATCATGTCAAGATTTCAGGTATGTAGCAAGAATGATGTGTAGA
This sequence comes from Evernia prunastri, assembly GCA_003184365.1. NCBI lineage: Eukaryota > Fungi > Ascomycota > Lecanoromycetes > Lecanorales > Parmeliaceae > Evernia > Evernia prunastri. The sequence goes on from NKYR01000042.1 coordinate 129,374, forward strand.
TTGCTTGAATTATTCTACCTCAGAATCTCCTGGGGGATGTCTTTGACCCCATAGAAATTTGGTGATATAGCCGACATGCGCAAAGGTCATAGCTGAGAACCCAAATTTTGACACATCAGGGTTGAATGCCCCTTTTCTTCTCTCATTTTTATGTGCGGACTCGAGTACGAAGTGCATTCATCGCGGCCCTTCTTTTTTTTTCTTTGATTTTTTTCCCCTTAGTGCGGGCTCGAGCAAGCATCGTCGTAAGTCCATGTTGACATGCGGAAAAACAGAAGTGGATTGGTTAACCAACGAACAAGGCGTAGGGAGTATACACAGTAACCAGGAGCTGGCACGAGGCCATGTCTAGGCAGCTGTGTTATGCAGCTGTGTATCAGCTGCAGATCTCGCTCTGCGATCACGTTGTCCCTTGAGGATTTTTCAAGGTCATCGGTCTCGGAGTGAAGCGCTGGCTCGGCTTCACATCCGAGAGGCACTTCGCCTCCTGGATCGTGGCTGGCAAAGCGGGGTGCCGACCACTCGGAAGAGGCCCCGGCCAGGGGCGAAGGGGGAACATGGCCATCGCGCCGGAGAGAGTCCGAGTGTGAAAATGCTCTGGAGAGCAAATCGGATGTGTTGCCGTTGTTGGTTCTGTGTGATTGGTTTGTGGCAATCAGCGGGTACTTTTGTTTCGATACGGGTAGGTGGTTGAGGCGTGGTTATGTAGCATGTACTTTGAGAGGGCTGAAAGAGCGATAGAGAGGGGCGCGCTGGTCAAAAGTGGCTCGAGGACGTCTGGAAATCTCACGACGATGGGTTTTCCAAAAACGTAGCGATTTATGACTTTGACATCTTGACAATTGTGAAGACACTTTGCACGAGTATCACGTTGGATAGTGAAGACGTCTTCACGTGACTTTGACGTTAGGCTGAAAGAGTGTCTAGCTGCTTAGTATTGCTGCCTGGCAGAGTGGTGGGGCTTCGCTCGCTCTTGCCTCCATCATCATCATCATCATCATCATCATCATCATCATCATCATCATCATCCCCATCATCACTGCCTTCACCATCTCGCTACTAGGTATCTTAGAGGGTCAACAATCTTGACAAAACGCCACTGCTGTACTGCCGCGCTCCTGGATTATCATGGATACCTACAGATACAAACGTCTCAACAACAAGAAGTCACAGATAAAGCTGATAACCTTCCTGCCCGGAACTTTCGGAAGAGAAATACGTATCAGACTCAAGACTGTTGTCTTATCAGAAAGTCACATCCCTCGATACCAGGCGCTTTCATACGCGTGGGGTTCTACAGAAAACCACGTTAACGTATGCATCGAGGGAGTGGACGGAGGTAGCAGCCTTGCCGTGACACGGAACCTGGAAGAAGCGTTGCAGTATCTCCGATACAGCGACGTTCGGTCACGCGTGCTATGGATTGACGCTATCTGCATTGACCAGCAAAATATCCCTGAGAGGAGCCAGCAAGTCGCTCGAATGGGCGACATATTCACGGAGGCCATGGGGGTCATTGTTTGGCTAGGTGCTTGGAGTGATGACAGCACGCTCGCGCTAAAGGCGTTGAACTCTTTGGCATCTGAGATTCATGTCCATTGGCCAACGCATGTTGTCACTCCTCTGTTGGGCGATGATGATGACAGTTGGAGCCAAGAACCGCTGCCCTTTCATTCGAAACGTGAAATTATGGATTCAATAATATGGCTACTGGATCGCGCATGGTTTTCACGTCTTTGGATTTGGCAGGAGGTTCGGCTGGCCGCTAACGGGGCTGAGATACGAAGTGGCTACGATAGTATGCCGTGGGATAATTTTCGCAGGGCGATGGTCTGTTTGGGGACCAAGCCCATGCCAGGAGAGGACAGAATTCGACATGGGGTCACGCAAGCGTTATCTATTGCAAATTACAGCAAGCGTACCTCCTTCTGGAATGATATTCTCATGCAAACCGGGAACTGTCAATGTTCCGATGACAGGGACAGAATTTATGCAATCTTGAATCTGATACATCCTTATCATCGATCTGGTTTCGAGCCTGACTACTCAATGAGTACAGTTGAAGTCTACAAAGCGCTTATCATACATGAATTGAGGATGTCTCTCAATCTGATTCTTCTATCTCACTGCGAACCCGAAGGGAATAAGACTAGAGACCTCCCGTCTTGGGTCCCAGACTTCAGCACGCCCAGAAAAAGCGGTCGAAACTCCGACCTGAGTAATACTCGATCATCCAGGGCATATGCTGTGGTCCAAAATGAGAGTGTCTTGATGGCGACCGGTTGTTGTGTAGGAACAACTTGCACGCTCGCGGCGATACCCATTCGGCACCAAGCATGGATCGCCTCTGAAGCGCAGCAATTCGTGAAAACGAGGCTTAAACAGGACACTTACATAGCTAGAGGTAGCATGATCGAGGCTCTTTGTCGCACTCTATGCTGTGACAATTTCTCTGAAAGATACCAGCCTCCTTTGCCGGGATATCCAAGTCTCAAAGAGAGCAAGGAGTACCTGCTGGGGTTAATGGACTCAGGAAAACCTAATTATCATCCATTGTATCCTAGTAGCGTGATCAAAGCAGCCCAAGGGCGAGTGTTCTTCACAACTTTAGAAGGCTACATTGGCCTGGCACCCGCTGCAGCCGAACCACAAGATCAGGTTTCCGTTCTTCTCGGATGCCGTAGTCCTATGGTCCTGCGATCAGATGGATCAAACCATTACAAAGTGGTTGGTGGGTGCTACATCCATGGAATGATGGAAGACGAGGCCTTTCTTGGTCCCATGTATAGTAATTGGAGATACGTGAGGAGTTATTCACCGCGTGTAGAGCGTGACTGCTTGGTTTCAGTCAATGATGTAACGGGTGAGACACGAGTCGAGGATCCGAGGCTTGATGGCGTACCTCTACCACCGGGATGGCGGGTGGCAAGTCATGACTGCGAAAATGAGTACATGTTGTTTTCGAATGATGACACTGGAGAAATTGATGTCTGGTATGACCCGCGACTAAGCCCGGAATCACTGAAAGAACGTGGAGTCCACCTGCAAGATTTTGCGCTGGTGTGAATCGAGGGAAGAAGATGGATGACTGGACGTGGCGGCCTTAGCAACGAATTTCCTACCACTAGTGACAATGCATTACGTGACACTAAGGGCTCATCTGAGGATACGATGGTTTTCAAAGCTTTCATGTGCATAAAGGAGCGACATATTTGAAGAGTGAATTCTGGCGCCACTACACGCTAGTCCAAGCCGGACTAGTGCCCAGATAAGGTAAACACCAGAATCTGGTTCATTTCATCGCTTTTCAATTCACACAGCAGCTTGAAAAATCGTGTGAGAGCTAAACTTTAGTCAACATGTCAGCCTGCTGATTGCAAGCATGTTTTTTTCCCCACATGGCCAATAGAAGCCCAGCTCGCCCGCATTGGTGCCGATGACTAAGCAAGTCTTGGCAATATAGAGAGCAAACACTCTTCTAGATGATCAATCAACTACATAAATGCTTCATCAGGTGCCCAATCACCGTCTGACACAACACCAACTATGCGTGAGGCGCAATGGCTCGTCGGTCACCCTACATCGAAGCCACTATAGCAAGCAAGGAGTGTGATATCAAGGAATGGCATCCAACAACAGAATGTGAACATTCAGCAGAAGAGGAGGTCCGAAGACTCCGCAAGTTAAAGTCCAACTTGTTCAGTCCGCGTGAACATGACGTACCAGCTCCTCAAAAAGACATGTCAGCTCTCATCCCTGTCAGACTCTCACGGGAATCACTATTGACTCATAGCAGCATGATCCGCAACTACTCCACCTCACCCTTCCTGCGACTTCCTCCTGAAGTCCGGGTCCGCATCTATGGCCTTGTGCTCGGTGGCAAGCAGTTGTGGATTGGGCACAATGGTTCCTATCTTGAATTGGTAGCTTCAGAGAAAACCATTCCAGGCCAGGACGCACAGCTGGAGCAGTTCACCCAGTGGCTCCACAGGTGCGGAAACCTCTATCATTCCTCGGCTGATCCTTCCATCAGCCCCTTAACCATCGGCAACGTAATTCACCTTGGCCTTTTGCGTGTCTGCAGACAAATCTACACCGAGACTGCTCTAATGCCTTACACTCTCAACACGTTCACTTTCAGTGACGACTCCACGAGGAAATCGTTCGAGCAGAGTGCGCGACCTGGCAAGAAGAGGGTGCAGAAGAAGGCAGTGGGGAAATACAAGATCGCTACATGGAACGAGCTTTATGAGAGATATCGAGCTTGAGCGTAAGGTGTCACTGGTTCCTTCGTCAGAAATCAGGGGCGTTTGGAACTATGGGAGCGACATTGTTATTCCAGCTGCTGCAATCAGGACTCTCCCAAAAAAAAGGATAACGGATCACAGGAACACGCTCTGGTTCGACTGGACGTGGCTTTGACATACAGGTGTTGCATCCTTGTCAGCTAGAAAGGAATGAAACCAATCAGGTTAAGCCCTCACGGCGTCCACCGAATGTGCCACGAATTGATACCCGCAACTTCCACATTCCTTGCACGCTTTTCTCTCCAAGCACTACAAGTCCGAAGAAAATTGCACACATTCTCGAGCCTAGTACGCGTCACCTCCCAACGCCCGCTCGAAGCCTCCGTCTCATTCCTACCGTATCATCCGCAACGACACTCCACGGCTGCCTTCCCATCCAGCCTCCTCTCTAGCATCGTCTCCACGTAGCCAAACCTCACCTCGGACAACACGAACAAATACGCGTAGCAGGGGTAGGTGTGCTCGGCAAAAAGATGCGCGAACCTCTGCTCGGCCATCAAAAGCACGTCCTCTATCGAACCAAGGTTCGTCGAAGAGGCGACGGAAGGAGGGAAGTATGGACGCGGCGCAGCGTCATGCGGTTGGGTCCGAGCGTCGAGCGATGGCGGGCTCTGGAGGAATGTTGGAAGTAAAGCTGTAGGAAATGCGGGGCGCACCGTAGTAGAGGACCCTATGTTGAGCACGCAGGCTCTCGTGGTCAGAGTCAAAAATGGAGCTGTCGTTTCCATGCGAGTGATTGATTGTATTGTGGGCGTCCTGTTTGGATGTTGGAGAGCAGGAGTTGGACTGGTGGGCGGAGATCATGAGTTTGATTTTGTCAGCGCCACAGAGGAATAGTGGGGGGTTAGGATAGGCGGCTACGAAGGCTGAATGCCAGGGCGGGTTGTGGTATGGTGAGATCATCGACGATTCTTGCTTATAGATCTGTCAGTGTGGAGGATGAGATTGGGGTGGGTATCGATGGGATGAAGAGAGGGTACTGACATGTTTGTCCATATTAATGAGATTTTGGGAAGAGGAGAGTGGGAGAGCTGGGAAGAAGATGTCAAAATTTGCGCTTTCATGTTTGGTGTATCGTGTGAAATGAGATTTTAAGAAGAGTATGGGTATTTAGTTAAGGCTTCAGAAACCTCTGTCGGATCTAGCAATTCCTATGACCTGACCTATGAAAGATAGAACTTAATCTGATCAAGACTGACTCTCAGAGACACATCCTGAGGCTATGACTTTGCCTGATCATCAAAGACTTCTCTTCACCTCGGACGCATTGATCGAATTATAAGGACCTCGACGAATTCCGATTCTTCTTTGGCAAGCGATATCTTGCCCAAGTTCAAGCCCACTGTATTGTCTTAGCCTTCAGCAGACTTGTTTGTTCTCGTAAGCCTAACTCTATACATATATTGTTATAGCACTGTCCATATGAGGCTCATGAGCCACAGACTTTAAAATAGGACTGGGCGGGAAGAAAGGATCCGAAAGCCAGCTGTGAAAGAAAGACATAGTGCTCGGAACCTTTATCACCTGGTGCGGTGGTAAGTCACACCATACCCCGGATAGTGCCCTCGGGGTGCGTTATCCGGGTAGTCCTCGAGCAGGGTGTGACTTATTACCGCATAAGGTGATACCGACAGCATGGGTTGAAGAAGGGAAGTCCGAGCTAGTGCTCCAATTTTCGCTCTCAATGACTGAGTCACAACTTGGTTTTGCTTCTGTTTCGTTTGAGAAGACTCTCCTTGTCTCGGTGGTGAGGAAACCGAGGCCATATCACTTGACACATCTCGCCTCCGTCGGCTCTAATACTTCGGGACAGTATTCCCTGATGGAAACATCCATGATAGAAGCCATAATAATTGGCGCGCCGCACACTGAATCTACCATCATTGTACGGCGTCCGAGGGTCTGTCCATTAGGCTCCTGCGCCACTGCGCATATCGCGTCATGAGCCGAAATAACTGCGCCTCGAGCGGATGTACCTCTCAAATTGAGACTTCATACGACCGTCACAGGTAGTAGATGTTGTGTAATGTTCATGCTAGCTAAGTATATGTGGAAAGAGCCATATATGCTGCTATTTTTATTGGGGCGCCTAACCCCCCCCCCTCCCCCCAACAACAAACGAGTACATTAACCACCACTTCGCAACCGCAAGGATTCCACACCTCTGATACCTTTCAATGATTCTTCGATCGAAACATGGCATTTCCCGACCCCGGTTTCGAAGACCACTATGATTGTGATGAGTGGTTTGCAGAGAGGCCAATGGAGCCCGCCGACTGCCTGAACATGTTGCCCCTAGGCACGGAACCCGTTTGGTTCAAGAACAACCCACATGAAGGCGACCCGTATGGGCTGCCATCCGATGTCCCATATGATTCGTAGTTGATCCTTTCGACGGTTGATGTCCTCGCAAGAAAAAAAGTTACTCACAAGCGGGTCTTCTCAGGGAACCTGCAACATGCGATTCCAACCAGCAGGCCCAGCTGCCGAACGACTCGATATCGTTCCTTTCGTACCGAACGATATGCGTAAAATGGCCGGCTTTGTCTACGAAACATGTATCGAAAGCACGGAACCGGATATCAAACCAGGAACCCAGGGCGGCTGGGTCAGCAAAGGATTTTCAGATACGACAGACTATTTGACGCACTCTGATGCGGACATTGCCGGATTTTTCCTCGAATGGCGTGAGTACTGCTTTCCGAGAGACCTGCATATGACTTTCAAGTATTGGACTGACTCGAGAGAATCGAAGCTCTGAATACCTCTTTTTTCACCCTTATGAGAACGATATTCTAGTCAGTATTCTTATCGCTACGGACGTTGCCAAAGAAGGGAGCTACGCGAAACAGGAACCTGGACTGCGTTACGAGTACGTGAGTAGGGCGACAGAGCATATGCGCCGAGATGGATCAGATAAAAATTGGTGGGACTACTGGCCGCCCGAGCCAGCCTTGTCTCTGGTCAACGCCACCTCTCCCTCTATCTGCAGAGGGAAGCAATCAGACTTACACCTGGGAGGTAGCAATTGTACCCAGCTGCTGCAGATAGGATAACGCAACCACAAATCAATTCTTACAGATTTCCGTCGATTGCATCTCTTAGCATTTTACTCGTGGCTGAACATCACCCTCTTCGAGATCAAGGGACTCTGATCCGTGATCTTTTTGTAATCATGCGCGTCCAAACACGCGCGACGGCTGTTCAGGACTGCAGGGGCAGTGCGATCAATCATCTCGTACTCGTAAGCATCGACTGCTTTTCTGAGCGATTGCGGATTTACAATCTGAGATGCTGGTGGTTGCTCAAGGACGGGTAAGATGTTGGAAAGAAGGACCGAAATGTCGCTTATGCCATGATTGGCCCCTTCGCCTCTGACTGCATTCCATCCTTAGCTATACGTCAAGATTTGGGAGAGGGAAGAAATTTAGAAATTTAGAAAAAAGGGGAGGAGAAACAGAACCTACACATCGTCATCGCGTGAGCTGCATCGCCCACCATCATCACTCTCCCATGCATGTTGTCCCACATATTGTGCCTCGGAACAAAATCCTCAAGTCTAACAGCCTGCACCGCGGTCCCTTCCGGTATCTGCATTACACACTCCCGAAAAGGCTCTGCCCAACCATCCGCAATCCTTTTCATCAGCGCCAATCTCTCCTTCGCGTCCGGTGGCATATCCGACGGCCTTTCAATACCCAAAAATCCGTTTCTGTAAGGCCAACCAACCATAATCTGACATTCAAACGTGTCCGGATTCTCTTTGCGTGAGTTGTTAGACGGTGTGTCGAGAAAAAAAAACCACATGAACACATCAGACTGTGGGTCCCCACCCTGGAAGAATAGGGGATCCAGAGCGCGCATTTTCAATGCAAAGCTAGCCGGATAGATCGTACGGGTGCCGAGGAATCGGACGGGGAGCTCTTGGTTGGCAGCGAGGGGAGGATCGTGGCTCAGGAGATTGGCGCGGACGCGGGAGTGAAGGCCATCGGCTCCTACGAGAAGGGTGCCAGTTGCGGAAGAGCAGTCGGAGAAGTGGGCTGTGATTGTGGATTCGGTGTCGTTTGTTGAGAAGGAGGTGAGGGCTTTAGCCCACTGTCATCTATGAGAGCCGCCAGTATACGGAGAACATATGACTCACTTGAACATCCAGTCCCTCTAAGAGAAGCGCTCTCAGTCTCTCTCGGGAGACCCGGATTCGCTTAGCAGGAGGGACCTTCCACCTCGCCTCTCCACTTCTCAGATCGAAGAATAAAAAGTTCCCATTCTCACCTCTCTTGCTAGCTTCCGGGTCGACGTAAGCCTCCGGGAACCTGTCCACAATGTGTTGGGGAAGCAAAGCGATCAGTGTATCCAGAGCCCAATGGATCGTAAGGCCCCATCCATGTCCGCGTGCCGAGACTGATGGGTCCCTCTCAAATATTGAAAACGCAACGTCATGCCTTTTGAGCGCTTGGCCCAGGACGAGCCCCGTGATGCCGGCGCCGATTATGAGGACTTGAGGTCGGGCTTCGGCCGGTTTCGGGGGTGGTGTTTGGCTCAACGGAGACATCGAATGGCACTCTCTCGCGAGCCACAATGACACTACAAAGATCTCTTGGAGGAGACGTGTGTACGAATAGATCAAGCCTAGTAGAGGTCCGTGGGGGCGCCTTAGCTAAAGTATAACAGCAGACATCGACTTGTACGCCGTCGCTGTTGGGGCGCTTGGCGAGGAGCGAAGGATTCCGGCGTCACCCTTGACGGATAGCGCGCTGGCACTGTCCTAGTCAATCTAGCTGGAACTCTAGTATTGGGCAAGGCTGTTCATAGGCCAGCCCAACCGCGGTTTCTGCAAGGAGTCATAAAGCCGCATCCTGCGGATTGATTTCCAACCACATCTCAATGGGCGGTCAACCCAGTCTTTCTACCATTTCCCCCATCGTGCTTATGTTATCGTGCGGTTCCGCAGAAGCAGTGTGGATTTTGGTGGGAAACCATGGACGAGAAACCTGAGATCGTGACAGTTGCCAGAGCCGAGCCTTTTCAATATGATACCGCCGGTCAGACTGTGCAGGATCTCGACCAGGCCTTTTGGTTTGTTCAAGAAACGACTGTTGGAAATAATGCGTATACAACTTCAGCAAGCGAGTTGAAGGCTCTCCGACGTAAGATTGATTGGCACATCGTGCCTATTATGTTCTGCTGCTACACGATGCAATTCATCGACAAAGTCCTGCTCAACGTAAGTCATTACGTCTTTCGCTGTCATGTAGCGGAGGACTGACGAGGGAACAGTATGCCGCAGTCATGGGTCTGAACAAAGATCTGAAATTAACAGGCAACGACTTCACAAATGCTGCCACCGCCTTCTTCATCGCCTACCTAGTCGCCGAAGTCCCCAATGGTATTCGACTCCATTCCCCCATCCCTTCATCTTCCAACCTGCAATTGTATCCTAACACATTCGCAAAGCCTTCGCCCTCCAGAAAGTCCCTGCCGCAAAGTGGCTCTCCGCCAATGTCATCCTCTGGGGTATTGCAACCGCCTGCACCGCTACGACCCACGACTACTGCACCCTTCTCACCGCGCGCATCTTCCTCGGCATCTTCGAAGCCTCCATTGCACCTTCGCTGATGCTGATCAGTAGCCGGTGGTACACGAAGTCCGAACAAGCGCCACGCTTCACCGCCTGGTACGGCGGGCTCGGACTGGGACAGATCGTTGGTGGCGTGCTGTCGTATGCGTTCCAGCAGGTGAGGCGGGAGGGAGGACTTGAGGGATGGCGAATCATGTTTGTGGTCTTGGGGGTTGTGACGGTATTGATCGGTGTAGTCACGGGAGTATGGTTGCCGGATACGCCGATGCAGGCGCGGTTCTTGAGTGAGATGGAGAAGGTGGTCTTGTTAAGGCATGTGGCGTTGAACAGGACTGGGATTCGGAATAGGGGGTTCAAGGCTAGACAAGTGCTTGAAGTCGTGTTTGATGCACAAATCTGGCTTATGACGGTGCTGACCATACTGGTATGCGTTATCAGTTTCCGAAACCATCTCAGGGCTAATCCGCACTGTGAATTAGATCTCCATCTCAAGCGGCATAGTAACAACATACTCCGCCACCCTCATCAAAAACTTCGGCTTCTCCTCCCCTCAAGCCGCCCTACTCAACACCCCTTCCGGTCTTGTCTCCCTCGCCAGTACCTTGGTCGTCGGCTACGGTATCCGCCACACATCCCACCGCTGGGCTTGGGTCGCTCTCTGCTGCATACCCGGTGTCCTCGGCGGCGGACTCCTCTCCTTTGCTACGCACAACCGCGCCGCGCAGCTCGCAGGCATCTATCTCGTCAACACCATCACTGCCACGTTGGCTATTATATACCAGTGGACAGCATCAAACGTAGCGGGACAGACGAAGAGAGTTGTTGCCGTTGCGCTTATTGCAGGTAGTTTCAGCGTGGGCAATATCATTGGTCCGCAGACTTTTCAGGCCAAGGACGCGCCGGGTTATCTCCCAGCCAAGATCGTGGTCTTGGCGACGCAGGCTGCAGCGGCGGGAGTTGCTGCTGCGATGTTCTTGTATTATGTGTGGGCTAACAGGCGTAAGGATAAGGCTGTGCTTTCTGGTGCCGCGGTGGCGGTAGAGGACCAGAGTGAGCCGAGGCACTTTCAAGGGACGGAACAACAGTTATGGGAGGATCTCACTGATACAGAGAATGACCTGTTTAGGTATGTGTACTAAGGGTATGTAAGTAAGTAGGATCTAGAGGATACGAGAAAAGGTTGGCCGCACTGCAAAATGTTTCAAGCCTGGACCTTTTGTTTCAAAATCGCCTTATTTGAGGATTGGCCAGGCTGCGGCTAAGCTAAATTTGGGGTTCTGGTAACTCATCTCCGTTCTGCTTCTCATTTCTGCAAAATCTCTTATTCTGACACCTGAGGGGTCTCTTCTCCAGCAAGCAGCCTCTCGTTTGTCCAGGAAGCCAACACTGGCGAGTCGTGTCTTCTGAAAATACCTAGCAAGTATCCTTCCATACGATTAGGAAATTCGAACATACCAATTTGAGAATCAAAACACGAGGCCCAGCGGTACGCCTCTCGAAATATACAAGTAAAGAGCAAATCCGTGCTGCAAGTTTCAAATTGATGTCACCGCTACGATGACAGAATGGATGAAGCTCGCGACGGCGCGCTGAATTTGACTACTGGCATACAGCTCTTTGTCCAAAGCACACTGCTTCGTTAGTTGGGAACAATGAGCGACTCGAAGCGCGGTGGATGGGAAACACAGAGGCCGAAAGCACAAAGACAATCGCATTGTGTAACAACACATGGGAAGCCGCACAACACTACATTCACAAGCCACCACAACACCTCCTCTCAAGCTCCATTTTTAAATCACTTAACACCCCAACACCGACCGACTCTCCCAACCCAACTCAATCTCCCTAAACCCCATTCCCGACACCCACTCCCATCCCACACCACCCCATCCCAATCCACAACAACAATGGGCTGCGCCCAATCCCGCCCCTCAGCAACCTACTACGACGAGTATTTCAAATCCGTCAAGGCCCCCCAGACCCGCCACCGCAGTCATCGCATCGTGAATGTGGACAGATATAAACCTGGACCCGAGTATCGGGAACATCGCCAGTGGTACGAACAGAATGTCATGGCGGATAGGTACCAGGATGCGTATGACCAGTTGACGGCGAGAAGCAAGTTTTCAAGGGCCCATGGGTTGCAGGAGTATTACGAGGATAGAGGGTGGAGTTGAGGTTGGGTTTGGGTTGGGGGGGTTGGATATGTTGATAGATGCGCTGGACGCTTCGAATGAGGCTGTCGGTAGGCTATGTGGATTTTGCCTTTCTTTGCAAGCAAGGGCTGGACTATTGTTTGGGACTCAGGGAGTCCCACTTCGGTGATCCCTGAGCAAATTTGTTGTATCCATTATAAACTATTGACCTCTCCTAATTATACCTTTTATCATTCTTCACCCCCTTCATCCCCGCCTCTTTCTCCCTAGCTATACTATCCCATTCGCCATTCTAGATACAAACTAAGGGTGTTGGCAACAATATCCACAGTCACAAAGCCTTCATAGGCAAGACCAAGCGGCTCTCCAGGTGAGGAGACTTCAACTCGGTGTTCGCCATCACGAACCGTAACCTTCCGCTGCCGCATCCAATCTTACTCCTGGCTTCCCTTCTCACATATTTTTTTATTTTAGAGACTGGCAAAGGCTACACCCGTAGACCATGTTCGTAGAGGACTCGAACCCCTCCTTCTTTGTCTTTACGCAGTTTTAGCATACTGCCGCGCAATAATATTGTACGATCGTTAAGTGATCTGACTGATGATCTATTCCTCTTACGAGTCGAAGTAACGAACGAGATGAACGATACAATAGATATAGCCTTGGAAGGTCTTTTACAAAGGATTATCCCCGTGATATCCTGCCTCAAATAGGGAGATTGACTATCGAGTGCCATGCTCAGCACAACCCCTAGCTCTATTCAAGATCTTTTGGCCCTCTGAATCTCGATTCTATTGTAATCATCACTACGAGCTCATACATTAGAACCGTATGTAGATCTCTTGGCTCTCCTAACAAGTAGAAGGTTCGTAGCCAGCACCGCGTACAGATGGATCTCATTGCTGACCGGCTTCCCTTCTCTAGCAACTCCATACAGACCAGCATTCGAGCTGAACTGTCGTCCGAGTCTTACTGATTGGGACAGTCGTACGCACGTTCAAGAACACCTTCCACTGATGAAGGCTTCGGTCTCCTTATCGTGATCTTTCCGAAATATCCGAGCGCAGTCGACATCCTCGACCAGATGCAGAACAGAGAAGACAAGGACCGCTTCCTATTACCCCAACGTCTTCTTTGTCCTGCCAAATCGCGCAATCTAGACAATATCCTTTGTCTCATGTCCTGGCGCAAGAACATCATAATCCGCCATGTCATCTACGCAAAGCCAGCCGTAACACTCGATTATGAGACTACATTTTCAAATCATCAGCTGCAAGTATTCTATTCGCTTACGGATGACAGTCACGCTACCGAAGCATTGTCTCTGGGTTCGCTTCTTGTTGAATTGTGGTGAATTTCCTCAAAGATGGATTTTGGTAGCGCGCCCTGGAACACAACATGGGGGCCACGACAGGACATGAGATAAACACAGTCGTCTCAGAGCTTCACGTAAACCAATGAATCAGAACACAAAAGCAGATTCTTTGACACCCTCTTCCTTCTATCTGCGAATCGAACCCCAGTGCGAGTGCCTCAAAGAAAAACCACAACGGGTAGGTGTCAGCCATCCAAAATGCTATGACAAAGAAGATCACCACCCTTTATCTCAAGGTCCCACGACAACAGCATCTCCGTGTGGACAGCATCTACTCGTCGGTTCCATACATTGCCGGTTGAAGCAACAGCAGCGATGCGCGCTAGCTATTCTTCGCTCTACCAACACCTCAAGCCTAGCTTTGCTGAGAGTAACCGCAGAAAATACAATGAGATGTACGAGTTGAGCCCCCAGCTCTCACCCCTCATCTCCACAACACTATCTTTGTCTTCTTTCTCTTTCTTCATCCCTATATCTTCCTTCTCACTACCACGCTGTTCTCCATCATCAGTCCATCGTCAGTCTATCAACCGACCAAATATTCATCAACCGCGAACAACCGCGAACAGCAAACCAAAATGGGTACAACCCTCTCCCACCCCACCCTCTGCTCCTGCCTCCCCCACAGCATCTACATAGGCGACTACCCTCCCGACGAAGACCCCCTCCCCGCCCGTGCCGCCACCCAACAGCGCCAGCGTCGACCCACCCCCTTACAGCTCGAATACACGACCCCACACGGGCCGCATTGCACTGACCGCCACTATAGACACCAAATCGCTCAAATTCCAGCACGTCGCCGCCGTCATGATGGGTCGTTACGATCGGAGGGTGAGCGCGAGGACGAATGGGATGAATGGGATAGGCGCGAGGAGGAGATTTTCCTCCGGAGGGCGCGGGACCGAGAACACGATTGTGGGAGGGATGTAGAACGATGGCGGCGGGAGGGATGGGAAAGAGAGGTAGACGGACGTGGAGAATGGGTTGAGAGTGAGGATTGGGGGCGTGGGTTGGGGGATGGAGAGGGGGTGGGAGATGGGTATGAGTATGGGTATGAAGACGAGCAGGAGCAGGAGCACGCCCACGCCCACGATGATTCCCGAAGGTCCCCCTCTTCATCCCAGGCTCACGCCCACGCCCACGCCCACTCTCACGCCACCGACCTCGTACAACTCGAGCGACATGTTCCTGGAAATCGGAGTCAGCATGGGAATGGGAATGGGAATGGGGAAGGGCGTGCGCATGGGGATCAGAACAATGATGGAGAGGAAGATCCGCCGAGTTATGAGGAGAGTTTTTTCGATGCAGTGGTGATTGGGTTGGATGAGGGTGCGTAGAGTGTGTGAGTATAATGTGTGGGGGAGGGAGTTTTTGAAGGATTGGGGTAATGGGCGGAGGGTGTGGAGATGGAATGAAATTTCGAGAGGAGAAAAAAAAAACATTTGCAGAGAGGTAGAGGAGGATGCGAGTATCATGCGATGGATTCTTCAGTAGCGGTACAGACCGAAATAAAGGAGGGAAAGTGGCCATGTCGAAGCCAGCACTAGCATACAGATAGGGACGACACCCAAAAGACTTTACAAAAAGGAGCAAGCATTAAGCGTACAAAGCAACAAAGCAACGGCCCAACTGCATTATCTTACGGCATACTCATGAACAGACTCAACATGGCGGGATAGTTCGGCGTGCCCAATCCGGTCACTAGTATTTGTCAGTCTTGCCATCGCCGCAAAAACACGCAGCCGCACTCACCGGGATCCCATCCCTTCGCCACCTTGAACCCTTGAGTGCCGCAGCCCGGATTGCTGCCGTTGGTGATGTCGTGGAGGACTTGCGGGTTGGAGTACTGAGTAGGTAGCGAGATCAGTAAGGAGAAGGCACGCACGCGCGGTAGTCAGCCTCTCGGGCGTCGGACGCCGTAACTCACCAATGTCGGGTTCACAAAGCCAATGGTCTTCTTCCCCACCGCGATCCTCTCTTCGTTGATGCGGTTCAAAACAGAGGCAAAGACGGGCGCCGCGGCCGACGTGCCGCCGATGAGCGTGGGCGCGCCCGCGTTGAAGATGAGGACGTTGTCGCCGATGGCCGAGACGTCCGGGTAACCGCGCCCGGCCTTGTTGTAGATGCCACCGTTGGCGCCGATGTTGGAGTTGTTGGTGCCGGTGTAGTACGGGTACTGGGTGCCCGCGGTGGCGAAGTAGGTCGAGACGGCGCTCGCCTGGTAGCTGGGGATGGGGTAGAGGTTGGAGAAGCCGCCGCCGGAGGGGAAGCGCGTGACGGCGACCTCCTGGTCCTTGGTGACGTCACCGCCGGGCGGGAGGAAGGTGGCGCCCGCGGTCGTGAGGAACGGGCACGTGGCAGGGAAGTCCGGGGAGAAGATGGCGCCGGTGGGGCCGAGGCAGCCGTCGGCGTTGTCGTCGCCCGCGGGGCCGGCGACGCCGGAGTCGCCCGACGCGACGACGAGGGAGATGCCCTGCATGCCGAGTTTCATGTATTCGTTGCATTGGCGCTCCTGGTAGGATGCGGGCAGGTCGGCTTCCTGGCCGCCGTACGAGATGGAGATGACGTTGGTGGGCTTGTAGAGGCCGCATTCGAGCGAGCCTTTGAAACCGCCCGCTTGAGGGTCCGGGTAAGGTGGGTCGAGGACGCTGTTTCCGGTCTCGCCAAAGGCCGAGTAGGAGCAGTAGGAGCCGTCGATTGCGTCGAGGAAGTTGTTCAGGAAACCTTCGTAGGTGTAGTTGGCTTCATATACATCGTCATCAGTCTGGAAGAGGATGGAGTTTTGCGGGTAGATGATGGGATACGAAATTTGGAAGTCCAGATCAGATTCGGGGCCAGCATTAGCCACGTTGGCGACGGGGGCAGTTGCGCCATCCACACTGTCGAGGGTTGGGTGGGTACCCTGTGGGATGTTGGGTGCAAGCGATGCGAAGAACAGGTTGAGATCGGTTTGGCTGTACATGTCGTCCAAATCCTCGAAGATTCCTAGTTGATTCCCAGTAGCATTCTTGGTTGGAGTCGTGATGTTGTAGAGAGTCTTTATACACAACGGGATCGCAGCTATATCACAGACGGCACTAAGAGGTGCTGCTAAGATCGCAGCCAACGTCTCAGGCAACGCCTTCAGCTTCGGCTTAGTGATGTGCTGGCCCTTGGTTGTCACACCAAAGATTCGCTTTTGCAACTCCGAGTCCTTTCGAGATGTCGAGGGGGTTAAAAGTTTTAAGCCAGGGGTGATGTAGTCCACATGTTCTTGGACATGATGAGGGACAGAGTATCTATCGATATGTCAACACACTTAACTCACAAGATGACTAAGAGTGCCTTACTCGTCGCATCCAACATTGGTCTTGCCAGTGCCATAGTGGGCATAGTTGTAGTACTCGGTCTTGATCAAAGCTTCTACCTCGGAAGCGGTAGCATCAAACTGCAGCCATTGTTTGTTGATGGACTGAGATATGCGGTGTGCTGCGATTCCGGAGTCTTGAAGCCAACCGCTCACCGTCTCAACGGTGTTCGGTTGCGGGGCAAAGAGGTCATGAATCTCTTCCACAGTATAATGCTGGCCATATTTAGATGATGCCGGGTTTGAACTAAATCTTCAGTCAGAATGGAAGTCATTCAAGTGACGTGGAGCGATTTTCGGCAATTAATCTCGGATCTCGCGCAATAGTGCAAATATGAGATAATTGTAGGATTAAAATTAAGTGGCTTGGGGTTTGTGGAATTTGAAATTTGTTGTTGTCAAAAAGAGATAGAGTCTCAAGCAGACGAGACCGATTATCGATATGATAGCGCAGTGGTATGGGACATAGTGGAATAAGGCATGCTTACACTTCGTCAAGTAGAGTCGGACCACTCTCGAGATTGCTCTGCTTTAGGCCGATGCGGACAGGAAGGACGATGGAAGGATCGACTCGGGAGTATTTTTGCCAATTGAGCGGGCTAGACTGACGCTTCTCGTGCACGACATGAGATGTTTGAGTGGGAGCGGCCGTTGCAAGCGCGACTGCACCAATACACACGAGAGATTGAAGATGCATATTGAGGGTTTGAAGTAGTCGAAGGCGTTTTGTAATGAGTAAAATGCAGAATGGCGACAAGACACGGGTTCATATACTCGGGCATGGGAGTGGCAAATAGCTCCGAGACGACCTGTGAGTTTCCAGATTGTCGGCCATCGGGAAGTATGATCCAATGACTGTTGAGCTTCCTCATCGATGCATACGCACGACCGAATATGGCTGCAAGCAAGTGTGTCCATTGGCGAAATTCAAGTGTAGTTGTTCCAATTATTGGCCACAAACAATTTCTATGATGTCAATCATGTAACAATCGAGCTTGAAGAGAATGCGCATATCTTTACCTTTTCCCTTTTCTCATGCTTAACGAACGGTGTGGTTGCAGCATCTTGATAAGGTCACGGCCGAAAAGCCACTTTCCTGTTCAGGCAGGTCATCATGCCACCCCAACCAGCGCCAAGTCTGGGGGGGGGGCCAAACAAGCGCCGATCTACCACGAAGACTTTTCCAGAAACGGGAACCCTTCTCGAACCCTTTCTTGTGGACATGTCCGGTAGATGATCCATCTCCCGCATAATAAATCATGGCACATTTCGATATCTGTCTCCCGAGGGGGCCAAAAACAAGCGAAACCCTTTATAAATCAGATGTCTCGGACACTGAATACCAACATGAGCCGGAAACATGGCAATCACGCTCTTGAATGAATATGCCTCAATAAGGTTTTATCGACCTGGATTGATGTTCCGGTCTGCCGTGTTTCCACCAAGGTCCTTCTCCACCGAGTGCCGCCTACCAAATGTTCCCGAGCATCATCGAACAGTGTGAGAAGCTGAGTTCGCTAGATCAAACCATGGCCCTCGTCGTGAGATCCCGAGGCTCTTTTCCCTAGGTTTTGGAGATGGTGGTGTGCCAGCACTTGGATTGGATCCCGTTTTCGCTACACGTCCGATGCCGAAGTTCCTCACGAGGAACCTCGACACCGGTGGCGACTGATGCCCGCTGCAACCGAAATGCTGCAACATTCTCCGAACGTACGGCATACCTCGTATATGATGCCGTGATCCGTTGTGACAGAGCATCACGCCACATTGAACGCATTAAAATGGCGTCGAAGGAGTCTAAAATCCCATCAACCGTGCGATGAGAATAATGTCAGTGGGTGTGTTGTCTTAGAAGCTTGCGTAGCCTTGGAGATTCGATGAGAAGCAAGACGGATCATTGGCGGACATTCACGGGCTGCTATGGACGACAATTGAGAAGGTCAGCATTAATTGTAGGTGTTACTTCACCAGACGGGTGTCTATCACCACACGAGTTGGTGTCACGAGCCATGCTCATAAACTCAAACCTCTGATATTGACGTCTTCCACCTCTTCCCACGTTACCTCTTTTGAAATGACCTTCCTTTCCAACTCCCACAAGAGCCTGCTGCTTCAAGGTGCAGTGAGGAAATGAAAACGTATGCGGATACAAGGTCGTTCGGTGAGAGGGACCGGACCTTCGAAATCAATCTTTCTGTCTCATTTACTCTGAAATAGTAGAGTAGCGAGTACCGCAGCACGACAATGGTTTAGTCTCGGGATCGGGACTGACGAAAGGTTGCTTTTGAGACTATACTCCATCAAGACTAGCTTTGTAAATGCAAAATCGGAAGTCCTAGAGCTCGAGATACTTACAACAACAGGGCTCGCTCTTGCTATCACCTGCTATCTGCTATCTAGTTGATGAGCCTGATTCTAAAAGACTGTTCCTCAAGCGCGTTCCCCAATTCAACGAAGCAAATATGAAGTCAAAACAATTCGGAAAGCTCAAGTACGCCGCAATATCGCGGGCTTGTCGATCACGCAAGCAACTCAGTAGTTCATTTGTAAAAATGTGAGCACCGTCTAAGCACTCATGTCTTCAAAAGGGGTCCAGCACGATTCGCTGTCCGACACAGATCTTGATGCGACGCCGGGGCAGATACGAGACAACCGCCTCTAACGACAGCTTGTACCTTGAACCTAACGGACTTCCGTCTCCTTTACCTCGCGGAAGTCCTTGGCTTTTTTAATCCCTGAGGTTCAAGGCATAAAGTCAGTGGCCTCAAGGATTTCGCTTGACGCACTCGCACTGGGAATCGGAATTCTAGATGTGTCCATAACGCAAAAGCAACGCGTCAGATGGCAGCATGCACGCACAGATATCTGGAGCATCTATGACTTCCTCAAGAAGCACTACAACTTCAACTCGTTGTACTGGTGCAATGAAGTACCACGAGAGCGCTGGTGTGGGCTACAGGAATAACGTAAGCAGTCTCGACACTATGAATGAATCCGTTGGATGACATTCAAATAGTCGAATCCCGGACGAAAGAGGACTCCGAGTGCTTACCTCCAGTCCATTGGCGGCTATATCCCGAGTCTGCGCAATCCAGCTCTCAGTACCGATGACTGTCTGAGCCCCTTGTGTGACGCAGACTCTCTAGAAAGATGTCTCCCTGAAGAAGATAAAAGGAAGCTTTGGGGCTTTGCTTTGTTTGTTGAACATACCCGCGAAAGCCTTGATTGATCCAAGCCACATACCAGATCTTGGCTTTAGGCTTCAGGCGCACACATGCATAGTCAGCAACGCATAAACGTTGGAAGACAATGGCCCATACAAAGAGGCATCAATGCTCTTTGTCGCTTCAGCATGCGCAAACAATTCCATTGCATTACCGAACGCTGGCTTTGTCCGGCATAAAGAGCGTCCTCCAGCACTCCCCTTTGTCGCCAAATGACCACCAACACTGTAACTTCATCCCCATCTTAACTGCCCGCTGACATTTCCCCGGGTCAGGTCAGCCAGAACCAACCGGTATCTCTCAGTCTCGCAGGTACCCCGTACCCAACTCCCCACACTTCAAGCCACTCACACAGACCTACACAACCATGGCAGATCTCATCATCCCAGGCGTAACCATCGCCCCTCGTGTCCCCAAAGGTCACGACGTCACTACCGTCACCACCAACGCCGGCGTGACAGTATTCGTCACGGACGAAGTGACAGTCTACGTCACCGAGACGGTCGAAACAACCTACTCCATCTTCGACACATCCTTCATCCACATCACCACCACCGCCACAAACAACTCCACATCCACAGCTACCACCACAGCTACAATTACCACAACTCTACAGCCCCTCACTCCACCCCTACGGCCCATTCGCACGAAGCAGGACACCCTGCGTCTCATGCCCGTCCCCAGCAGCACCCAGCCCACGTCCTCATGCTCAGTGCTTCCCGTGCACGCGCCTGCAGCGAAGCACATCGATCCGTTTCTTATCTTGTCGATCGTCCTCGGGGTGTTTGTACTTTTGTTGCTGGCGCTGATGGGGTTCTTGGTGAGGCGGTTCTATAGGATGTACAGGGCTGAGCGCGTGCTGCGGAAACAGCTGCAGACGGAGGGGACGGAGATGCCGGAGACGAGGATGGCGGTGAGTGAAGGAGAGACGCACGTGGTGGGTGAGGAATGAGCGGGTGAGTGGGCGGGTGGGAGGGAGATGGGGGTTCTTGGGTTGGGGTGCAAGGGGATACTTCGGTTGGTGGGATGGTGGAATAGTGAGTTCCCGACTTCTTGAGAAAACACTTTTTTTTGAGCGAGCTACTCGTGTAGATGAAATAAGTCGTAGGGGGAGAGTCGAGTATCAATCAGATCAGTCGCAAGGAAGAAATATTGAATCATTCATAGCGAGAGGCAGAGTATTGTGGCTTTTGCCTGCTTTTCTTCCATTCCTTCCTTCTAGCCAGCTACTCCAGAACAGTAACTAAACATAGAAAAAGGCAAACTCGATAAACCCCCTCTCGTCATCCCTTCCCTCCCTCAACCAGCACCTCTGAAAAACCCTTCTCACAAGCCTCGCGACACATCCACAAAGCGCAATCCCTCAACCCCCACCACATTCCCCCAATCCCCCTCTCCCATGCGCCCGTCCAACTCAGCACACAACCCCCGGACAGTGACAAACTTCAGCTTCGTCGATCACGAGCCCGGCGTCGCACTGGAAATGGAACCATTTCTCCGACCACCAGCCGCGCTTGGGCAAGGTGGCGTGGTCTTCGTCGGCGTGGGTGTCGGTATTGGTGTAGGTGCGCACGGATGCCGGCGCGCTGAAACTGCCTGTGCCTCCTTGGGTGGGGTCCTGCTGCGGGGAGAGAGGTGCGTCAGCAAGGTGCTTTTGGGGTCAGAGTGGTGAGAGGGGGGAGACGCACTGGAGTGGGTGTGCGGGCTTCCAGAGTATTGCTGATGGGGAGGAGCAGCGGACCGGCCGCTGCGAGGGTGGAGATGGAGATACCGAGGGAGAGGAGGAGAGGGAGGGAGAGATGCATTGTGGATGTTCGTTGGAAGTCTTTGGTAAGGTTTCGGTTGGGTTGGGTTGTGATGTGTAGAGTGTAGAGTGGAGGATGAAGAGGAAAAGAAGCAATGGTCGCAAGACTGAGGGATCTTTTATGATGGGAAGATGGTGGCGAAATATATTGGTGGGCGCGAGTTGAAACAGAGGGGTGGGGGGTGAAACGCGTGGGCTACTCTCGGGACGGAGAATACTGTTTGGTGGCGATGGATAACAGTATCAGGCGGCGACGGGCGGTAGATGTGTTATTGTCTATAGAAAGCTACTGATTGAATGACGAGGAGGAATACAGAATCAAACCGTTACTGATGCATAAATAATGTGTTTGCGCAAAGCCCCAAAGACACAATTGCTGTTTCGCATTCATGATTGGACCACACCGCTTGGGACAGCCAGTAGACGATGCAGCGTCAACATGAAAGCAATCTCTTGCTCCGAGCCAGATGGATTAAGTTTCAGCATGTGACTGGATAGGGTATTGTTTACTTCACTTCCATCGGGTGGAGGATGTTCCAGAAGTTCCCTTACTCGGAAGAAGTTGGAAAAGGAGGAGGCCTCGCAGAGAAAGGCCTCTTTCAGTGCATAATCGGGACGACCAAGGACCATAGGTTGCGCATAGATGACATGCAGATCCCACTCTTCTATGCAGTACCGGAGTAGAGGGTACTGATTCATGTACTCGGCTATCATAGGATCGCTGAGTGGTTGTTCGAAATGTAATAGGTAAGTAAGGCATGATCTTGCCAGGACAGCGTGAGTAGGGGCTTCGGGCATGCTGTAAAAAGCCGCCTGATTTCTCTTGATCCTTTCCGAGACAAGATATTCTTTGACAGAAAAATGCGCCAAGCGTATCTCACCATTCAAAATGGAGTCTTCTGTTGGTGCCGTGGAAGGTTCGTACTGCTCACTGTCCGAGCTTGAGTTCTCCGTTAGGTTGTGGATTGAATAAGCATCTGACGTAGGGCCTGAGTTTGGGATAGACGATGCCACATTGGATCCACAGTCTAGAGAATGATCGACATGTACGAGGCTAGAGCAGATGGCTAAGACATCTGTAGGGTGACGAAGTCGATCTTCTGGATCGAATCTAGGAGTGTCATCGAGTGATATCGCGGTCGCTTCAGCAACCTCTCGGAGTTTTAATGGTTTCTTCGAAAAGGCCAGCCACTGTAACACCTTTAAGGCGTCTTGAGCATATTCTTTATCGATGTTGCAAAGTATACGCTCGTAAGTGTCGTCTAATGTTTTCGGAAGCGAAGCCAAAGCCTTCCGCAGGGCGGTTGGTTTGACGCATTTGCGTAGGGCATCCAGCTGGCAGACAGCCCAACGAAACCTTGAGTGAATTTAGCTGAGAGGAATCTAAGGAAAAGTACAACGAGCAAAGAATCACAAGGGAAGATAAGCAGAGACTTATCTTACATTCCTTTCGAACCTTTATATAGAGCCTCGTCTATTTCAGCTTTAATGCTTTTCGGCCACCGACTCAGTTCACTGTCACTCCGAAGACATTGGCGAACGAGGAGTTTGATGTCATCATCAACAAGAGCGTTTTGAATGAGAACCTGATCAGTGGTTAAAGACTGAAGTCCCCTCTCTATAACGACTTCTTTTCGACTTGCGATAAGGATGTGGAGGTTCTGGAAATGCCAGCCATGTATGTCATCTAGGAATGATATTACCCCTGGAATGTCTGTACATTCATCCAGTGCATCCAGAACGATATACGTCTCTTGATAAAGACCCAGGAACCCTCGTAGAGCTTTGGTGAGGAGTTCCACGGTTGGCTCCCTCAATCCTTCGTCGGAATATGAATAAAGTGCCTCAAGTATCTCTGAGCTCTCGGGGCTTTGCCAACACAGTTGTGTTATAAGTGAGCGCATGAGACTCTCGCACGTCTGTTTCTTTGTTTCATTGAAGTCGAAGTAGTAGTATGCGAGAGAACAATTCTGCTGAGTTGGACCGACAGAGGCAACGTGATCGATTATCGTTGAACAAAGCACAGTCTTACCACATCCGGGAATCCCATGGAGCCATAGAAAAGTCGCTGGCTGACTTTTCCACTTCCCGTATTCCGAGCCTTCCAGGAGCCACCGTCCTGTCTCGGGTTGTTTTGTCTTGCTGGCTTTGTTATGGTTTGACGATGGGTCGGGTGCCGCTAACCACCGATAAATTGCTTGTCTCCTTCGGTCCATGGTCACAGCCTGGAATGCTTCATTCAGGTTGTTCATTGTTCCTTCAGTTCTGGATGTTGCTTGATGGATCGCTACTGTCATAGTGGTCTGATCTGCCGTCAAAGCAAGGTGGAAAAGTCCCCGCTGGCGGGCTAAGGTATCAAGCTTCTTTTGGACATCATTCTCTTTTAAGGGCCATCCATATCAAGGCTCGCCCGATTTGTTTGAGACGACCATCCGGTGGGGTCAGTTTCGTTTCTAATTGCTTCAACTCTGCTTTGCATATCTCCAGAGGACCCTCAGCTTGGTTCAGTGAATTCAGGGCTGATAATGCGTTCGATCGCGTGTTGTCCTGAGAGCTTGCAATATCTGCCAGCCTTTCAAGTATATTCTGAAGAGTCTGCAGCTCATTTGTGATGTTGATGACGTTCTTAGGGTAGTGGCGATTAAGCAGATAGATATCACTGTCCCAGTGATCTGAATTACTGCAATGATAGACGCAGTAACTCCCATGACCTCCATACTGAATGGGCTTGAAGCCTGTAAAAATGAGCTTACAGCTTCCCTCTGAATCGACTAGTGCATAGGATCGGTCAGCTGTCAAGAAGGATAGCACGTATGGTCTAAAAGATAACTTACTTCTCCAAGTCAGCCAGGTTGCACTCTAACCCAGCGGCTATGAATCACATGCCGTTATGACTACAATGTGATACGCCGACCTCAAGGGAGTGGAATGAACATAAAGGCTTGTCGAGATGATTTTCAGCCTGCCTTCCCGCACTGCATGACGCTAAAGCCTTTCAGAAATATAGCTGATGTCAGCCTGCAGATACAGGCAAACTAGCCAATAAGTAGGAGGTCAGTTTGCCCGCACCAGCGCAGATGACTAAGTAAGCCTTGGCAATATGCCTCCATTTCCGTAGCTTGCAAACACTCGATTAGATAGACATAATCATACACATACATCCTACATCAGGCGCCTATTCACCGTCTGACAGCTAAGTTCTGAAAGAAGAAGGTACTTATGCAAGCGCGAACAAGAGCACCCACGGAAGTATATCGTGTCTGATCAACGAATCATAAGTCAGCTGGATGAAGGTTCATTTCTTGGACGATGCCCGGACCGAAGGAGATCTGGGGCGAGAATGGTTTAATGCAGTCA
Organism: Evernia prunastri; assembly: GCA_003184365.1. Lineage (NCBI taxonomy): Eukaryota > Fungi > Ascomycota > Lecanoromycetes > Lecanorales > Parmeliaceae > Evernia > Evernia prunastri. The sequence goes on from NKYR01000042.1 coordinate 154,521, forward strand.
CCTAAAAGCCAGTAATAAATTGAAACAGTAGCTATTTCCCTTTGTTGCACACAAGAAGAACATGTTGTTTCCAGAAAATTATCTCTTGCGGGCTATGGTAATCTTGCCTTTCTTCGTGACTTTTTCAAGATTGCTTCCGACGCTGACGTTGTTGTTCCAGAAAGATTCTAGATCCACAACAGCATCCACACCATTTTCTCGTCGGAGAACAAAACACTCTCAACCAAGTTAAGCCCCTCAGGTGCGGTAGAGATGTCTTCTGCATGGGGTCGCAGCTGAACAGGACGCTGCTGTCTATATTCTCGGTGAGAGCTGACCAAATAGAAGGTAGGTCCACAAGACAAGGAATCATCACGGCTTGAGGATCGAGGCGGACGCGGGCTGCGGTTGCGCAATTTACACAATCAAGCGACGGCTTTCCAGCTGTAGTGGTAACGAAGAGTGCAGCGCAGCGCATTGACGTCAACCTCATGACTAAGTTGCGACACTGCTTGGTACACCCTCTAGATTTTATACGCAAGAGGAGACTGTGAGAGATCATGGCGCCGCTTCAAATGTCCCGAAACCCTGCAACATACCAAGGCGCAGTAGCTTGACTCTCGCTGGCCAGTGTGAAGAAGTATGCAGCACTCTCGAGCAATTTCTCACAGCCCTGTCAGCTTCCAAAACCGCCGGACAGGCGGCTTTACCTTCCATTTGGATCCTGCGGTTCGCTTGATGGAGTGTTGGGGCGGCTTATCCAAGTCTCAGGTAAATTGTTGGTGGTGAGGCTCACTCGAGACTCTGGGGCAAGGAGAAGAGGATCATCTAATGTCGGTAAGGATTGCCCTATTTCTCTTAGCGGACTTTGTGGGGTTGGTGTGTCATGTGACACACACAGCCACAGCCAAGACCGACTGGTCGACAAACTCCATCAGATGCTAGGAGCACAGTGTCTTTGCACAACGGGTAGCTCTACTGCTGATTCCCACGAGCAGTTGTGCCGGTCTGAGTCGCTCAGTAGTGAACACTTTTGATGAACGTGGTCGCTGAACTTGTGTAACATGCAAAGACCAGTCACCTCGTCGTCTTGGATAGAATGGAATAAATGTTGTGCCCGCCATAACGGGTGACCTCTCGTAGAGAAGTTTACACTTTGACATGCTTCCCGGGCTTCGGACGTGCCGACCGGCGTCTACGCCTGCGGGTATATTCTTCAACATCCCCATGTGTAACACTCCATCCCCATTCCCCGGCCTCGATCCAATGTCCGCCTTCATCGGTAAAGTAAGGCGCCACTTGATCTGTGATTGCATAAATCCAATCCGGATCGTCCTCGTCAAGATCGGCAAGGTCTTGCAGTAGCTTATCGACCTCGATTTCACATGTAGGTCGCTCTTCTTCCGGCAAGGTGACGCAGATCTTCGGTAGGTTGTTGTGGTAGAACATACCCCTCGTGTCCCACCTGTGGGTGTTCTGTGTCGTCCAGCCGAAATATTCAGGGTCGCCGATCCATAAATTGTCTCGGGCGACTTCGTTGTAATAGACACGGGCCCCTTGCGGTCGTATCGTCAGCCAAGCTCGCGTATTTGCGGTTCTGGGGCACTATTTTGCTCCTCTGGTGATCCTGGAGCTCAGGAAACATACCTGTGGAGTAGATGGAAAGAGAGTCGAGGTTCTGAACAGCGTTGCTCAATGGAAGGGTTTTGCAGTCGTTGAAGCTGCGGTAATTTTCCATAGGTCGAACTGCGATAAGTCTCAGCACAAAGTACTCCACGCAAGCATTTCAGATGTGATTGGTGCTTACCAATAACCTGTTTGTAATGTTTCTGGCCCGTGAGAAATAGAACGACTCTGCCCATGTACACACTAAGCACTCTGTCTCTCAGCTGATCGATGTTCATGCCCGCCCATATCCCTAGATCTAAGCTCTCTATCTCTGTTACATGGTTAGGGTCGGCGGGTTGAATAGTTGGTCGCGTGTTGGATAGCTCTTGACCAGCTAGGTCGGCCCACATCTTCGGCTCTCCATTCCTCTGGGTCAGCACCGCCGGACAAAGGATTACTACAAAGCCAAACCGCTCTGGACGCAAGGCGAGTCTGGTCTTGGTATCATAGTCGCAGATAACGTCTGCTGTGCCGATTATATATAATTGTTGAGTGTCACTATCCCACCATTTGTTGTCGCTGGTCTTGGTGAATGTGCGGGGATCGCAACTGAAAAGCAAATTGTATGTGACTGGGGAGAAATTGTCCCCGAGATCTTCGTTCCCATCTTCATCTTGTAATTCAAATTCTCTCGCATCTATTGTGGTCTCAAAAGCTTCCTGTGAGAAATGCTTTGCGAGCCTGTAAACGTCTAACTCGAAAGATGCACCATCAGCTTCTTTCTCAACACTGGTTGCCAACCTTAAACGTGGCAGAGCTCTGGGTACCCCAAAAGGAAAAGCCATGATGATTACATGAGAGCTGGGATAGAGGATGACAGACTGATTAATTCCTGTACAGCAGGATCCCAGTAAGGGCCTTCGGTATCTGAGTCTGAATCTGACTCCAACCCATCGGGAGGTTGATGTGAGGCCAGCGCCGTGGGTAAAGGGTGGATAGATGCTTGATAGGCAGCGGCTTCCTCCTCGTCAATCCAGGAGTCCATGACTCCCGGGAAAACAGAATTTATCAACCCAAACCAGTCCGCTCTCCGTGCCTCCGGGCTCACGAGAGAATAGTAGGCTATCTCATGAGATAGGACGGCGTCCTCCAACGCAGTGCGAATGTCATCCGAATAAGGGGTGCAGCTATGACTTAGAACATAGCCGTGACCGAATTTGAGGTATTTTGCCGCAAGCATGAGGAGGTACAGCCTCCTGAAGATCCTTGAACCCATGAATACCAGAAGCGAACTGTCGCTGGGGGACAGGAGGCGCAATATGGAAAACAAGGAGGGTTCTAGCAGAGAGGGAACTGATTATCACGTGCGATGAGTATCAAATGCATCCCGGCACCTTGGATATTTCCTTTACTACTAGTAATCTAGATTCCCGAACACTGCTGAACGGCAGACCTCCGCGTGGTGCGGGATTGCAGGGGGATTGCGACGCTACCTGCGTCAACAATTGGGGTTTTCGGTGCACGGTACCGCACCACATCTGATACTTTAGTGACAGGGCAACTACAAGAGATGTCGCTGGGGTGGATGAAACATGCTAAAGTAGTAGGACGGATAGGACAAAGTTTCGATTCGACTCGTTGGCGCACTTCAGGAATGACTCAGCGGAAGTTTGAGAGGAACGAATACGGTATAGAGCTAGATATTGTATCGTCTACGCGACATTCTGAAAATGTCCGTTCCCAGTACTCCTGTTGAATGGAGACGTTTGAGATAGTCCCCAGTGTGTAATGTGTTGTTGAGAAATGTTCTGATGCCAGCGATGGATTTTAGCTTGCAAGCTTGGTCCACTCGTCCTTGGAGAAGAGCCGGGCTAAATACTTTAAGATTCGGCGGGTAAACACCGGCCAAAAACATCGGTCCGAAAAGTCCACCTTGCTTTCCCTCGCACGGTCTCAAATTAATCGACCAACCAAAACCCTCTCAACTTTGCGAAGACCAACTCCTCCAATCGAGTTGAGGTCAATATAGCAAAGACCCAACGGAAGAGTCAAATTAATGGACATATAAGGCAAACCGGCTCAAAGATGATTAGCATGGTCAAAATGATGGTGAGACATCCCTCGATTGACGATGGCAGCAAGCACTGTTGCTCCGATGGTGGTTCAATGTGCATAGAATAATACACCTCCTCATGAATTTAATTTCGCTCTTCTTAGCACCAATGTCTGCAGTGCATCTCACCTCTTTTGGACCTCAGTGTTCGTCTCCTCTGACATCGTTATTTCTTCCAATCTACCCATTTTCGTCACCGTAGTAGACTATCATTTTAGTGGATTCGATGCTTCCTCACAGTCTACAACCGCCAGCTTCTTCTACCTTATCAAATCCATGAGAATGCGCTGGGGTCTTTGTATAAGTCTAGAAGCTGCAACCCTCTTTTCGAGTGCTCAGTCCTGCACGATCAAGCCAATCTCTGCGCATGTCGTCCACCATGATCCGTTCACGGTGGTGTTGGCTAGATATAAAACAGGTATTTTGGGTGATATTTCATCTGTTCAACGTCAATGTGGTCAACAGCGCTCCGGCCACCACCGCAAACGTCGTCATCGAAATACCAGATGGACAGATTCAGAACCCCATCCCAAGCCAACCAGTTCCCTCACTTTTCAAAGCAACAAATATCGCAGGCCACGAAATCATCTATGTAGGGTCTGTGGGGCTTAACGTTCTTGGGTCGTCAACGACCGAGCTCTTAGGCACAGCGAAACTAGTAACAGCAACCAATGCAGCCGGCTCGACCATAACAGGTGTAGCCGAAGTGGCAACAGGAACACAGAGCGCGATCCTTACCATAGTACCAGAGTCTGTCATTTCAAGCCTGTCGTCAACGCCACCTTTCATTGCTTTTACAACCGTAGATGCCAGTGGGCAACCCATCATTAATCTTGGACAAACCTTTCTCAGGTCGAATGGGAGCACTTCCACAGCTATTTTAGAAAATGGAATCTCTTATTCTTACGTCACCAAGCTCGGATCTCGAGCCTCTGCGATCGTTGAGACTGTTGGCGTGTTCACTGGATCTAATGGTAGCGTGATCACTAGCGTACTTTCTTTTGCGGGCAACATTGTTTCGCTTGCGCTCTCTACGATCACCGCAAATCTACACTCTCAGAGTATTCCAACTACGACTGGCTTCCAAGCCTCAATAGGAGTTCCCTCTAGCAGAGGTTCAGAGTTCGCGAATGGAGCAGCCAGGAGGACATCCTTTTCATCCTACACTACTACGCCTCGGAATTGTTGTACAAGCTCAAATGCAGCTAGGGTGCAGAGCAGCTCGCCGAGCATTCTCGACAATGCGTCTGCTTCAATCTCTCAACAGAACCTGTCACAAGCCTTGTTCTTAACAAACTCGTCTGAAGAAAATGTACCCTCAAAGCCATTGTTTGCGTTGGCTGGGACTCCAACGTCTCTCAATAAGGTTGTTTCGACGGCGAGATATCCAACTGCATCCGCGTTCATTACTTCGGAAGTCACGGCCCTTAATGGCTCCTCCTCATACCAAGCCTTCATTGAGCCGACGTCTACGGTTAACCTCATTAGCTCTCTCAGCCCAAATGTTAGTATGGGCTCAGCCCCGAATGGAAATTCTACATCATCGATGGCTAGTAGAATAACTTCCGTAAGGGGATCACTATCAATTTCAGCCACCGGTGGAACGGCTGTACAAGTAGCAGCAGACGGAGCGCCAAATACTACAGCGCCAGTGACTGCCACGCCATTCCCGAAGTTCTCGGCCCTAGCGGGCGGCAACGGCACAGTTTCACCCTCAAGCGGAGGTATGGGAGGACTGTTATTGGCTGTGCAATCTGATAGCGGGGTTATGAGTGAAATCACAGCGCTGCTGGGGGAGCAATTGTCCACACTCTCAACTATACCCTTGGGGATGTCAATCCAGACTGTCACAAGTACAACTTGTTCCACTGCCTTTGCAATGGCAACAACCACAGCCTCTGGCAGTACTATTACTCAGATTGTCCCAGAATTGTGCCACAATGGAGCTGCATTTTTCCTTTTTGGTTGGACTAAGCTACCGCAAATATGTTCATTGAGGCTTGCTCTGTTCGGATTTCTTCTTCAATTTGTTCGCGATCCCCTGACAGGCCGCTGTCCCGTTGGTGTTGATATCATAAGCGTTCCTGATGCGCTTTCAGGCTCGCCCGAAGACTCGCCTGGAAATCCTAAAGATGATCCACAGGATGAAGATAAGCCGTCCAACACTCAAGACTCATCTGACCGTGCTTCTTCTACAATTTCTCGATACTCGATGACCTCGTCTCGAAGCAGCGTATCTCCAGCATCATCAACCAGAACTTTTTCGACTACCAGTGCAACTTCAAGTGTCTGCTCCGGTGTAACAACAGTATCTGGAACATCAACAGCCTGCTGTGACAACTCTACCGTCATCGGCACAAACACACTCTGCAACTACCAGATAGACTCATGGGTGGAAAGTTTGGGTCCTGTTGGTAAGTACTTGGTACTGCAGTTACTGCTGTGAGACTGAATCACTAGATTTGGTATTCCTAATGATGTCTAAGGAAGAAGGATTCTATGTACAGGAAAGGCCTTCATATATCAATGTACTAGGCCGAAAGAGTGTTAGTGGAAGCGAGTGTTGAGTCGTTCCAACAGGTCCCTTCGTAACGACTTCGATGTCTATTCCTGCTTCTGCAACTCCGGTATCAATGCTTGGGACGGAGATCAAAGTCAATAATGCGACACTCGGGGCATTATTTTCGTCTCTCGCCTCTGAGATGCTTGCTTACGTAGCCAACTTGACCGTAACGACGTCTGCACTATCACGGAATCGGTCCTCTTCTCCACCCACACCGTCTGCAACAGCGGCAGCATTAGCTGCTGGTAGCCGTCTGGTAGGTATAATCCAAGGAGGTATAAGTGCTGGCAAGGCAGGGCAGACGCTACTGACAGTCTCTGCTACTCCAACATCAGCACTGTTGGCAGATAGCACGGCCTCGCCACCGACGTCAACCATGGCTTGCACCCAAGTCTTCTTTTTCGCCGACGACGGCCCAAATAACTTCATCTGCCAATGTAATGACGGCACATGGGATCACCGTAACAAACAAGACTTCTACTCTTCGTGCCCCAGCCAAGAAACAACCGTCAGCATGACAGTAGCCTACAACCCAGAAACCACCATCCCAGCTGGCGTCTCATGCACCCTCGTGAATTACGCACCTAGCTCGGTACAGTATAATCCTTTCTGCGAGTGTTCCAATGACCTGTTCTTCGTGAATGTATGTCCTAGCTCGGTATCTGCCGCTACAACAACGCTCACTCTCAGCGAGCCGCCCGCCAGCGTGACCGCGGCTCTGACGAAGGGGGATTATATCACGCCGGCTCCAATAATACCGACTCCGCCTCCCTCACCCACAACAAGTGCATGCGTGCCGCAGTGTACGAAGCATGTCCAGGTGGGCGGATCACACGATCTACTGTTCCTGATTACGTGCAACTGTAACCCGGCTTGCGGCGGGAATGCGCATCCTAGGCCGGATGCGAACAACATGTGCCCGAATCAAGTAGATGTTTCGAGTTAGGGGACGTTCTTCAGGGATAGTAAATGCATTTCGACATGACTAGTGGCTTCAAAGCACTCGAAGGCGCAGCGATCAAGGCGGCCTCAGGTGTGTGCGTGGGAAGTGTTAAGGCCGCCAACAGTAGAGGTCGTAACTACCCGCTCATGAAATCATGGATATATTGGTTACAGGCGACAGCTGCCCCAAAAGAGCTACTCAATTTATTCCTTCGCGGCCCTACCCGGCAGCGCCTCTCCCTCCTTCAAAGCCCAGCTCGCCACATACACCAACCTCCTCACTCCGCCCTCCTTCCCACCTCCCAAACCTCTCATAGCCACCGAGCCGGGCAGCCCGGCATAAGAGTGCAACAGCACGACGACTTCCGCGCCGTCTTTGACCAAGCTGGTGGCTACGTTGCTCGAACGGCGGCGACTTCTTTCGTCAAAGTTCTTCAGAGCCGGAGACGCGCCGACGGAGGAGAGCCGGATGACGGCTACGGTGAAGTTGGCGATCTGCAGGGCGGATGCGAGGGGCTGGTAGTGGGCTGGGGTTTGACAGACGGCGGGGACGACAACGATGGTGGGGAGAGGCATTGTGTTTGATTTGATAGGGATGGCTTTTACAATCTTCTGTTCATGATGGCTGCTGGTTTTTTCTACTCATCTTGAATGAGTGCGGGATGCTGGTTTCTGGTTGTGTAATGAGTTATGATTTGAAATCAAGAGATCGCGCCAATGCGCGTGCTGCGAGGGGCTCTGCGGGGTCGGGACAGACCTTGCAGCGGGTATTGGGGCGCTGAACCCCTGAAAGTGAGACCCCCCCAACCCCCCTCCCCAAGACGACAATTTCCTGGCCCAGCGAGGGGGTGCGATGCTTCATCGACGGGAGGAAAGGACGTTCAACAACCTTGAACGGTAATTTGAGGAGCCATAGTGAAGAGAGCACGGATATCCCAAGTATGAAATGCCCAGCTTAGGAAAGTTCTATGCTCTTGCAAGACAAGTGGAACGCGATCCGTGTATCTGGTAACCGTGTTAGTATTGTATTCGGACAGAGTATCTAGGCTGAAGTCTAGGTGCATCCCTTCCCTTCGTTTTTTGAGGAAGAGGGAACCTGTGGTGGTGGGCCCTGGGGGAGAGCTTTCTCACCACTTTAACGCGGGGTACTTCTTTCTTATTATCACTTCAGGGCCTTATATCCGAATTACTGTCGGCATCTCCGTGCTCTACCACTTCAATCAGCCTTTGGATACCGAATTTGCTAGGATAGGATCCCCAACGGACTACCCTAGGGAGTAGAGGCACTAGACTTTTGCAAATCCACTGCCGTATCAGCTCTCGTGCACCGTCTCAGCGAGCCAAGAAGTCGACAATGCGCATCTTTGTGAATCCAGACTCTCGCAGCACTGTGTCACCTTTCTATTTGCTGCTGCCAGTCCCAAATTCCCCCGCATTGTTGGATTGCTCCATAGGAAAAAAGTCAGCCTATGACTCCTGCGTGCAACATAGTATGTATTCGCCCAACCGGGCTTAGCCTGACAAGCTAGTTGCTCTAGCTTGGTTTCCGCGCTTATTTATGGTCAAGTCGGTACTACGTTGATGGTATTCCTTTCATCCTTCCTCCTTTCTATCATAGCACTCGGACGTCCGTTTCATGAAATCGTGTCTAATCCTAGATCGTCTTAGATCCTTGCATTGACTCCACGGGTCTTCACTACTACATAGTTGATCTTTGTTTAAGCTGAACAATCCTTCGTCCCATCTTCACTTCTGTGCTACCCCGCAATTCGTCAAGACAGATGATTTCTTTGGAGTATCCAGCTGCTGTCGCAGCCGGTATTCTATCTCATGTATGCTACTTCAACAGGGGCGAGCACCACCTCTACGGGGTTCGCTACGTGCAAGCATTCTCTGCTGCCTACGTTGCCGCTCTCGCCATCCTCTTTCAAAAAGGCCAAACACTAGGGAACACTTCTGCACAAGTCACACCAATCGCCCTCCTCTATCTTGCTGGACTTTATACTAGTTTAGTCACATATCGCTTGTTTCTTCACCCTCTCAACAAATTTCCAGGGGCGATCGGGGCAAGACTGTCCAACTTATGGCTTTCAGCGCAGCTAAAAAACGGCGACGCTTTTCGAAAGGTTCAACGGCTGCATGAAAACTATGGCGACTTTGTCAGGGTCGGATCTTCAAGTCTTTCGACAACACATCCCACGGCAGTCAGTGCCATATATGGCCAAGGTTCCAAGTGCACTAAAGGGGAATACTATGACCTCACACAGCCCATGGTATCTCTTCAAACACTACGTATCAAAGATTTGCACACCCAAAGGCGGCGTATCTGGAGTCCGGCCTTCAGCGATAAGGCTGTTCGCGGATATGAGGAGAGAATGAAGACATACCGCCACAAGCTTATAGGTCAACTTGAGGCTTTCGATGGCCAGCCGATCAACGTGACCAAATGGTTCAATCTTTATACCTTCGATACAATGGGAGACCTTACCTTTGGTTCCTCGTTCATGATGCTGGAGACAAGCGAAGAGCATTGGGCTGTCAAGCTGCTCCACGAAGGCCTAGCGCCATTACAGTGGGCGTTTCCAATGTGGATCTTCAGGATGATGGCGTCAATTCCGGGCCTCATGAGAGACTGGTATAGATTCATCGACTTCTGTGCTCAAAAGCTGGACGAGAGAATGAAGGTAAGCTAAGGAGTATGTTTCGACGAACTGGATTGAGTAACTTGGAATAGGCAAAAGCGGACATTCTTGACGTTATGGCGACGCTACTCAGCCCCTTGAAGGGCTCCAAACCAAATCGAGAAGAGCTGAACATGCTAAGGGGAGATGCCGAACTTATTGTTATTGCTGGAAGGTACACCGGATCGTGTTCACGGACGAGTATGTCTTTGTGCAACTGGCTGACAATTTCCAAAAATTAGCGATACGACTTCTGCTACTCTTACGTGCATCATGCTCGAACTCGCTCGACACCCGGAGCAAGCACACAAGCTGCGCGACGTACTCACTCCATACATACCGGATCCTTCTGCGGATATCTCGAATCAGGAGATCGCAAACCTAGATCACTTGAACGCAATTATCTATGAAGCGCTACGCATGTACCCCCCGTGCCTACTATAATTGAACGCAAGACACCACCGGAGGGTATTAAGATTGGAGGACAATACATACCTGGGAACATGACTGTTTGGTGTTCACAGTACGCGATGGGACGAAGTAAGTAGTAGAAGATGGGAAAGTCTTCTGTTGCTCTAGCACTCACGTTATTCGTAGAGGAGAATATCTACCCGCAAGCGAACACATTCATCCCAGAACGCTGGTATCTGTATCCGGATATGGTCAAGGAAAAGTCCGCTTGGGCGCCCTTTTCTACCGGTACGTCGCGATCCGCTAGACTAGCAGACCTTCGGCTCACTCTTTTCATAGGTCCTTACGGCTGCATTGGCCGACCCCTCGCCATGATGGATCTCCGTACGACTGTGGCGCGGTTGGTGATGAATTTCGACATTTCGTTTCCCCCGGGAGATGTTGACCGCGGTAGGACCTTCGAGGCCAAGACAATAGAGCACTTCACGCTAGCTCCGGCAGAATTGAAGATATGCCTTCAGAAACGCCTGCTGCAGAATGATTATGGGAATGAATAATCATTGAAGGATGGGGGAGGTTTGTTGAGCGTATGGAGCTTTCGATTCCAACGTCCCAGAAGGCCTTGATGCGACTGCTGTGCGGTGGTCGGAGACTTGATGAGCACTGAGTTATTTGGTGGACCTCTGTTGTCATTTCTTCCCGGTACTAGCTATTTCCAACATTAAATGCTTGCGCACATTGCCAGCATTCCTCTTCCGTATCTCTCCTTTCTAACCAGATCCGATCGTTTCTTCGTTATACGCTCCTAACGATGAAGGAGTAACAAGTCACGCGAGAATGTCTTCCGCAGACTCCCTAGACTCGGTTACCATGCGTGGCAGTCGTCCAAGAGGTGGAATGCGTACGTGCTTCCTTCTTTTTTCCCCCATTACGCCTGCCCAGTTCACCCCATTTTCTGACTCCCTTCTTCTAAGTACTCGTCTCCCTACACAGATCCGCTTCTATTCCTCGCCTCTTCGCGTATCAGAGCTCTTGAATAAAAGGCGTACCCACCCCTTCGTCCCAAGCATCGGTCTCGGGAATCGTAATAGGGCGCGCCCCGGGCGGCACGGCCAAACCCCTCGGGCGCGACACGACTTCTCGAGTCTGGAACGTCACTCTCAACTGCTGCATCCCACACTTGCTACATCGACCTCCCCGTTCTCATGCAGACATCCTCGGCGCCACGCATACCGCTCTGCTCTCCCGCTTCTTCCCTTGATCTAAGTAAGCCTAATCCACTCTCCGCGGTTCACACCCCCCGCCCTCTTTGTTTTTTCTTTTTTTTTTCTTTTATATGGAGGACGTCGAAGACGTCGCGGACGTGTTCAAGCCTGCACTCGTCGGGCGGAGCACGAAGAGCGACTGGAACTTAGAGGTCGGCGTTACTACCTCAGTAGTGTCATTTCCATTCGTCAGACTAACTTTCTGAGACTCATGGTAGCCGTATCTTATTGCTGCCTGTATCTGCACAGTCAAATTATTGCATACATTCCTTGCTTATCTACTGCTTCAATGGCGCCGTGGACGCCGATATCTCCTCTCGGTCCTGTTTGCATCTGCAGGATGAGACGCTCTATGGTCATGATCGCAACCCTGAACCATTTTCTCTTTGTAATTTGTGCCGGACTCGGTCGACTCGACGTTCTGGGCTTCTTTGTTCCCCATACCGAGCCTGTCATTGGGGCAGAGAAGGTGGACGCGGGACTGGAGGGGACGACAAAGACATCGTGTTATTTCCGCATGCGGCGACGAGTAGAAGCGATGGCACTATCAATCTGAAGCCCTTTCATGTCAGGAAAATCTAGGCTTCTGGCTTTGCCAGAATAGACCGTATGCCCCTACGGGATCTCTCATCAAGGGTCGATGTACGTTTTACTCGTCTATCCCTCCATAGCGCATCCTCATTTCCGGGATAGGCACTGAGTTCTCGTTTTTGGATGCGAAGACTCCTTTGCAATTCCGTTCAAAGAGCCGCAGTCTTGCGTGTGAATTTCGTACCGGACTTTCCGCCGCTGCGACCCTGCAATCATAGAAGCTGCGATAGCACGGAGAAAGTATGAAGATGAGACATTGAGGGATGATGTGGCAATGTACGATATTGTAGATACGCCCGCTGAGCATGATGGTGGAGAAGAGAAAGGAGACAGTGACGACGGGGATAGCAACGATGGGGGAAATGCTTCGGAAATGGATGGGCCGTCGGATGATGCGGTCGAGCCGGACACAACTAAAAGGGATGAAAGCAAGCGTAAGACCAAGGAGGAAAAAGAGGCCACAGCAGCGCGCGTGGAAGCTGCAACAGAAGCTGTAAGTCAACGTCATGGATAATCATAATGGGGATATGTGTGTCGCATCGACTTACTGACGGCTTTCGACAGCTTTTAAGTGATCGCTTCGTGTGGTCAGGCGAAAAGCCAGAACCCTTTGGAATCCTAAGAGGCCAAGCGACAGCTTATTGGAAACGAGGCGAAAGCGAAAGTCGGGGGGATTTCATCGACCGTATGCACGCGCAATGGGAGGAATTAGAGCAAGAAACACGACGCGAGATTTTGGAGCTCAGAAGCACCCAAGCATCCATTCGCATCGGCAATGACGGAGAAGTTGAATACGTCGATTTCGTGTGGAGACGTCGGAATGTGCGCTGTGAAACCTTCCGGAAAGTCGACTTGAGTAATCCCAAAGACGGGTTCAAGTCTAGCAAGATACTCGACAATTTTGAGAGGAAGATGGCGGACTATGATAGAAAAAGTCTGGTGAAAAAGAAGATTTGGGCGCAAGTCCTCCAATACATAGTAGCAAAGAAGGCAATGGAGGCGTCCGCGAAGCTTGCGTCCGGAGAGCAAGTGAAGAAGCTCATTGAAGGGGGTTACGAAACAATGGACAGTCTTGAACGAGATGAGTGGAGGGATTGGATCGCAAACGAGAAACGAGACGTACAGACAAATGTTGAGTACAAAAAATACCATAGCGCCGTCATTGAAAGCTGGGAGAGCTGGGGCAGCGGAGGCAAGGAGTGGACCAAAGATAAGAAATTGAACAACGACCGCAATCTATTTGCCTCTAATCCGGCGAACGATATCCTCCGCAGGCCATCCTCCAACGACGACGTCAAAGCGATCTATATCGCCTTTGACAAGAAGGACAAAGTCATCGCTTTCCTCGATCCTCAGGGTATCCCGTGGTCTTACGATGAGGAGGTTCACAAGCACATGAGAGACGACACGCACGAATTTTACTCGACGATCAAGGTGCCCCTCAATAAGGGCAATAAGCGCCATACCTCACAGGGGCAGCATCTGAAGAACAACCCTGCACTCAACCCGGATTGGTGCGGCAGCGATCATTATGGCCACTGGCACGCTCAACAGCATACGAAGCATCCTATCTACGAGACAAGCGATTCACAAAAGCTCAACGCCACAGTGAGGCAGCTCTTGCTCCAGTTCCTCAAACATACTGGCGGACCCATGACCAGGTTGCTGGACTTCTGGTTCGGAGTGTGGGAACCCGAGCTGCGACAGCGGTACCGCGACATTTATGCAGGCTCATCAGAGTTCGCGCGTTTGCCACCGGTCAATGAGGACCATCCCGAGACGTACTGTCTGCGTGTCAGCGTCTGCAACAGGCCTACAGACGAACATCGCGACCAAAGTGACATCAAAGGAGGACTCACGGGGCTAGTGCATCTAGGTGATTTCCAAGGTACGCATGACACAAATCTCAGAGTGAGTAGACTAATTCAAACAGGGGCGGCAATGTGTATCAATAAGCTTGGTATTGCTCTTGACGGGTATGGCGACGGCGCTGTGGTGTTGTTCAGAGGTACGGAAATGAAACACTATATCTCCCAGTGGACAGGAAGCTATCGCTATGCCTTTGATCACACCACACACCAATTGGTGGAGGACGCAGTCAGAGAACATGATAGAACCGGCAGGTGGGGACCAAGTAAGGACTCGAGACGATCGAAAGACCGTAAAGGTGCCACGAAATCGAAGAAACCCGACGACGAGGATGACGGAAATCCAGGTGGAGGAAACGCGTCCGGGAAGCCGCAAGGCAATACGAAGAAACGCCCGCGTGATGACGATGGCGAGGGGCAGCCTGATGAAGATCCTGCGCCTAGAAAAAAGGCGAAGACTTCGGCGGTGAAGGGAAAGGGGCAAGTCCGAGCAGTTGAACAGAAGAGTGACCGGGTTCAGAAAATTGAATCGAACAATAAGCTGCCTGAGAAGCCAAAGGTGGCGAAGTACAGTAAGAGAGGAACAAGGCAGAAGCAGAGGGATGACTAGGTGATGGGCGAGATAGAAGTGAAAAGGTGCAAATGCTACGGTTAGAGGTTGCGCGGGCTGCTGGAAGTAATGGTCTGCGTCATGATGTTTATGAGGTTAGCAAGACCTCGAACTCTTTTGGTTTTGAGACAGGTAATGCCGCACTCAACTCTGCCAAATTTCTATTTCTGGTGTCATCCTGTCGTTGCTACCTTTCAATTGAGATTTTGCTTCATTGTCATCTCAATACCTACCTCTTGAAACCTACATCGCGTTGGAAATACCCTCGAGCCTCGATGCTTGCGCTTGGCTTGAATGAAGAGCGAGTATACTTAGGACGGGCGACAGGATAGGTACTAAAATGATATCCGCCCGGGTAGCGCGACTATCTCCGGGCGCAATGGCGAGCGATTTCTACTGCGCGCTGTAGCCGAAATGCGGGACTTGAAGCTCGGACTCGAGGACTGGAAAATATTTGTATTACCATGGGCGACCGCGCTCCCATGCCCTCCGTTGTAGAATACTTTGGTTCCCTCAAAATCCCTTTGTCTGCTCAAAAGTAACGCTTTTGTCACTACCCCAAAATGACAGTCTGAACGTACATACCGCTCCTCAACCAAGCATCCTTGTACACCCTTCCAATTCCCAGTCGCCTCGCTATGAGTTCATTGCGATTCCACTGAACAAGCATGACGTTATAAAGTGGGTATCGTGCACTCTGATCGTCGTATTCTCTGACCCTTTCATCTCCGAATCCAAGATACTCAGCTTCGGAGAGGACTACGAAGGCGTGAGACTCCCATTTTAGGAAAAGAGGAGAACTTCCATCAAGGGTTACGACGCCTTCGATAGACTGGCCGTTTTCCTCATGGCATGTATGTGAGGTCGCTGGAGCGAACGTAAATCGTAAAGGATAATCGTGAACATCCTTTCTGAGGAATTTCTTGAACTGGAAATTTCGAGAAACACTAGTCCGGAAAAGAAGGTGGGTGCTATTCAGGTTGTATAGCACTGCGTTGGGTAGACTCCACTGGGCTCTCTCGCAGTCTTCAATGCCTGGAGGCAGTCCATCCCATTCCACTGGCAGTCTCTGTCCATCGGCAAGCGGCAGCGGGATACCAAGTCCATTGTGGTTAATGGCTCGAAGTCGTTGGCTGACCACAGTATACCATCGGACGAGGGGTCGAAATCTCTCTTGCCCGAACTCCTGGGGTTCTCTGTCTAGCATGTCTTGCTCGTTCGATATGGCGGTAAAGGGTTTCTCGTAAGAAATGCGTCCGACCCATCCTGCCCAACTCCAGCTTGGAAGCTGGAGCTCTGATGATCCTCTGCGTTCAAGCTTTTCCACGGGAAGCCATAGGACTGCAGCATCCAATAATGCTTCGGGGAGGCCGTAATTGTCGATCACGGGGCATCCAAAACACCGTTCGAAAATACGCAATAGGCCTGCCAGAGCTCCGAGAACATCGTCTGGATAGGTCATGTCGCGGTGTGTGTACTGCTCGATGACCTTAACGTACTCTGTAAATGTGCCAGACCGTACGACTATGGTTCTACCATCTCGGGATTTTGTGATGCTTCCATCCACATATCCTTTCCTCGCATTCAAGCCAAGGTATTGTGGCTTAATTGACAGCCAAGGAAAAGGATCAGGCTCGCTTCCAACATCTACTCCAGGTAAATCTTCGTGGGCAGTCATTCCACGGCAGTGCCATGTCAGTTTACCCCCTTCAAATATCATTAACCGACGTGATAGCAGTCGTTCCTGTAGTGTCCAAGCGCGACTGTTCCAAAGTGTTTTCTCTATAGTATTTACGTCTGGCCAATGAGCCAAAAGGCTTTCTCCGTTGTTCAGCTTTGCCACTGGCTGAAAGACCTCGCGAGATCCAGGCAAGACCCCGGGGATTCCCGTCATGGCGTTCGATGAGTCTGCAGCTACCAAAGTGACTATAGCGTTGCCATATATGCGGTCCATTGATTCGATCTGGGCATGTTTCTCGAGTCTGTCATCCTGTTGGATGCAGAGAGCGTCAATCCACAAATAACGCTGTCCCATCCTTCGTACCACAATCATGGCGTCTCGTATTGTCATCGGTATGTGTTCCTTCAGGAACGGCAGTAGACCGAAATCCATATGCAGCTGCTTGGTGTTCTTCTTATCAAGAGTAAAATTCTGTGCCCCGCCCCACACATAGCTAAGAGCAACATAGCGACACCACCGTGTATTAGGGGCATGAAACTCTACCAAACACCATTGATCAACGTCGATTAGTCGAACAAAATCTGGCGGTTTGGTCAAGAAAGACCATCCCTGTTCTTTACATTTGGAGCCATGATGTTGCTCGCAATGTTCCAGCCACATTCGACTTCTGCCAATATTGATGCGACCCGGATCGAGCACAAACGCGTAATTCAGAATTGGCTGATCGTCTATTGAATATGTATAGGTTGGCGCGGCTTCGATTGCGAGTTTAAATTGACTCAAAGTTGCCAGCTGTGCACGAGGCCCTCGACCATACCCTCTCAGCCTCGCATCTAGAGTACCAGGCACGACTGGAAGTCTTTTCACTTCGATGTAGCAAGGAAGATGTCGCTTCGCCATTTTTTCCGATGTCAGCGGTGCGCTAGGCGACCTTGAGGTGAGGTTTAGCAGGCCTTTGGTCACCACGGCAGAAGCCACATTCAAGCCGAGATTCAGTAAGAGTGACAATGCCAGGTCTCCCGTCGATCGACCGAGTTTGCTCATTCGATGCGTGCTGTCACTTTCAACGCTCCTCGACTCTTCGCCGGGCTGAGCTTTACCATCTCCAAAAGGCCATACTCCTTGATTAAAGATTAACCACTCGTGGAATGATTTTTGCTTGATCGGCTCTTGATTCAGACCCTCGACACGATTGCGCACTACATGAGGGCCCCTTAGGTACTTTGCTACTTGGGGGTGTTTGAACGGGTCGTATTCAGGTACACATAGAGTCTCCAATAGTAGTCTACACAGGCGGCAATGCTTTCTGTGCTTCATAATCCGAGGGAGAGCCGATCTCCAGACTGTTTGCCCAAGCTCTGCCGATACAAGTTTTTGACATTGGCTGCAAAGGTAGTCTGAGGTACCGGAAGCCTTGCGATAATCTGCGATGTCTTCGCGCCATGGCCTGAGTACTTTCACGGCTTTCGCGCGCAGTCTCTCCCTCTTGGATATAGGCTGATCGATATACTCAGAATCACCTGATGATTCGGATTGGTCACTGGAAGATTCAGAGCAGGCACTTGAACTTCTGCAGTAAGCATTCGATGTGTCGGAGGAAGCACTCGATGGTTCGTAGGAAGCATTCGATGGTTGGGAGCAAGCACTTGATGGTTCGGAGCAGTCACTGGATGACTCGGAGCAGTCACTGGATGACTCGGAGCAGTCACTGGGTGATTCGGAGCAGTCACTAGATAATTTGGAGCAAGCACTCGATGGTTCGGAATTACTAGAGCTACTAAATCAATGTATTTGTCAAGAAACATTTACAGAGAGATAAGGATATACGCACATCTCAAGGCTCCTGCGTAGATGTGACGGCAATGCTGACAGACGAGGCCCATCAATTGGCGCAGTATATACTCGACCAAGCGAATGCGGTAAGGATGTACACGATGGCCGCGGAGGTTGAATACCATGTTGCCGGTCCATAGCGAAGCTGAATTGACAAGCCTTGCCTCTTAGCTACAGCCTTGTCTGAGATTTTGAGATACGCTGTTGGCGGGACGTATCATTCCTCAGATGATTCGGACTGTTCATCCAAGGGCATATAATCGTCTACATAGACGCGATACACATGATTCCTAGCTCGTCCACCGTTTGGGTTCATCCGGACTCATCCGGACGTAGCCGAACTTGCTGGAAGTGAAATTTATGGTAGCGGAAGACTGTAGCGTTAATAACCTAGTGAGTGATTGTATTGCCAAGAGTATGTAATGCATGTACAAAAGACAGAATGAAAAGAGAAATATGTAGATGAATGGAGAATGATATATTCTATAGAGGCTTGCGGCTGTCCGCTCAATATCTTAGAGTAACTTTCTCAGGTAGCGTGGATCTCGAATGACAGCGTAGTCCCGGCGATTCAATTCAACTTGAGTTAATTGATTGGAGAACCTGACGGTTCGCTGCTACTGTCGTTGCATAGCGACCGTCAGCAGTGCAGGAACAGTCTGCATCTTGACGTCACTTAGGGCCGAACATCCACATCCACGTACACATACACTCCGCATCCCAGTGTTCATTATGGCAGCTACAAAATTTCTTCAACCCACAGTTCTGGCTAGGAAACGACACCATGGCGCAAGAAGAACTGACGTCTAATGGTACGCCTCTTAGCTGATTCAGTCTCGAGTCCAGCCCACTGACACTGAACTCTAGGCTTCAATTTCACCAAGACCACCCATACCCACACCTACCCTGCCATCGACCCTTCCACCAAATCTAATCTGACAGGCAAGAATGTCTTTATCACTGGCGCCTCCAAAGGTGTTGGCCGCGCCATGGCTCTCGGTTATGCAAAAGCGGGAGCTGCCGCAATAGGCCTGGGGGCACGGTCTGATTTATCGAGTCTGGAACAAGAGATACAGGATGCGGCTAAGAAGGCTGGGAAAATGGTGCCTCGGATATTGGCCGTGAAGCTGGATGTGGCGGACAGAGCGTCGGTGGAAATTGCGGCGAAGGAGGTGGAGAAAAGCTTCGGCCGGCTCGATATCCTTGTAAACAACGCAGGATATCTCGAGAAAGCCGTGCCAATCATCGAGAGCGACCCGGATGAGTGGTGGAAGACATGGACAGTGGTACGTCCCATTTCCATGTCTACATCCGACTGCTTTCTCTGTGTAGCTGACAAGGGCTAGAATATGCGAGGACCGTACTTGATGACCCGCTCCTTGCTCCCACTAATGCTCAAAGGTGGTGGAAAGACCATCATCAATATTTCATCCATCGGCGCTCTTTTTACCAGGTCCGGCTTTAGTTCCTATCAAACCGGAAAACTCGCTATTGTCCGCTTTTCCGAGTTCATAAATACCGAGTACGGCTCTCAAGGCATCCTTTCCTTCGCTATCCATCCCGGGGGCATCATGACTGAGCTTGGGAGCGTGTTGCCCAAGGAGATACACAACCGTAAGCTTCCCTATCAGTTGGTACCATTGGCGTGGTTTTGTCTTCTTGAAGGAAACGCTGAAGCAGATGCCACAAGCGTGCATGACTGTGTCATGATGCTAATCTTGCCTCTAGTCCTCACGGATACTCCCGAAGTTGCCGGGGATACGATAGTCTATCTGACGCAGGAGCGGCAGGAATGGCTTGCTGGGAGGTACGTCAGCTGCACGTGGGATATGCCGGAACTTTTCCAAAAGAAGGATGAGATCGTCAAGAAAGACCTCTTGAAGATCAGGATGGCTGTAACCTAGGAGACGCAGCTAGTCTCATCGTACCATTGCCCATGCGGAAGGGCGCAGATTTTGGACCTCTTTTCCATCGCCATTGTTCTCCAGAACATGCATCCTTGTCAAAGTTGGTGGTTTCACTGAGAATCTAGGGCCTTTTTATCTTTGGAGTTTCCCCTCATTTGCCCTCCATAGAATCCTGTCTTCCTTACCATCGCAAAGCTTCAAACTTTTCGTCCAACATGTTGCGGCACATAGAACGTAGTGGTAGCAAGTTCCACTATGCGGCAGATAGAATCGAAGCCCCTTTAAAGAACCGTCGCGCAGAATTTTGCGCCTGCGGTTGCCATTCTATTGTTGAAGCCTTTTCTCCACATTGCGCAAAGCTTAGGTGACTTCCTATCTTTTCTTCCTCCGAAAGCTCAGCGTCGAGGCTCTTTTTTCTGCACGCCGTTCCAGCGCCTCAAGACTTCGATTTCCGCCTCGCTACCGATCCTCATCCGCTGTCACACAACCCACAGTACACAGGCATCGTTCACGACTCCGAACAGAGCCGTCACCACAATCGTCCACATCGCAAAGTCCAGCTCAAATACACTCCCTGTCTTTAACGGGATCCCACGCACGAGCCCTACCGCCAAGACAACGCCGGCATCTGCACCGTAGGCTACAGGCGACCGCCTTTGCCACCGCGTCTACATCCTCGCCTGTCTGCCTCGAGTTCTTCTCCTGCCTTATCTTTCTCTTAGATGTCGAAAGACCGGCCTTCGACATTTTTCACCCAAGACCAAAGAACAGCGCTGTTGGGACTTTAACATGTTGGAAACGATGGGTGGTACTAAGACGCAGGTCATGAATGTAAACGGGAAATTCGGGCTGTGGAGATTCGGATCATCTTACATTGGCGGCTGATTTTTGAAGAGGCTGTCTTCACCTCCAGATCCTCTTACGATTGATGACGGCAGGGATGATCATATCTGGGATCAAGGTTAGTCCTCCAGTATTCAACACATCTTGGTAAAGTTGGACAGAATCCCTTTCAGACACTATGTGTCTTAAAGGCCCCTGGGTCTGCGCTACAGTATCCGCCATTCTACATTCCACCATCCCAGAATGATCCTGCTTGCGACTCGCTGCTTCAATCGTGCCTTGGCGCTATATGGTTGCGACGCGGTCCGTCACACCTATAGGTTCGGCTCTAAACGAACGGGACGGGTGAAGAAGGTTGATGGTTATGTCTGACCCGTATCTATTTATGATAGGGAGCTTGAGAATTGAGCGCACTTGCCAGTTGGTTGGGGATGGCTTTGTCTGCTTGTCTGTGGCAAGCCATGGTGTGGCTCTTCTCAAATGACGAGAAAGTAATTTGTCTGGAGAACATCAAAACCCAGCTGCTAAAAAAAAGATCTATTATCTACTACAACACTACTCGAAGCTAGCTGGCCATTATATGCAAGACACTATCATATCCTCCCGGTTGATGTTCTTCTGCTTTTACCCAAAATTTAACAGAGGTTAGATGACACCTGTTTGAGGAAGAAATCCTAAAGCTAGACCGTGAGAAGGAGCGCCATGCAATGTCGTCGGCAATTAATCGTGGATTTAAATCGTCGACCCTTACTGGAGATATCGAGCCAAAAATAATGTCTTGTTCCTGAATGCTCCTAGGATGTAACAGTCCTGATTTGCCAGAATGACGCAACGGCTGATGAGGCGTTTCCCAATGAATCACTGAGTCAAACTTTTATGTGTTATAAGCAAAGCCACAACACATCGGTAAGTCACGTACTGTGCTATTTACTCTAGTTGTGTTGATCGCTTTGATCGCGTTGATTGTGTCGAAAGATGTGTTAACTGTGTTATCTCTGTTTATTTCGTCAAGACTGCCGGGATATATGTTCACTTCATCTCGATTACCGCCATTAACTGTTATCAAACTCAGTAGCTACTTTCTACGAGGAGTCCAGGTACTGCTCACATCTATCTTCACTACCAACATCATCTTCAGGGTTTATCACGATGTCCCTCCGAGTGGCTCATTGTATCCCTACTGATGGCCCTACGATTGGCTCTCTCGAGACCTCCACGGTGTCCAGGTTCCTCCAACTACAGCTCGGCGACGCCACTCCTGCGTCCTTGGAAAACTGGCTCGCCCATGACTACTCTTCCGCCATCTCCAGTACTCAGACTACGCAAGATGAGGCTAATGGAGTATTTCTCAAAGTGGTGGACCAAAAAGCAAATGACGATGAGGAGGGAGCCATGATCTCATTCGTTACATGGGAACTACCGGAGGACGACAACGCGCCGAAGTCTGGTGGTGGCAACAACCTACCACTACCATCGGGTATAAATTTCGAGTTCATCTATGCGGCATCATACCAAATGAGACAGATGCGCAACAGAGTATTGAATGGAAGGAAATGCTTCAGTGAGTTTGCCAAACATCTCTTGAAGAGTAAGGTATAGAATCGCTTGCTAAAGTAGTGGACTCTTCTCTCTCCCCTAGTGCTCAGCCACGTTTCCACATTCCCCAAACACCAACGTCGCGGAGCTGCCACATTACTTGTGACCTGGCCCTTCGATCGGGCCGATCGAGAAGGAATAGTGTGCTACCTGAACAGCCAACCGGACGGCCAAGGTGTAAAGCTGTATGAGAGACTAGGTTTTAAGAAGGTGGATGAGTGTCACGTCGATTTGACGAAATGTGGACTCCAGGGCGTGTACACGCATGTGGCTATGGTGAGGGAGCCAAAGAAGTTGGCGGCAGAGCCGGAGGCTACCGGCCAATTGGATGACTCGTAGAGAGACGAATGTTAAGAAAATGAATGTCTATGTCGATGCTGCACAATAGCAAGGGGGAAATGGAATAAATATCTTGCTAGCAATGCAAATCAGAAGATATGTCATGCCGTCACCAGGTATCTATTCCATGTCGCGAAATACAGACATGGCTTCTCTTCCAGGCGCACTTCTTCCTACAGACTCTGCAACGGAATAGCAGCATGTCATAGACCTGGTTCTACCGACGCTGCACACATTGGACATCTGAGACTTCTTTAAGAGATTTGACCACAGAGCCGAGAAACCGCTCAAATCAATGGAAATCACTCACGGCTTGTTATCACACCGGAGTTCTAGAAATACCTATCTGTTCAATATGGTGGAATCTTCCTAGGACATCTTCGCCAAAGAGTCGCCCTTGTCCACAATTTAGACAGTGACTACTCTGACGACATACAGAGTTCTATCGCTTCTGGTATTCTTGCCAACAAAATCGTGCACACATGTTTAAGCAAGCTGACGAAGAATTCATATCGCGGAACACTGGCTTAGTCATTTTTGCTTTCAGCCTCATGATCTCGACCAATGGGACTCGCAGTAATGGCAAGGCTGCATGGAGGGGCTATTTTTCGAGGGGCTGTGTCGCATTGAAAACGTGTTCCCAACCTCTGTAGAGTTGTAGCTTCACAACGACAGAAGCGCAAAGCTGATACCAACATGGATCCTGTCTCAGCAATAGGTCTTGCAGGCTCAATAGTTGGGATCATTGATGTCGCCACCAGAACCATCAGCGCATTGCGCGCTCTGCAACAGCGATGGAGAGTGGCGGACTTGACGATCAGCCTCCTGATAAGCCAATTGACCACTCTCAGAGCTGCGTTGAATCAGATCGAAGAGTGGATCTCGGCCAGTCTCAACCCAATCGAGCATTATCAGTTGGTCATGGACCTAGAAGCATCTTTGGAAAGCTGTGAGACCTTGCTCCTCTTCATAGACGGGCAACTGTCCCATCTCGACTGGAAGGACAGCAACGGCCTATCCATCGAAAGTAAGATGAGGGTAGCGCTGCAAGACAAGGTTGTCAAGGAATGTGCCACCCATCTGGCTAATCAGTCGACGGCTCTCAACTTGCTCCTTACAGCTTTGAATTGGTAAGTCATTCGAGCAATCATTCCCTCCTTCTGACCAGAGCTAATAAGTGTTTCTAGTCGGTCCATGTCTGAACAGAGCGCCCTGTTACAGAGAGGGGAAAGTAGAGGGGTTCTTGATCAGGTCAAGGATGACTCGTCCTCTTTATTCGGCTTGAGAGATTCGGCATCCTTCCGCAGTTCGTTGACAGCAGCAACGGAACGATCTCATTTGCTCGACATTTCCTTTGAGTTCGATAAGGAGTTAACGGCAACTAAGGTCTACCATCGACAGTGGAGACCGCTAATCAGAAATGCCCTTGGTAGAGGTAAGAGGACCAAGGAGGGTTCAGAGAATTCCCGTGAGGTATGTGCCAATTGACCATAATCGTTATGAGCTTCTAATTCAAAGACTTCCCCAGGTCGTTGATGTCAGAATCTTGGCAAAGAGAGCTTCGGGTCACCAAGTCTGCACCCTACCGAAGGTAATGAGTATACTGTGTGAAGGCTACTATGACCCTGAACTGCGCAGAGACTATATATATCAAGTCATCTTAAACACTGTTGACTGCATCTTCAACATGATGATAGACCTCCGCTTGCCTATAGAGAATCTGAGAGCCGGGACTTTCCCTTGGTTCGTTAAGTTTAAGCGCCACCAAAGACTTAGGGAACTCCCATACTTCCGTGATGTTCTGCAGATGGAGCTAAGGGCAGCACTTGTCGCCTTGTGGGGTGATCCAGTAGTAAAAAGGTTTTATCAAGATGAGGTAGAAAGCATAGCCCATCCTTCAGCTACCTAGTAAGTGAATAAAAGCAGAGACCCCGTCTTTCTATGAGCTATCGTTTTACTAAAGTCTGCAAATACATAGTCTTCTAGACTCACTTGGTCGGATAGCTAGTGCGGGCTACGTCCCGACTTTCGAAGACGCCGCCATGTCCATGATATATAGGGACGGACACTCCCAATCCCTCACACTACCTGTGTCCACAGGCTTGAAGCGTTACAGCTTTGTAAATTGGGTTCCACATGGAGCATCGCTGAAGACGCCTCACAAACCTTCGAAGAACATGGCAGACGAGTGTGAGAGGCTGGACGCCATCTTATTCATGGCGGATTGCAGCGCTTGCTTTGCTGACGGCTCACTGGGTGGTCAATTGGATGACACCTTGCAGGGTTTTCGCCGCTTTTGCAAGCTTCCGTGGCTAGCTGGAAAGGATGTGATCTTGGTCTTGCTCAACATTGATAATTTCTACCAAAAGCTACTTGAATGCCATAGTAAAAGGAATGACTACCCGGAAACCCCCCAGGATATGATTGATCGATTCCTATCCATTAACGAGGATGAGTCCCGGAAGATACCTGTGATTCTCGTCGACAATGACAGCGCCAAGAATCTGGAAAGTCTTGAAGGGGCCGTGAAACATAGTTTGAACAAGAAGAAAATTTCAGCTCTCATGGATTTTTAATCTGAAAGTGTGGGTTGGTCTATGCGGGAGGGGAAGTTTTGTCTGGATTACTTGTCAAAAGATCTGCGAGCAAAGCACCAGTCTAGTGATGGCGTGGAGGTTCAGTGGCAGTTTTGGCATCTGATGCAGCAAAAATATCGCAGATGGAATGTCTCATACAAACATCGTTTGGTAGCTCGTGCCTTCCCATATATAGAGCAATTGCGATCGCTATAGCAGGCTGAACATAGGTAGAGGCCGTTACGGATGCGCGACATCGATATTGCAGAAAACATGGCTTGGCTCCTGGAATTTGAGAACACGAGTACTCGAAAGACTGAGATACACCGATCTGCTCGAGCGATACATCTTCGTACCTCGACCACCGTCCATACACTCTAAATTCACGTACCATCTTATGTAGCCTGTTTTCCTTACACAAGCCCACAAATCCAGCCGCGATCAATTCCCTTCTGCTACAGAGTCTCAGCGCAGCGGAGTAAAATTGCACAAGATCCCACACTGTTGACGTGGTCAGTAGAGACCGCGCTCTGAGCTTGGCTTCTTTTCGTGAGGGGGCACTTGACTCACCTTAAGAAAAGTATTCTTCATTCTCATAATTCATCGTTGGATTCTACGTCACTTTCTTCACTGCCAAACAGATCTGGACTCATGACTCGAGGTCTGCGTTGAACCTTGCTACTTTTCTGTCCAGTCACCTTAGTGATCAGGTCATCGATGGACGCGGAGGTATCTCTGGGATGGCTGTCAAGGTAATAGACACATCTGTTAATGTTGAAGAGTCTTTGTTGTACTTCTGCCAAATATCGGAGATGGTCTGAGTAGGGCTTGGGTTCTTGCGATAGCGTCAAGCCGCCATACTCACCGGGCTCTTTCAAGGCTTGTGAGAATCCCGGCTGCGATGACCCTGACGATCCCTGAATTACGTTTGAATGCTCCGTCCGTGAGTTCTCTGGTTTGCCGATGTCTTGCCCATGAATTCCCGTGTGACCCAGACAAAAATCTGTCGTTCTCTGTTCGATGGTACTGTCATCTTGTAGCTTGATAGATGATACGGTTGGATGAAGGTTCCACCCACGGAAGAGTTGGATAGAAGACTTCAGAGCAATCTCGTGATCTGCTGGCTGCATACCAACAGGGTCCGTCAAGATATCGATCAGGTTTACTGTCAATTGAGCAACGACCTGACTAAGGGTATCAGGAGAAGTTGGTAGCTTTATTTCTCGGGCGCCGTAACGCCTTAGAAGACTCTTGATCTCCTCTTTCACCGCCTCCTTACGTTTTTCCTTCAGATTATGGAGACAATTGGTGAACAATCTGTCCGTAAGTAGAAGCGGCGATTGCCCATCTTCATTAAAATGGAAGGGGTTGGCACCGTTATCCAACAGCGTAGAGATACTTGACAGTTGTTCACCACTGTCACACACTCTATGGAACTCGGCTTGCGCTAGATAGATCAACGGGGTATTGCCTTTCCAGTCGCTACCATTGACCGCTGCTCCATTCTCGATGAAACATTTGATAATTGAATCTAAGCCAAAATCTGCAGCATATGAGAGCGGTGTCCGCATCTCATTACATCTGCTATCGATGTGAGCACCTTGTTGTATCAGAAGAGCCACTGTCGTGCTATCCTTACACCGTAACGCGTCTGCAGCGTGTGAAATGGGAGTACGGCCACGGTTGTCTCTGCTATCAATCTGAGCGCCATGCTCTAGTAGCAGAGACGTCACGGCCCTGTTTAAGGCTGAAGCAGCATACGAGAGCGCAGTTCTACCCTCGCAGTCACGGCTGTCAACCTCAGCACCGAATATGATCAAGAGCTTTACTATCGCAGATGCAGTATGATGCCACTGAGAAGAAGCATACGAGAGCGCCGTTCTGCCCTGGTTGTTGCGGCTATCAACTTCAGTGCCGTGCTTGATCAGAAGTTCCGCCGTTGAACAAGCGAAACCGTCTCTTGTAACGGACTCAGAACTCTTATCTTCAAGCAAATAAGTCTCTCTCTTCCACCTGAATCGAGCGATGACTTCATAGAGAACTGTCTTTCCATATCTGTCCTTGTGATTAACGCGAGCGCCTTTCTCGATGAGTAGGGAGAGCATTGCCTGGGATCTATTTTGGGCAGCATAATACAAGGGTATCCTCTGCTCGTTGTCTTCCTTATTGAATGCAGCCCCAGCGTCAATCAGGATACGGGCTATTTCGATACGCCCGTGCTGCGCAGCCACATGCAAGAACGATCTACCAAATTTTATAGGAGCTTCCACGTCAAGGCCTCTGTTCCAGAAAGTATAGAAGATGTCCGGACAATATGCAATTGCATAAGCAGCTGCCAGCCTGATGACACATATCTCCTCTGGTTGCTGTTTTTCGTTCAATAAGTATTTCACTACTGATCTGAGTTCGAGATTGACTGCTAGGCTTAATTGGTCCATTTCGGGCATATCACGGGGCGCCACATGAATTCTGGGCATAGGGAACACAATGCCTATTTTAGGTAAGTAATGTAGTTCCGTGATCCAATTCTTGAAAGCCTGGCTACCTGGATCCATAATCGAGAGCATCAAATGTAGGAGAGAATCAACGGCCTTGGGGTCACCTTTAGAAACGTGATCATGCCAGTATGTCGCCGAGTAAGTCTAGAGTGCGCGCCTTCGAAGTGTCTGGTCTGATACCAAAGGATACATGTGTACTCTGCGGATGAATGGGTGATCGGCAACATCTGATCCTGAATCAGGTTCGAGACCAGTCAGATGTAAGTACACTAAGCATGTCTTGGCAATCTCGAAGTGAGACGTGCCCAGATCCATTGAGTGCATCCAGATGCCTTTAGCAATTGGGGCCGCCTCATTTTCCATGCTAGGTGCAAGCAAGAATTCCCTGGCTGTTTGGTGGATGAGGTAAATTTTGGAGCCACTGACGGAGATGAAAAGTCCACAGAGCTCCCGCACAGTCTCTCGAAATGTGCTCTCGGGCTCAGGCTCCACGTCGTCTACAGAGAAACAATTCTCGGTAGTTGCCATTGCCATATTCATTTCATCTAGTGTCAACGGCCGCTGGGCTGCTAGTATAAAATGAAAAAGTAATCTGGCCTTCGTCGGGTTCGTACTAAAGCTCAAAATCCTCTCATACGCCTCATTCACAGTTGATGGAAGAGTTTTGATGACTTGCAGCAGTACACTCCGACTGGACTTGACTTTTCTTTCGAGCTCCGGAAAGATTAGAGAAACCCAGAGATACGTCCTGTTCTGGATCTGCGCTAGTTGCTTGGAGATCGCATGGTGCGTATCATCATCGATATCCTGTCGCCTCTTTTCATTGAAGTTTTGTATTCTCTTTGTAATGACCAATGAGATCTCATTCTGTATTGTAGACATTTCAAGCTCGCTTTCTCCCATCAGCCTG
This sequence comes from Evernia prunastri, assembly GCA_003184365.1. NCBI lineage: Eukaryota > Fungi > Ascomycota > Lecanoromycetes > Lecanorales > Parmeliaceae > Evernia > Evernia prunastri. Next base: position 183,335 of record NKYR01000042.1, read on the forward strand.
ACGGATAATATGTTGGGGTATTCATCCCACCAGCTATTGGCAATTGTGGTATATGGCCGACTTGTTATGATAAATTTGACTGTCGCACTAGCTGGAGGGTCTGAGAAAAATCTTCCCAATTTTTCTATCAATGAATTGCGTGTGGTCTCGCCGCATTCATCCAAAGCGTCAAGTATGCAAATAATACTGCCAGCTCCAGGATCGGTCGCGGCTTTCCGGAGTATAGACCACAGGTTCTCAAAGAGACCGGACAACTTTGCTTGGTTTAGTCTGAAATCCGGAAGAGCATGTTCAAGAAGTGTTCGTTTGTGCTTGAACAGTTGATGCAGTAATGTACACATGGCATTTGTTGCGTCCTGGTTCTTTTCGCTACCATCTCGAAAAAAGAAATAGCAAATGCTAGGTGTGCCTTTCGCAGCATCTTTGGTGTAGATATCAACGAGAAACTTTGACAGGACGGATTTGCCGCATCCAGGATCAGCGGTGACCCAGAGTAGCCGAGAATGGCTCTCATTGAGCCAAGTCTGATACTTTTTGTGATTAAGGAACCACTCACAAGTGTGTTCCACCCGATCCTCAATTCTCGACTTGTCGGATTCATAGTCTACAGTTCGAAGCGTCGCCAAGCAATCTGACTCCATTTTGCTCATCTCCTGATCCGCATGCAAATTTTTCAACTCAGAGCGGAACGCATCAAGCCTTTGCTGGATCCCAATGTCGATGTCCCGGAGAAGACTCTCAAACCCTTCCATACCTTGCTTTCGCTCCTTTGTATCGAGTAGAACCCTCCAACTCTCGTATTCCACTTCCAATAACCTGATCTTTTCCAACTGTTGTTTCCATGCATCTGCTTCGACAAGATTTCTGGCGAATTGATGTGCCATACAACAGGGCGATCAAATTGACATACTGCTCGAGCCTGAAACTCAAGAATATTGCGATACAGCTTGATGGTTTGCGTCGCTAGGGCGCGTGTGTTTGCATCCCAATCGCCTCTCAGGTATAAATTCTCAATCTCCGTGAATCGGCATATGACAACGGCGATGTAGGAGAGGCCATCGATCGCGGCAGTCCTTTGCTGACTATCATTAACCATCAACTAGATCACATCAGCATCGGCGTAAACGAAAATATATCAAACGCGGCTTGAGGCTTACGGGTGTCAATAGGCGTATAGCAGCCACCGGGATCCCAAGGTGTACCGGCTCAATGTTGGCAATCACGGTTACAGAGTCTCTCATAATCTGCACGACTTTGACCAGTCGTTCAACTTGCTTCCGAACTTCCAGAGACTTTCCGGCAAAGTTGATGACCCACTTGTCCTGTTCCATCAGCGCCAATTTGTTTTCGATAGTCCTAGAAAGCTGCTCCCGCCTTGATGTTGCTCCATCGTCTCCACTACTCTCTGACAACAGAATCTGTTCGAACCGATCCACCAGCGCAATCTGAGAGCTGCGCAATTCTATGTACGCTTCATCCCATAGGTTTTTGGTGGTTGGGTTACAAGCTGTGGAGTCTGAGGTTGTGTCACTAGATGCGTTCTGCTCATTTGAAGGCCCTCGAGAAGTGCTGAGACTAGCGTTGCCACCAGAAGATCTGTCCTTGCATCGCAGCCATTTCGGTCGACGCATTGTACAAAATTTTGCTCCACACACTGGGTAACAAACCATTTCCACGAGATGTATAAGTCGGGTCCGCTTCAATCAGTGTGACAATGATTGTGATTCTTGGGAGAATCTCAGCTCGACGAGATTCTCAAGCATTCTACCCCCGCACTAGATATCGAGTATCTGCAGAGCGTCGATCCTTGCATCCCAGAACCTCGCTTTTCGGGAGAAAGCCTCGTCAGGGAAAGAAGATTGATGCACAAAGCCAGAAAGCATCTTGAACCAAGGAGAAGCAAACCATGGGCACGGGTAGTAACGTTATAATCAACCATGTACTAGCGCGAAAGAGAGTGGAGATAGGCATTATTGGTGTCACCGACGCAATGATACCAGAGGACTTGTCTCAATCACAATCAAGGCCCAGGGAGGCGAGCGCGAAACTATCAGGGAATCTGACTCGATGAGCTACGTTCAGTCCGATTGGCGCTGTTATACCGCCTTTCCTCTTTACCATGGGTGACTACATAGACCAACGCGGATTGCCTATAGAACACAGAGATACCGTTGGCTACCAAACCAATGTAGCCTCCAGTCTGTTAAATTTCAATTTAGCTTGATTCAACAAGGGTAGTGCTCTCCAACTTTCCGAGGGTATGTTGAATCTGCCTTACATGTAGTGCACGCACGGCGTGCTAATCATTTCTGAATTGGTCTGTGATCGTTCTCTAGTACGGATCCGAGAGCCATGTGGATGGCTCATTGGAATCATGCGGCTTCTTGCGTTCTCTAGCTGCATCCCAGTTTAACAGCAAGTCCACATATCCAATCGATTTGGCGACAGGTCTAGTTGACGATAGAAACGATCAGAATTTGATGTTTCTCCAAAGCTGCGAATCTTCAACCTGCACCTTCTTTGTGCATTTGGATCTGGTAAGTCGTGCTTAGGATACTAGTGCTGCAGGGCAGGGTGAGGGTCTAAGAGACGTGTGGAGGCTGGGAGAGACAGCAATATTTCGTTCCAACTAGAGGGTATCGTGGGGTCGAGTTACCCTAAGGATCTGTCCGATAAGTATACACTACAAGCGACAAGGAGGCAGAGAATACTTTAATTCACAATCCTTCAGTTGAACCAGAGCCCTATGTCTTTCACGAAAAAATAATTCGTAAGGTGCTCGTTGTTATAAAAGATTAAGGGTGTAACAATAGGTAGAAAGGCACAGGTGCAGAAGGATGAAGTTAGTGAAAACAAATGGCACGCGAACCATCAGCAGATTGAGGCTGATATCTCATATAGGTCAACACAACGGACCAATCTGGCCGAACTCGGCCGTGCAGCAATGGTGTTTCCCTTTCTTTGAGATCCAAACAAGATGATTTCTTTCGGTTCAGAGATATACCCCATATATGGCCTCATCTATATCTCCAGTGATCCGGTATGATATCTCACCCCTTAAGCTCCTGAGTTGTACACCCAGAAGAACATCTGCTCAAGGCACGAAGCTATCTTAGTGACGTATAAGGTCAGAAACTCGACCGGAGTCGCGCAGAAAGGTTCATGTGAGCTGTGATGCGGCATGATACCAGCGCCAGATCGAGGCAGAACAAAGAAAGAACACGAACGATGACACGACTGGAGTCATTCATGCGGTCATTGAGGCAGCCTTTAAGGTCCATCCATTCAGCGTTCACGCAGGAAATGCGAGTTCTGAAATTCAAGGTACTAGGACGACCTTCGGATCTGGTCTCTCAGACCTCAACCAGATGCGGTTCCGCAAATGGAGAAGAAATAAGAAAGACTGGTTCATGGAAGACTGGCGTACGCTCGCCCAAGCTCTCGTCAGACGCAAGCTAATTACGATCTGTACTGTTGGTAATCCCTTGTCATCTCTGATATGCAGAGCATTCAGCGATTCCAAGCACGTGGTCATCATCTGTGATGAGTCCTCGCTTTGCACCGACTCAGCTCCAAAGACCGTGGTCGTCGATTTCTCTTCTGATCGCATCGATGCTGACTCCAACAGGAATCAAAGCCGTGGTAGGCCTCACTTCCCTAGCACAAATCTCAAATCTCTCGCACCGATTGTCCTTGCGCCATGGGCGGCCTCCATCGTGAGGCTTTTCTTTAGTAACACAAGCGAACAGAGCGTGCAATGTCGTCTTGCCAACTTTTCTAGCAGCCACACTCAGCGGCTATGTCGTCATCGAACGCGAACGGGAACCACGTTCCCCGCCCTGGCTTCTACAACTTGAACTCTACTCGCCTAGCTCCATGTGCCAAGAGAGCCAACATCGACGTCCATTGAACGCGATGAACATGACTTTTGGCAGCTGAGGTCAAGCGCTGGAAGCACATCATATTCGAGTAGTTCACTTCCATCATTGGAGCTTTCTGGGGTGCGACGATCGTGCAGAGGCGGGTGAACCCGAATCCCCGCTCCACAACGACGAGGGGGCCGTCCTCGACAATTGTAAAGCCTTGACCAACCCGAATCAGCACTCAAGACAATAAACTTCCCTGGATTTGTCCAGAATCCTCATTCACAAGTACCAGCACCCTTTCCACGGTAGTATCGACAATGCCGCCACAGCGCGTTGAGACCCCAGATGGCATTTCCTGGCACATAGAAACGTTCCATCCCAGCAACAATGGCACCTCATCAAAATCAGCCAATGAATACATCGTTCTGATCCCCTCCGGCGAAGGCGACTGCCACAGTCTTACGACTGTCGCGCACCTCCTCTCCTCCAACGGTCCCTATCACGTGCTCACCTTCGACATGCCGGGCTTCTCCCGCACCACCGCACCCCCCGAGGCTTACGCCAGAGTGACGCCTCAGCTGCTGGCCAAACAGATCGTCGGCCTCCTAGACAAACTGAGCATCCAACGCGCCACGTTCTTCGGCTGCTCCTCCGGCGGGTGCGCCACGCTCGGCCTCTGCGCCCTGTACCCCGCGCGCGTCAAGTGCGGCATCGTGCACGAGGTGCCCCTCGACGCCCCCGACGTGCTGGGCGACATGCTCAGCCTGAGTGACGAGGAGCTCGCGGCCGCCTGCCGCGGACTCTTCGCGCGCGGGTTCATCGAGCAGAATGCCAATGACGGGGGCAAGAAGTGGGAGGCTCTTGGGGCCGAGTACCACGCGCGCTTGGCGGAGAACTACGTGACGTGGGTCAGAGGGTATGTCAATGCTATGGAACCCGCGGCCCGCGGGGTGGCGAGCGTTCTGGCGAATTTGCAGCGGCGGCCGGTCTTTTGGACGGTGGGGAGCCTGAATCCAGGTGTGGAGTTGGGGGAGGGCTTTTGGAAGAGTAATTTCGAGATGGCGAGGGCTGCTGGTCTGAAGGTCGATATAGAAAGGCTGAGGTGTTTGCATTTTCCGAGTGTTACGGTGCCGGAGGAGTTGGCGGTGTGGATTGGGGAGTGTGTAAGGAAGGTGAAGGATTAACTTGCCCGGTTTGCCGGGAGAGGGTGTGTCCACCTGTAAATAGTTGTAATCATTCTTCTTTTTGCTACCTACTTTGTCTAGTCATTTAGTTGGTTACTATCACTTGAGGTCATGTCGTTATAGATATAGGAAGTTATTCTATGCTGAAGTACGAGAATACGTCTATAACGGTCTCTATTCGATGTTTACCTTGGGATGAGATGGGCTAATTATGTTATTTATATATTGTTCAGATCACATGTTTTTGCAGTGATATGGCGACGACTAATTCTCAAGTAACTGAAAGACAAGCAAGTTTCTGCAAGTTCTGCGTCGTCAAACATTTCCACGATTGATTGTGTGAACCGGAAAAAAAGGTCCAGCAAGGACGAAAATCCAATCGCGAAGCAGTAAAACAATTGCGTCGGCAATGCCGAAACACATCCATATAGATGAATGAAGTGCCAGATGGCGCATGTGTGGCTTTGACATGGTTGCAATGTGCGTAAGATGTCTCTCCCTCTCAGTGAAATCAATGATACACGACTCATGAATTAGCGGCTTGCAGTCGACTTGACCCTCGACGAAGCCATGACTAAGGCTACAAAGCACAAGATGCTCCTAGAATTCCTAGAAGCCATAATCAACCTCATAGGCGAATATAGTATCCTCAGGCTTCTTTTCATCGATATCGAGAAAATAACAAGGACTGCTCCAAGAATTCTGCTATTGACCCTCCTGCTTCTTTAAAAAATGGCTAAAGACATACAGGTTATGAAAGCAAAGACACCGTCAAAGCGCTTGAAAAGCCGCAAATGAAGGATATCGCGGTCAATGAATTTACTGCAAACCAGCAAAAGTTGTAGGTAGGTACACTTTCGGTGAAGTGGTGAAGCAAGAACTGAACACTCTAAGCTTCAATATCAAATCCGTAGTGGAACACTTGCATCCCCTGAAGACAGGCACGACATTTTGGTCCTTATTCTAGATCGCTATCATAGGCTGGCTACTCTGTAACGCTCTGGCAAAAGGGGCAACTTGAGCTTTGAGCGGATCTTCTCTGGGTAGTGTCGCTTTGCAGGCACTGTGATTCAAGAACAGCACAGATGAAAATTGGGCCCGCAGCATTTTCTTCCTTCCGAAGCATACTCAACTGCTCTAATACTGTTGTCGCAAGCGCCGTGACTGTGAAGGCTTGATCAAGAATCCCAAATGTCGGATGATCGAGAGATGCGCCATTCCAAAGTAGGCTAGAGATACTCGTAAAACCTGGCGCCAACCTTAAAGTACCTAAAATTCAAAGGGGAATAAGGTTGCCACCTTTTTAGCCGAACACCTGCCTAGATCGATTTACACATTTGTTTATAAATGCATCTGGCGTCATGACGAATTCGTTGATTATCAAGCACATGCCATATTCAGTAACTGTAACAGTAGCCATAATGGCGACAACATATAAACCTCCTTCTTCCCTTCATCACCTCCATCCTCACAATCACCATCTTCTTCTTCCACTTCTTCATCCCCATTCTATCACCAGAATCAGCCAATCCCACATACACCGACCATGTCGCCCACCCTTTTCGACCCAATCCACATCGGCTCTGTCCCCCTATCCCACCGCGTCGTAATGGCACCCTTGACCCGCTACCGTGCCAACGATGCCCACGTCCACACCTCCCTCGCGACGGAATACTACAGCCAGCGGGCCTCCGTCCCCGGAACCCTCCTCATCACCGAAGCCACCTTCATCTCCCCCCGAGCCTCCGGCTACGCCAATGTGCCTGGTATATACAACAAGGATCAGATCAAGGCGTGGAAGGAAGTCACGGATGCCGTCCACAAGAAAGGCAGCTATATCTTCTGTCAGCTTTGGGCCTTGGGGAGGGCGGCGCAGCCGGAGATCGTGAGGAAGGAGGCTGGAGATAAATGGTTCTGCAGCAGTAGTGCGACCCCTCTGCAAGCCGGGACCGAGGAGCCAAGACCGCTGGAGGAGGAAGACATTTGGGGCTTCGTAGCGGACTATGCGCAGGCTTCCAAGAACGCGATTGAGGCTGGGTTCGATGGCGTGGAGATCCATGGCGCAAATGGATATTTGATCGACCAGTTCACACAGGATACCTGCAATAAGAGAACGGACGCGTGGGGCGGAAGCGTGGAAAAGAGGTCCAGGTTCGGCCTTGAGGTTGCCAAGGCGGTCGTTGAGGCCGTTGGGAACGAAAAGGTGGGGATACGGCTGAGTCCCTTCAGCGTCTTCCAAGGGATGAAGATGGCGGACCCGATCAAGCAGTTCAGCCATCTGGTCCAGGGACTCAGGGAACTGAAGCTGGTCTATCTACACCTGGTGGAGTCGCGCATCTCCGGCAATGCGGATGTGGAGGCCACGGAGAGAGTTGACCCTTTGATGAAGATCTGGGGCAAGACGAGTCCGGTGCTTCTGGCCGGTGGGTTCCAGCCGGACAGCGCGAGGCGCGCGGTCGAGGATGAATACACCGGACAGGACGTCATGATCGTGTTTGGCAGGCACTTCATCGCGAACCCGGACTTGCCCTTCAGGATCGAGAATGGCATCGAGCTGACGAAGTATAGCCGTGACAAGTTCTACAATGCCGGAAGTCCCGATGGGTACGTTAATTATCCTTTCAGTAAGGAGTGGGAGGCGCAGAGCAAGCTGTAGGCGATCGCATGACAGCATAGGGAGATCGAGGGACTCAAGCCAGTCGACGAGTTTGGACGACCAAGAGTGGAGTTCATATCACTTTATATAGACTTCGAACATAGATTAGACATTAGCGACGAAGCGTTCATCCATCGTCTCCGTCCGCCATTGCAACTACAGAACCTTGAACATGGAATGATCTGGACCACGTCCGCATCCAAAGTCCTTGGCCTTGCGCACTCAGCCAAAGCAGCTGGTTTCCCAGGCAATAACGGCCAAAAAAGACTGGCTCCAGATACTCTGACGAACAAGTGCCGTCGTCCAAGACCGGTAGCATGACCAAGGTCCAAAGATGGACGCAGGTGAAAATCGGACCGACACTTTGGTCCACAGGAGGTTCGTGAGGTGATATGACGTCTGCAAATATACAGTAATCATAATGCTTTGTCTGTGGTGTGGCTGCAGTTTAGCTGATACTAGATGTGCAGAGCAATTGGATCTTGTTTTCAACGCATTTGCAACGTTTGAGAAAAGCCTTACCAAGCGTGCGTCAAGGAAGGGGTTTCCGCCAATGTTGGACATTTGGGGTCGTATTGGTGTATGGCTCGAAGGGGGATATTGATACATGTGCATACGATCCTTCGGGCGTCTCGCACGACCTTTGAACTTCCTTCACCTCCTGTTCATCAAGTAGGTTGCTGTTCATCATATGTTCGCGCCTTGCTTTCATCTCCCGAACGCAGCAATTGCCATTGCCGTATCTTAACAAATTGTCTCGACTAGAATCGGGAGCTGGACCATGGCTTTGATGATGTTCGTCAAGAGCTGCGAAGAGACCAGGAACGTATTCGACATCAACATGGTCTTGACGGTTCTGCCGTCTTGCTATTGACATCTGAGGCCTTCCGGCAGTGCACCAATGCGCAATTTCGTTTCAGACGAAGAAGATGATGGAGTTGTGGCGGAGCTTGTCAGCAACAAAGACCTTGCAAAGCTTGTGGATACTTCTAGATGTGCTCGCCCTTTCACTTGGGCGGTCGACGAAACGAAAGGAGTCTTGGTGCTTTCTTTCGAGCTTGTTCGTCGCTCCTTCGACATAGTGCCGTGAATCTGCTGCTCTTATAATTAGTGGGCGTATTACTGTGCCTTCAGCGACTTCATTTCCGGCCAGGTACACGAAGAAGCAACCTGTCGCCTACTATTGTTGAGAGATTTAGGAAGAATCGATTGATCATTTTAGTGCTCCCCTGGAGCATGTTCTTTGTACCTTACAAATTGAGTGGTTAGTTAGAGAAGTCGCACCGTACCCTTCTGAGCAAATACAACCAAATATCCCGATTCGTCATGGAACAGGAAAGAGTTACACATCGTACTCGAAAGAATACTCCATTCTTTTGAATAGATGCCTGCCTCGTAGGAGGGTTTGGACATTACTCCGCGTGACTTCGGGCCAGGCTCCACAGAAGTCAGGTAGTTGGGGGGGGGGGGGGGGGGGGGGGTCGTTGCGGGATGATGTGACTCCACAAATTCATACACCTTTTTGCAGAACCCTTGGCGGTGGCTCAAAATGGTAGAGTAATCTTACCTCGGCCCGCGAAAATTTGGTGGGGACCGTACCTCATGCAAGCAAAATGATATTAATCCAAATTCCACAATGTAGACTGCAGCAGTCATTCCACCTTGCTAAATGTATCATGCACGGCTGTACCGACGTCAGACTGCAACCCAAGGCTAAGATTTGACGAGGCTGTCAATATATATAAGTAGTATAAGGGTAGGGCAGAAGAAAGACAAGTATCTTTTTACCCAAATTGGTCGGTATAGTCGAATTTTCAGGTCCGACGTTTGCCTACAATGGCCGAAGGTTCAGCATTGGAGGATATGAGCGTAGGCGACGACTCGGTAAGTCAATCAATGCAAACCATCTTCCTTTAACGCCAGGAACCAAAACTGCCACCACGCGGGCTGGCCATGAGCCTGTCTTCAGCAGTAGTACCCAGACTTACGAGCACTCACTGTAGGGATTTTTCGAAGATGACTCTTCTCTCACACATCCCCGTTGCTACAACAGCGACCATGTAGAAGAGCTCAAAACATTCGCAGAGGACCTTGACCTGGCACTCAAGACCTCATTTCCTTCGGGACCCAACCCTTACACTTCGGTTCACGTACTTCTACTTCGTTGGACCGACGATGATCTGGGCGTTCAAGTCGAAATCTCCGCGTTACGTAGGGCTTTTGAGACTAGATTTCATTTCGATGTCGAGGAATGGCAAATTCCTAGTCTCAACCCGACACGAGCTCTACAGAAAAAGCTCTACGGTTTCCAAGAGGTCCATCAGAGCGAGACAGAGCTGCTGATAGTCTACTACGGAGGCCATGCGAAGGCAGATCCTCGGCGTGGACGAAGCATTTGGCAGGCGTAAGCGAATCTACCCTTTTGAGAAGTGTATTGCTGAAGGTATTCACAGCCATAGCCAAGCAAACAGCCCCTTCTTAAGTTGGTCATCCTTACAGCCACTTCTTGAGACGGCTGTTCCTCATGTCCTTATCATACTCGACTGCTGTTTTGCAGCTACTGCCGCAAGAGATACCACGGAAGGTACTACAAAAGAAATCCTAGCAGCTTGTGGTAGGGAGAGTCCAACTCTCGGTGTAGGCCAACGGTCCTTCACATCTGCTCTCATTGAGGAAATGCAAGCGTTCGATGGTGCACCATTTACAGCTGCTATGCTTCACGCCCGGCTTGTAACTATGAGGTGGAGACTAGCATTTACGCCAATCTACGCTCTTCTCTCTGAGCGAGGTGGAAGCAGTGTCACCATTTGTCCTTTCGTAGACGGTAGGGCTTCATTCAGAGTGGAGCCCAACTTTCCAGCAGAGCTCGAGGTACCGGAACATCCACAAGACGGACAAGCATCCTTGACCACGGATGATTCGCCCTCATTCCCAGCCCCGCTAGAGCAGACGGTGGATACTCGGGTGCTACTATCCGTGTCTGTTGTCCAAGATGCTATCCATGATGTATCTTATTGGGTATCTTGGCTAACCACGGCCGCGCCATGGGATGTTACGAAAGTGGACGTCCAGGTCCACTCCATCTTCAAAAGCCATTCGACATTGGTAGTCATATCAATCCCTACGTCTGCATGGGATCGGCTACCAGGAAGGCCCGCTTACCGATTTATAGGATTTGTTAGGTCAGGAGACATCCTCCAAGCTGCTGAGTCATTGATGAAGCCCCTCTCATATGTCCGCGAACCGGAAGCAGTCCTCTATCCCACCAACGTAAAGTCTGACCTCCAATCCAACCCGCGGGCGCAATCAACCAATCAGCGCCATAAATTGCAAAGACCAGGTTCGATCCCACAACCGACCGCCAAAGTACAAGTATCGCACCCCGCATGGTTTCCGACTTCTGAAGTTACCACATCTCATTCGACTGCCGCTCCTCGGAGCCCGCAGTCTCTTGTTCACAGCTACCAGCGTTTGCCTGAGTGGTCTCCAGAAGATGATGAGATACTGATGCGGGCTCATCGGCTAGGTCTGCATTGGCAATCAAATGCCTCCCAGTACTTCCCAGACAAGACCGACAATGCCCCCCGTAAGCCATGAGACGCTCAGGAAAAAGCGCAAGGACGGCGACGCCCGGAGAGGCGCCATGGCCGACCCGTTAGAGAAAGCCTACTTCGACTGTCGTGAACAAATGTGGACACTCCTTGCCGACAGAGTTGGCGAACCGTGGCAGAATGTCGAGGCAAGGTTATGCCACCCTACTTGCGATTCAATCAAGTTTATAGTCGCTCAAGGGTTTTGCAGTGCATGGAGAAAGGCTTTGGGATTATCCCCAAGAAAAGCCCATCGTACAATATAAAAATAACCCTGATTTCGATCCATACGAAGAAGACGATTGCTTCTGACCCCGCATTACCGCAAGACCATCTAGTAGCTGATAGTCTTGCAGCAAAGCGCTCGATGAGAGGGATCATGTTGATGGACTAAAAGCAAGGCGCTCGGTGTTTCGGACCGTCCGTCCAAAAGACCTGAACCAATTCATTTGAAGCTATGTAAATAATCCACAGTTCATTCAAATACCTAATTACACTTAGTCCTTAGCAAGGAATCTGAAACGTTCCATGGGCTTCTCCGGCGCAAGTTTTGGTTGCAGCAAATCAACATTGGACAATGAACGTAAGATCAAAATCAAGCAGCAATCCGGTGGCGAGGTAGACATTGGGTGGAGAGGATGCCCAGGGAATGTCCCACAGATGGACGTTGTCACCATGAAAACATACCCTTGTCCGTCCGTTGACAGACCTTATCTTATTTCTACATGAAAATGACCCAGAGCTGAGCATCCGGTTATGCGGGCCGGATGTAGACAAAGCGCGGTAGTACCAAGAAATTCGCGTATAGAATAGTCCGCGAGTGAGGTTCAAAACTGCAGGCAAGCTGCCAATAAATTGATATTGAAATAGGTGTGCTCCAAGTGGAGGTCTCTGGATGGTGAGGTAGATACGTTCTTGCCTCCCAAAACAAGTCACCACCAGATCCGTAGTCATTTCAGTGTCCTTTTGGTGTTTGAGTAAGCATCACTGGGTGCAATGTCTCCATGTGGACTTCCGGCAGCCTTGAGCTCGAACATCACGTATATTCAAGCAACTATGTGTCCCATTCCGTCTGAGCGTCAATAACGCTGCTTGGATGATATCGATCTACGCTTCTCGACACGCATCGAAGCTGGTCGTTCACTGAAAACGCCCGGCTTTCAGACAACCACTTCTTATCTTTTGAATGCCACTTGGAAGAATGGTTTCTAAGAGTCCTTGGCTGCTTGGCTAAGCTGCCAATTGCGCTGGACCCTATCCCTCAGAACTTGTACCATATATTCTGCATACAACACTGGCACCGCTTCGAAATATGTGGGGCGATCTGTTCGGAGGATCGTAGTATGCATGCGTCCTTGCCTCTTGGTATCGCATAAGGACTCGTCCTCATGCCCTTGGGGACTTGTTCCTAATGGTCTAGCGTAGACTTCTTAGAAAATCATGTTCTCGTTATGCTTCTTACTGTTGTACGAGGTTGCTGATTTCAAGAAGCAGCGGGGCATGAAGAGGTGGCGGTATATTTGCAGACAAATTCCTGTTGATTATTGTTAATATCAGTGTTGGGTCAATTGTGAATAGAATCAAGAGCCCACCAGGCGGAACACGAACGAAATCGCACTTCATACTAGCTGAGGCTTCGATGGTGATGCCGTAGCTGGTCGAGTGTGGTACCATTTTTGGTTCCACCTCGAAGTCAAGATGGGAAACCGTCAGAGTAGGCCAATGTAGGTATGCAATACCTAATAATTATTGCAGGTACCATTGCGACTACCGTACTTCACTGAGCAGCGTTGTTGAAAGCCATGTCACCTCACACGCGGCGCGAGGCGCTAAAGGCTTGGCATTCTCTGTGCCTCCTCCGCTCCTTCTACTCGAGCTCGACTAGGAATTGGTGGAGAGTTGCAGACGGGCGATAGACCTAATGTAGGTATGTCTCAGCCTTTGAGAACAACAAGCTATGCCAAAATTGTTCGACCTGCTTGAAAGGTATGCAAAAACGTATGCCCAGCCACATTGACAGCTCGTCCGAGCATGTCCTTACGAAAAGGCCCACCCTGCTTACTTCCCCAGCAACGTCAGTTGTTCAAAATGACCCTCTGTTCCCTCAATACCTCGCCCCCCTCAACTCAACCATACAATGCTCACTCCAATATCGCCCCAACGACTCACCACTGCCTGCCTCGAAAACGCTACCTGCGGATTGCGACACCCTCCTTCAAGCTCCGTCTCACCACCCAGCAGGTCCTGCACAGGGCATCGAAGAGGAAAGATCACCGTTGGCATTAGCAGGGTGATTAGACCACCTGAGCGAGGATGGCAGAGTCCCAGCAATATACCTGAGTGTGGGACCAACCCAGCAGCCATGGAATCATACACGGCTTCTGCCAACTGGCTGCCCTCTCGATCGGGACAGGATGATCGCTTGTGGATGCGGGCACTCGATGCTGATCATGAATCGGCCCGATATCTACTATCCCACAAAGCGAGAAGAACATATGTGCAAGTGGAGGGTGGTGTTGAATGGGAAATCCTGAACGACCTGAGGATACGAGTTGGCTAGAGTCGCTGCCAAAGCGGGGCACAGTCTACGTACTGCGGCTAAATACTACCACAACAGCGTGCAAAGATTCTGTAGTGACATTGCTTCCAAACCATGAAGCGAAACCTAGGGGAAAAGTCAAGAGAAAGCTCCCGGAAGATGCGAAGCAAGCCACGAAGGCGCACGAGGTCACCACTCCGGACTGTCTTGTGAGACTGAGGCTATCAGAGACACGGCTCGGTCTTTGTCTGATATTCCAATTTTCGCGCCACCACTCACCCTCCCACACCCAAATGTGTCCTTACTTTCTTAGGGTGGTGTGTGTGTGTGGCTGGCGCCCGTTGAGAAGCGGAAGATCTTCCCTGGGAACTTCGTGGTGGAAAGTCTCATGAATAGGTAAAATCTACGACACCTCGATCACTTGACTACCTAGTTCACCTACACACCGCTCAATTCCTAGTGAATCCATCGAGGTCAGGCCCCCGAACGATTGAGTATCTTAGCCAGAAATTCGATGGAGTGGCAAGAAGCTGCTCCTTATTAGTTGCATAATCTAGCTTCCCCTCTTCCTGCTTACCCTGCAGCAAGATCTACGGAGTAAAGGCGGACTCCTCCGACGCGAGCGATCATGCGCTACAATAGACTTGCCAGCACCTCGCTATGCGACAGCCAATGAAAGTCTCTGGCAGTCGCCCGATCTCTCATGCTATCCTAGACTCTTTTGCTACCCTCGCCAAAGACGAGCGCGGGTGAACAATGAGTCGCTTTTCTACTGTTATGATTTGCACTTTTTCTCCGACTATTGCTGGGATCTGCTTTTACGATATTTTGGCTTTTTTCCCCATCGCAATCACTCGGTTCACTCGTCCATCCGACGTGGGGAAGGATGACTTTTATGCCAGCCAACAATCATGGCCTGACCGGCAAGATGTTGCCGCCAATCTCCAAGCAAGAGAATGCTCGTGAAAGTTAGTAGGATATGCTGACTGCATAATCCAAATAACATATGAAAACAATTATAATAGCATGCTCATCACCATGGTGACAATGATGCGCGTGCCATTGCCATGAAAGGATGATGCATGCCTCGCAGAAGCTGCTTGGCATTTGGGGCTTTTGTCACCTGTGGAGCCATGTGGTGGGTCCACGAGGTACATTAGGGGCAATAAAGATGTACCTAGGGACCTTAGGTGCTTGAGTACTTAGATACTTACCACGGAAACCCAAGGCAACGGGGGTCCGCCACGTCAAGATAATCATCTTGTTGTTCCTTTTGCTTTAAAGGTAATAATCAATTGATTTTTGGTTGCCATGCTGTCCGCGAACACGGGGACTAATTATTGATTGATGCAGTCATCTTCCCATGTCTGCTGTCTTTTCTTCCAACTTTCATTCCTGGTTTCTACGGTACAATACTCGGACATACAGGCTACAGCGCCCTCAAGGCGTCCCCACCCATGGACCTCGGCTCACTCCTTCGCCGAATTGATTCGCCAAACCCTTGAGACTTTACCGAAACTCGCAAGTCTTGCCTTTCCTTTTCCTTTCTTTTTCTTTTCCTTTTTCTTCGCATGCAGTGCTGATCCCTCTGAATCCGGGACCGACTGATCTTTTACGGAAGGCTTGCATACATAGTACACTCTAAAGGCTACTGCATATCGCAAGCTTCTTCGATTGGATACAAGCTCTTTTAGGAAGTGGATGGCTTTTTCTCTTAAGCGATAACGTCGAAAATGACGAATAACCAATCCGTTGCGTCTAGGTGGGCAAATGCAGTGCAACCCCACCACCACTCTCGAGAGTCGAGATTTGAGTCTTGCACCCCGCGCCTGCTGAAGCCTGCATAACATTCATCCAAAGGATGAAAACAACAACGACTGTAAAACAAGGCACCATCAATCAAGAAGATACACATGTAAGTATTCTCGCTATCTCCGAGATTCTCAATGTACGATTCGCTGGACCAGAGGATCCCTGGTGCGCTTACAACCCGCCTTATCTAAGCCGAATGGGCAAAGTCGCCGACCCCACAAACCGAGCATGTACTTCATGCAGTTGATGTACTTGATGTACTTTGTTCTATTATCGGAACCCCTATCTCCATGCCGAGTACTCGGTCATCATGCATGCCACCATTCGCACGACTATGTCAGCACTGAAAAGAACCCAAGGAAAAAGGCGCACGTACCGTACATGAACGTACGTAAGAAGATGCTCGACCGCAGACGACCCACCTCGAGTTCGCCTACACCTCCCGCTAGGTCGTCACCCAGCTCACCGCACGATTCCTGTAAACAATGTGGTCATTCGATCAAGGTTTTCGATAGTCTTGCATATACGAGTTGTCAGACTCTCCCTTTTCTTGTTCTTCCTCCTTCGCGTCCTATGATCCCAATGCCGTGTCTACCGTTATTCTCTTGATCAGCCTGACCCGCTCACCTCTTCCATCATATGCCTCAAGAGCACCTTCGTTCCTGTGCTGTGTTTGCGTTTGCTGCTTGTAGCTGACAGTGCACATATGCACTTTGAATACCTTCCTCTCCTAATACTAATCTAATTGTCAACTCCCCACATCACATTGCCTCCCAAGATGCTTCGACTCCTTGCCCTCGCCCTCTCCCTCTCCTCCTTCTCCTCCCTCTCTCACGCCAAACCCATCTCCGCTGGGGCTGCCAACGCCGGAGCTGCTTCTAACAACGCGGCTGCCCAAGGCCAACTCTCAACCGAAGGCTCGTCAACCTACGATGGCCAGTCCCTCGCTGCGATACCCGCCGCCCCTTCAATCGAGGAGGCCGTCTCCGCTGCTATCTCCCAGGCCGGCTGGACTATCACAGTCGACAGCGAAAACACCGAGTCCGGTAATGTGGGGACCAATGCCATCGACGGCGACATGTCCACGTTTTGGCACACCGAATACGATCCGGACCTTGTAGCGTTACCCCACGTTGCCACGATTAACATGGGTGCTGCCTCGCTCGTCGGCAGTGTAAGTTACCTTCCAAGACAAGACGGGAACTCCAACGGCAACATTGGTGAACACATCATTGAGCTCAGGTAAGCAACAACCCCGGGCTCTTGTTGCTGGTCGAGTCGCTTATGTGGCTTGCGCCTATGCAGTGGTGATGGGCACACCTACACGACTGTAGCCGTTGGAACATGGGTCGATGACTCTAGCCTGAAGACCACCGTCTTCACCCCCTTCACCGCTCAGTACGTGCGGATTACTGCCAACACTGAAGCCGGAGGGAGAGGGCCCTGGACCACCGCCGCCGAATTCAACGTTTACACTGGCGGCGCCGCGCCTCCAGGGCCGGCCGGGAATGGCGCGTGGGTCCTGACCGTCGATTTCCCCCTCGTACCCGTCTCCATGGCTCACGAAGTTACCACTGGTCAAATCCTCGCGTGGTCGTCGTACTCTCCTAGTACCTTCGGGGGCTCCCCAGGCACGACCACCTATACTGCTACCTACAGTCCTGAACACCAGATTGTCACACAGGCCATCATCACCAACGTGGATCATGACATGTTTTGCGAAGGACTGTCGTTGACCTTCGACGGACGAGTCATTGCTGCTGGGGGCAACACTGATGCGGCCACGAGTGCTTATGACTCTGGCGCCAATGACTGGACTGCGCTAGCAGTATGTTTCCCCCCATCCTTCCAACGCCCGTGACCCCCCTTGCGTTTTATGAGAGACCCTTGCTAACTTCTGATCTCCATCCAGAACCTAAACATTGGTCGCGGCTATCAAGCTCAAGTGACTACCTCGGACGGCAATCTCTTCACAATAGGGGCATCATGGGCTGGAGGTGAGGGTGGCAAGAATGGCGAGCTATATGATACCGGTGCCAACACCTGGACTGCACTTGGTGGTTGCCCGGTTGCGCCTATGCTCACTGGTGACGCGCAAGGTATGTATTCCCTTTACGTGCCAGCTTCAATGATCGGCGGTGTCGAAGTACTCATGCTGAAGCTTGACATCTAGGCGTCTATCGCGCTGATAACCACGCCTGGTTGTTCAGCTGGAGTGACGGCTACGTCTTCCAAGGTGGGCCTTCGACGGCTATGAATTGGTATTCTACCACTGGAGGAGGGGGTCAATCCGGAGCGGGGACCCGCAATGGGGATCCCGACTCCATGTGCGGCAACGCCGTCATGTACGATGCAGTTGCTGGAAACATCCTCACTGCTGGTGGATCGCCAGACTACCAAGATTCCGACTCCACCGGTAACGCCCACATCATCACGCTAGGCACGCCACCCGCCACTCCCACCGTTACAACCATCGGCTCCATGGCCAACGCTCGCGCCTTTGCTAATGGGGTCGTCCTCCCCGACGGAACCGTCCTGGTCGTCGGCGGTCAGGTCTCCGCCGTTCCATTCTCCGACGACACGTCCCAGTACACCCCGGAAATCTTCGACCCGGCCACCAACACCTTCCGCGAAGTGGCCCCGATCTCCATCCCGCGCAACTACCACTCCACCGCGCTCCTCATGCCCGACGGCACCGTGATCAACGGCGGCGGCGGCCTGTGCGGCAACTGCGCCACCAACCACTTCGACGCGCAGATCTACAACCCGCCCTACCTCTACACGCACGACGGCGGCTTCGCGACGCGTCCCGTCATCAGCAGCATTTCCACCGGCACCGTCGCCGTCGGTGGCACGTTTTCCATCACCACCAACGTGGCGTGCGACACGTTCAGTATGATCCGCATGTCGAGCACGACGCACACGGTCAACACGGACCAGCGACGGATCTCCCTGACGCCGAGCGGCACGGCGGGGACGACGTACACGTTCACCGTGCCGGGGGATCCGGGGGTGGCGTTGCCGGGGTACTGGATGGTGTGGGCGCTGGATGGTGGCGTGCCCGGTGTGAGCGAGCTGTTGCAGGTGACAGCGGGCTGATTTAGCGTGGGTTAATGGATTGAGAGAGGGGAGGAGGGGGGAAAGCGGGATGACATGGAAGGCTGGACGGCTCGTGACGAGCTTATCATTGATGAATTTGTAATTCCCCCATACCTTAGCTAATTCATGCTTGTGATCAATTCTTCTCTCCCCCAGCCAGCCGCCATTTTTTTTCTTCTGCAGGTCAAAGGTAAAAGAAGGAAGTTGTCCGGTCAACGCGGCTAATTGCCAAAGGAGGATAGTTTAGCGAGGTGCAAAAACGGTAGGTATGTGGGTCACTTGCGTGTGTGGCAGTATGTACTTTCGCATGCAGCATTTTTTTATTTCGTTGGTGGTGGGTGATTGGCGGGATGATGACATGCATGAGCCTAACTCCTAATTGTTTGAACTGGGCTGGGTGGCTTGCTGGGGGCCTGGGGTCTTGGGCTGGACCCTTTTGTTTGGCGGTGGGGGAGGGGGGAAGGAACTTCTTGATTTTTCTTGGAAGGAAGGAAGGAAGGAAGGTCAAGGAGGAGCTTGGTAGGTAGCTACCTTACTGATCAATCTAAGGAAGTAGCCTTGCTAGGTGCATGGGCGATACGGTACACGGCTTCTTTGAGTTCCACCCAAAGGATTTTTTGGGTACAGACTGCCTAGGTAGGTACCTAGGTATTTAGGTACATATTCATCGGTAGAGTAGCTTAGCTTGGCTTGGCCAGAGCCATGGGAGGAAGTCATGCGACGATGAAAAAACGGGGAGCCCTAAGAGAAACAATGTCCGTCTTACTCAGGCTATTGCATTTGCTTGCGTGGCCCTTGATGAGGTGAGATGTTTAAAGAGAAAAAGGGTATTGTTACTGTCTGCCTCGTCGTGTTCGGACCCTTTTTCTCGTTCCCGCCGTGTGGATCTTCTGACAGAGAACGTAGGTAGGTACGTACATCGTCTTTGGCGCACTGCATGAACTAGGTAAGGTGAGGTATGTACCTAGGTACTTAGAAAGTGGTACTAGAGGTTACCGAAATCAGAGCAGGTAAACTCGGTTACGAACATGTACAATATGCGAGGAAAAGCAACAACTAATCATCATGTCCAGTCATCATCATTCTTTCGAGCATGCTTGATGCACAATCACGTTTATTGCTTACATTAAATTCCAATAATTAATGTAAGTAGGTAGAATGTACGGTATTCGTAATTCTTGCGGCTGCGCTTTGGGCGCCATGCGGCTCGGCCTATGAGATGTCCGGACCCGCGCTCTCGCAGCATTGGCTGATCTTCAATGATGATAGCATCGTACATGGGATCTACGTATCATTATATGGAGAATCGTGGTACCAGTAGTATCCCACGTTCACACAGTGTGTCAGTCCTTCCACTTGACATGTTGAGAGCTAGCATCTCCTCATAGCCGCACGGGGATATCGGGCAATTCGGATCTCTTTACCGTTCAGCAACTCTCGGTCCTGGTAACGTTCTTTCTCAATAGAGCAAGAGCAAGAATCGGACAGGCAACTGCTGTGGAGAATAGACTTACCTAGGATATGTCCCATACCCATGAATAATCTGCATAACCTTGGCATTTTCTCTTCGACTCGACTGACTGATCCATGAGCCTTTTCGAATGACGCCACAGTGCGCGATAAATAAACGCCTTTTTTCTGCAACCCATCATGTCCAAACTGCTTTGATTAAAATACAATGCCGGCTTTTTGGGCGCCCCCCCCTTGTCCCACGTTCCACGTCCGACGTGCAGCTTTCCATATGCGTGGTAACCCTTCAGGGCTGCAGATAAGGCCAAGCGAAAACGCGCCTCGCAAAGAGTCAAGACCGAGCATGTCCAGTCGGGGAAAGGTCCATTGTCCTTGGCCACAACTTGGCCATTGGCGGCTGATTTTGTTAGAGTATGTGTAAGGTAGTTGCATACTTTCTCGACGGCTAATTTAATTGGAAATCTAAAGCATACGGGAAAAGGAAGGAAGAACCGTTTTGCGGAGCGGGATGTTTTTTTCTATGGGAATTCCCCGTACAAGTCCGGAGCATTTGAATTGGTTCGTTCGCCTCTACTCTATCTTGCTTCTCTCAAGTGCGATTGGGCAAAGGAAAGGAATTCCGTCGAGTAGAAGGAACGAAGAAGGGCCTAGATGTTTTCCTCTCTCTATCTCTCTTTCTACCGGCTACACTTCTGCCATCTCTTATCGATCAATCACGATCAGCCCTTCCCAAATGCTCCAGAATGACCACGCGACCGATACCCTCCAAGCTTTGCCGCCAGACTTCGTCCGTCCATCGCCCAAACGCCTTGTGATGCATACTTCGAGCCTTTGCTCCTTTGGGACCTAGATCGAACCCTCAATAACCCCCCCCCCCCCCCCCCCCCTTACAGACATAAACCAGATCACCAGATGTGCGGCATAGGTCGGACGAACCACCACGTGGGTATCCCCCCCCGCGAAAACCCGGCACACATTTCGAGCCATCTCCCCCCGCTTCCGCGCAAAGCCACACACACACACTCCTGTCCCGGTCTATCGCAAGACCTTACATACTTCCTACAGGCTTGCTCTTGGCACCTAGGATTTTGGAAGGTTCCGCTCGGTTTGGTTAGGGACGGATGTTCTTCTGCCCCTAGAAACCTCCTTTCCATGGTGGGAGTGAGTGGCAATGAACAAGGTAGCAACCACCGCTAGAGCGATCGGCGCTACTGCGCGTGGTTCTTTCGGGCCAGATCTGGGATCGTATCGATGGATTGGGGAGTTGGGCGATGGTGTACCCTGCGGCTCTTGTCTATCTTGCGAGGTAGGCGGTGTGGCGGGTATGGAGGGGGTAAAGAGAGAGGGGGCAGGTCATGGGAGGTCGTGGCTGATAGAGATGGCGTGGGTTGCTTGCGATGTGCGAGTGATTGAGCTGGACTCTCTCTCTCTCTCTCTCTCTGTCTTCTGCTGGGCGTCGTTGAGAGCGTGGGATTGCTTCTTTTGCGTCACTTCCAAAAAGCGACGGTGTGAGCATAGGAGAGAGTTGCGTTTGGATTTATTTCCTCGGAAGAGGACATGTGTAAATTCCCTATCTGTTATATATCTCCTCGGCATCAGAATTGAATAACGTGCGGAGTGGCCTGGGATCTTTGACAGTGTATATGACTCACACCATCTAACTCTCCTTCCTTTGAAGCGCTGTGAGCAGAACTTTACTACTGGTTCCTTCAACATCATCCCCTCAGTAAACCACATCCTGAGAAGCCTTCTCTGCACCAAACCCTTCCTTCCTTCCTTCCCACCTTCAAAATGCGCCACCCTCCGATACCACCTACTCTTCACACCAACGAACCCACCACACCCCCCTCACCCACAACCCCGCTCCCTGACCGAAAAACTCCGCAGCTACAACCGGCCGCAAGCGGCCCCCTCCCGGCCCCCACAGGGATCGGGGACGACGCTATATGCGCCTCTCGCAGGTGATACGTGAGCCGTTTCGGGACGGATACGCTTCAGGGTACCGCCACACCAGGCCGCGCTAAGCCGAGCCAAGCTATGATATTCCACGTGCCCTCCCCATTTGATCCCAGCGAGGAGAACAGAAGAGAAAAAAAAGAGGGGGGGAAAAAATGCTCGAATCGATACCCCATACTCCCGCACCAACGCAACTCTCCACAGATCCGCCATCGTCTGAGAATATATATCTCTGGTCCCAGCTCCAGGCAAAAGGCGATCGGTTCGATTTCTTGCGAAGTCTCGGGGTGAATTCGGCTTGCTCCGGTCTCGCTGCGTCTGTTGTTGCTGGTCAGGGGGGCCCTTTCAAAGCGGACCGGAAGGAAGGAAGGAAGGGCTCTGGGCTCCTGGATGCGAAAGCTGTTAACGAAAGAGCTTTTGACTGCTGCTCTGCTCTCATGTCAGGGCGTGGTACCGTTCCAGAGGCAGGTGAGTTGCGTCGCGCGAGGGGTTCGAGGGTTGGTGAGCGCCGTGAAAGGCTGAAAGGACGCGGCAGGTCTTCTTGGTAGGGTAGGGCGGATGATTCATCGGTTAGCGGGATTTGATGAGCGGGATTTGATGCGCGAGGGGCGTTTCTGCGAGTGGGATGATTCGGATCTGTGTGAATGTGCGTGTGGGGGTCCGGCTGGATTTCCGGGAGGTGCAGTGGGAGTCACGTCGAGAGCAAGACGGAAGGATTTGGTCTGTATTGGCGAGGGTCTTATTGCTTGTATGGTGGTGCTAATGGTATTGATGAGGATATGGCAATGCTTGAGGCTTGTCAAGCGTTTCTGGAGTCAGGGATGAGGTTGAGGAGAGCTCTGGATAGTGTGAAAGAGGCTCGGAAGCAGCATTCGAGAGAAAACGTTTGAATTAATACTGTGACTCGAGCACATACGTCAAGGGTTCGAGGTAGCTAAGGATCTATCCAGATCCTTCCCAGTCTGGTCCAGCCGGCCGTTCTTCTCGGGTTGCGCAGGTAGCACCCCTGGGGGCGATAGCATGTCTCCTATGCTGCGCGAGTAATGCTGGCCTCCGCTTGGACTCTTGCGAAGCTGTGAGTGAAGATATTGTCTTTGGCTCGAGCCCAATTGATGAGGTTGAAACCGCCCTCGTAACCATCTTCGCTCATCACTCGTACGAATTAGCCACCTTTTTTCCTTTGCTCTTCGGAATATGCGCGCAATCTATATAGGCATGTCGCAGAGAGCTGAGGCTTCGGACGAACGGCAGACTCCGTCTGAATCGAGGCCGGGCCTGCCATTGAAAGCGAAGAACAGTCACGCTGTTCCTTTCTGAATGCGCCATTTTGCTCACATTATACTGCTGTTGCTCTCATTACACGGGGCCCGGATTGCCCGATCTAGAAGGTCTAATGGGGTCGTGGGTGGGCCGGCTCAAACGCGCGATGTACGTGCTTCCCCGATACTTGATTCGATCTGCTGTCTGTCTTGACGGTAACAGACGTTAAGCTTCTTACTTTGTTGGTGTCAAGAAGAACATGTAATTCTTAGAGACACTTGACCTGTCACTGTTAGCGCTCCGCAAAACCCATTGAGACTCACATGCCCCAAATGCTGACTCGTTGTTAGAATTTGCACTCATGGTGGCCGGCTATGGCCCATGAGTTCATTTCAGCCATTACCGATTTTGGGAGCTATGCCATCGACGTACTCGCTGAGTAGCTGAGTAGTATCAAGTGATCATCGACATGGAACAGTTCAAAGAAGATACTGGTTCGATCTCGAAGAGCAGCATCGTAACGGATATTCGTAGGATATAGTAGACGATTAGGCTAGTGGATGAGACAGGCGAGAAACAGAGATATATGAACAGAGCGTGCGGGTCCCAACGGCCTTTGAACGCTGAGATGATCAAATGCGCAAAAGCATTTACAGTAGATTGATATTGAAGCTGAAGGGTATTGTATAAGCTATAAGTCATTGAGAAAAGGTGGTTCCTAACTGTGAACCGGTTTTGGCGGCGTCCTTTACCATGCCCGTTCCTGGGAAACATTTCGATGTGGGTGATGCGTATAAGATTTGACAGCATATTGATACGATTTGACCTATGGCCACAGTGGTGACAGGATGTTTCTCGATACTCATCTATCTTTGTCTTCGTTCCGTGTCATGCCTTTCAAAACCATAGTATTGTCTCCCCCCCTCCCAAGCCTGTATACAGCACCGGTTCACTCCAGGTCTTGAGATAGACACGGGCTCTTATGGCCGATAGTGCTGATACCCTGTGCTTTCCAATGGGGTTCTGCTTTCGGCCGGAAAGAGCATCCACGGAATGGGTTGCGTTCTTGAAGGAGCGCATCCATCCCTCTCTTATCCAACGAACCACCCCCATTGAGCATTGTCACCTCCTCAAATACCAATATTTTATGTGCCTCCTCTTTCCAATTTTCCAATTGCGAAATGTAAATCGAGGCCGTAGGCAGATGATGTGCGTTCATCTCTAAGTCGCATGCAGCATTCGAGTGAAGGAGGGCGAATGTAAGCCTGCTTTCTCTCGCACAAGGGTATGCATTGCATCTGAGCATTGCTCGACACTCTTTGACTTATCCATCACGGTAGGGTGAAGGCGTCACGGCGAGGCAAGACGATTGATGATAAGGCTTAGATAGCTTCATGGATTGGAGTAGGGACGTAGCATCGAGAGTGATGGTAG
This sequence comes from Evernia prunastri, assembly GCA_003184365.1. Classification (NCBI taxonomy): domain Eukaryota; kingdom Fungi; phylum Ascomycota; class Lecanoromycetes; order Lecanorales; family Parmeliaceae; genus Evernia; species Evernia prunastri. The sequence goes on from NKYR01000042.1 coordinate 208,201, forward strand.
AAACCAAGTAGTCAGCGGACTGAAGAAGATGCTGGAAACGTAGGGTACGGCGAAGGCTGGACATTGTCTCTCCTGGAGAGCTGTGTGCCATTGTACGGACCGGCTCAACGACGTAGGAGCCAATGCAGACCCGTTTTCGAGTTCCGATTAGGTCATTTCAAGCTTCCTCACGAGGGACGGTGCCACCTATGTGGAGTAAGCTGAGATGGAACATGAAGGATGCGAGCATTAGCTGAATTGAAGGTCCAGGATTGCAGGCGGCTGCGAACGCTAACAATGATATAAAGATTTTGTCATCACCGCACGTCAGCTACCATGGAGCATACTAGTTCTGATAGACTATTTACTAGATTATTCATGTCCCCGTAGGTGCATCTGATGCAGAGGGAAGCAAAAGCAAAGCGTGTCGGGCACGGCCTAGAACAGCAAATGCCGTCTCCCCGCAACCCTCCGCCCTCCATATGACTTGACCGCTCTTCCTCTCCACTACCATATACAAACAGTCTGAAAACTCTCACGCCGACTCGATCCTCGCTCATCAAACCGACCGAACCATCCTGCCATCGCCATGTCTGAGGTCGTTCTCTACGATATCCCGAGCAGGGACCCCCGCCATAGCTGGTCATTGAACCCCTGGAAGAGTCCGCGACAATCCCCCCCCCACATCCCTCACCTCGAACGGGGAGAGGTCCGAAAAAGAAACAGCTGACTGACGCTCGATACAGCCCGGCTCCTCCTCAACCTCAAAGGCATACCCTACACGACTGAATGGCTCGAGTACCCCGACATCGCCCCGACGCTGAAATCCTTCGGCCTCCCTCCCAACGCGCCCCCCGCGACCGCCTACACCAGCCCCGCCGTCCGTATCGCGGACACGTACGTCATGGACTCGCAGAAGATCGCCGAGGTGCTCGAGACGGCGCACCCGTCCCCGCCGCTCCATCTCGACTCGCCCCTCGTGAGGCAAGTGCAGGCGCTCGTGCCGCAGTGCACCACGCCGCTGAGGACGGTTTTCTTGCCCAGGGTCCCGCGGTGCGTGCTCAGTGCGCCGTCCGCGGAGTATTTTGAAAGGACGCGGGCGGAGGCGTTCGGTATGCCGCTGGCGCAGGTGGAGAGGGAGAAGGGCGGCGAGGGCGCGTGGGAGGCGGCGGAGCCGAAGTGGAGGGAGCTGGGCGCTTTGCTCAGGGCTGAGGGGGGGCCGTTCTTCATGGGCAAGACTGGTAGGCCGCATCGGGAGCCCTCTTCTGCCTCGTATGGGGGGCCCCGGGAGGGATGAGTGCTGACCGCTTCGACAGTCTCGTATGCGGACCTCGTCGTTGTTGGGGCGTTGCATTTCGCTACGTTGCTCGGTGATGACTTGTTTCGGCGTTTGCAAGATATAGAGCCGGCGTTCTTGTCGCTTTATGATGCTTCGAAAGCTTGGCTTGAGAGGGATGACCACTAGGCAACTTCTACGGTGTGGAAATGTAGCTAGCCGAGTTCTCACGTCCTTATGATTTTTCATTAAAGCCTCAATCTGGGCTTGGCTCTTTCGCGAGATGTGAGCGACGCACTGTGCGTCAGCGTTCCCTGTTGTAAGCAGCAGGTCACAAGCATGGTATTAATCTACCAGTCATCGCCCTTGAAATTAACGAATAGTATGTATTGTTGCGGAACGAATGATTCACTTCCGATAATCTAGGTGATCTTGAAAGCACCTAGCGCTACACTATCAAGTACAATAACACCGCTCATTCAAAATGCAACACCTCAACACTTGCTGGTCCCCTTCTAGCAACTGGTATTTCGCCTCAGCGCTCGCTATCCCCCTTTGCCCGCAGGACCTGACGCCAGCTTGGCTCAAGTCTTGCTATCAACGCCGAACCCGCAGCAGCATCGACATTGCTTGTCAAACTCTATCCCTCGGCTTCAGCGCTACTCAGGAGATCGGCGACTGCGCCGTACACAGCCTGCGGCTGTAGGTGGCTCCCAGCATGCATCTGTTCCCCACCGGATAGGACATCAATAGAGCGTACGTATCCCAAGATGTCGAGACCTCGGGTCTCACGTCATTGGATGGAGAAGATGTAGACAGGTTCCGCAAGGGATGCTCCCATGGCCTGGGACGTCGTGAGTAAGCAAAGGCTAAATGGCACGATCGAGGACTTTTCTTTCCTGTAGCGTCCGACGAGGTCAAGGAAGAGGCGACTCAGTGCGTCCGCTAGATCGTCAACTACCGGACTCGGCTGGATGGAGTTCTGCGGTGATAGGAGGCAGTTTTGTATGAACGCTGGAACAAGAAGAGTACCGAGCAGAAGAGAAAGGCGCCACTTGCGACTTGACCTGAGATGTCGCCACCACGCAGTTCTGATTCCAGACCCTGCGATGTAAAGCACAGCAGCAGCGAGGAGCTGGAAGACGGGTTTCGGGACCTCGTTCATGTTTCCGTATCTCGACGCTGACAATCATGGGAAGAGCCCAAAATTCACTCCTCCTTGTCCGTTCCCGCGGGCACTGCTTCCCGGAAGTATTCGCCGATGTTGATTGTGAATGTTAGGCTCACGAGCGGGAGAAGCGGATACGGTCTGCTGCCCCCCTTCACATTCTGTTCTTGACAAGGCAAAGGGCGCTCCAAATATACGGTAGAGTGCTGTCTCTCGAGGAACTAATTAAGAATAGAGTCCCCAGGCTGCGTCACGCCATCAGCACCGCTCCAGGCGAAGGCCTGTCAGCGCGGGAGGTCAAAGAGAAGCTACTTCCGGGTCCTGATCGATTATTCGAAGCTTATTCTCCACGATATAGCGACCCATGGATGATCCACGCCCTCCTCATCAGCCATTGCTGTTTCCTGGCTTTGGCACCTGGTAACGCCGACAACGAATGGCAGGCACTGTCTACTGCGACACTGGAGGCGAATCATCTCGCGTCCCGTGTCCACGGCTTGACTCCATACGTTTAGAACCTTTTCTTTGTCCCCATTGTGCTGGGCGTATATCATTGACCGAGTATAGTCGTTTCGTGAGCATCTGCCATACTTTGCTGAGATGGTGCTGGATCCCAGCGAACGTGGTGTGCAGCCGATATCTTTTGCAGGTGGCAAGTTAATTTCGAATCACGTGAACTGGGAGGACGTGCTTTTCACTGTTCGTGTGTGATGCTTACAGCCCTATTGGATTTATTGGGTCATTACGTGTAGGAAGCTATCGGAGCTGTCGCGGACCAGGACTCGCTACGGGGGCAGAGGAGCTCTCGGGTGACGGTCCTGACAGAGGGTTATGGATCTGCGCTTATTTCATGTTGACTTCCTTCTGGAACAGGGTGGGCCGAGCTCGCTCATGTGCCCTCGAGGGACTTTTCGTGCCCAATTCGCTCCGTACCCATTTCGAAATGTCGCTTGGGTTTGACGAAGAAAGAAGGTCTCGTTTTTTAGACAGAAGGGCGGTGTGCTTATGGTTTATCTACTATTTGCGTTGGGAAAGGCATTTCTACAATGATGAAAGCCGACTGATAAGGAATACAGCTGTGGTGATAAAGGGCCACTACTGCATCTTGTGCTAGACGATGAGTTGACATTAATGACGACCCGGATTGGCTCCTTTCCCCCTCCGCCCATACCTTCCCTTGCTTTGGATGGCATCTCGCAATCTACCTTTACTGAACAGCGCGACCATTCTCGGGCGACGCAATATACTGGCGACGGTGCCTAGGTATCATGTCTGTGCTGGAATACTACTGGGGATAATGGAGAGAGCATTGCCTTGGGGGCTTCTGAATCAATACGGCCAGAAGCCTTCGGTGTCGCCGTGCCAGGAAGAGGCAACGCAACAAGTTCCGCTCAATTAGGCTTGAGCCAAAGATACCTATGTCGACGTCTAATGTCCTGGTGTCTCGCTAGGCGCCTATTGGTTTGGCACAAGACTCGCAACACGAGCTATCGTACTACGAGCCAAGCTTCGCTTAACTTGGTTTTACTTCTCAAGTGGGAAAAAAGCACTGCGAAGTGCCTGAAGAGGCTCTTCAGAGGATCGGCCGTGTTGGGTCTGATGGGGTGTTGGGGGACTGGGCGAGTTTGAGTGCGAGCCGAGCCTCGAAGTGTGTTGTGGCAGATTTCGTACCCCGGGGTGTACTCTAAGCGAGTGTCATTTTTTTGCAGATCTGGAGCAGAAGCGGGGAGCTGGGGCAAGAATAACGGGGTAGAAAGACAAGACGGAGTACCGTAGTGTGTACTGTGGGAGACGGTTGTAATGCAAGAAAAGAGCTCACCAACTGTTCGAAGAAGCTCGTCTCCATCCAGTTGGGATTCAAGAAGCAAGACTACCAACATCCTCCACAACAATAATGCCCACTACAACGCCCGAGGGATTTAATATGATAATGAAGTTCAGCGTGTGGAAAAGTAATCTTATCAGCGACGCCGATCGTCTGCCTAACCCCAGATATCTCGTCGGGTATGAAAGGTTTGAGAGGGCAAAATCTTTAGAGTATGCATCAGCCTCGTCCGCCTCCGCATTTTTGATTTTTTTTTTCTTCGAGATTGACCCCATGGGAGCCCCAGGTGTTTCAGCTTGACTTCCTGTACAGACTTTAATGTATATAAGTCTATCCATCCAACTCAAACCTAATGCTGGAGGCCAAAAAGCAACAGGTAGGTAGTGTGAAGTGTTGTGAGGAAGTGGAAAGGCAACTCGAAAGGCTTGTTGGTCGGACGTCATGGTCGTGTTGCAACTTGAGGCTAAGGTCAAGCTCTCGGTTTCACACTAACAAGTTGCAGTGTCCAATAGGCCATCCCAACTCGCCCTCCTCCCCCGGAAAAGTCTGTGCCGTGCAAGGTTCGTGTCGGCTGTAAATACGAGTCCTCTTTGTAAGACTTGTAATATCTGACCCGTTCGTTACGTTGGCGCCACTCGGTTTTTCGCTGGTGGAGAAATATTAGTAAGGTGGGGAAGGCCGACATTGGTGATGGCTAAGTAGAGGTTGGGTGAACCTGTGACTCACGTCCTTGTAGCTCAATACATTATTTGAAACAATAATACCTAAGTCTCACTGTATCGACATACACTTCTGTACAGGCTTGCCGAGTGAACCTTGTGACTCGCTCTGAGGCACAATCAGAGGCTCTCCGAAAATGCTCCGCCTGAGTGAATTACTCAAGCTAGTGACGTAGTGACCAATTAAAAGCACGTGCCACAGAAGAATAATAAAATTGAGAAATGGGGTAGTGTTGACGACAGGCATCTTCATCTTACTTATCTTCAATTTTCAGCATCCCTTCCTTCCCGCTCAGGCTGACACCACCCCTACAAACAAGTACACGTACACATAGACCGTGCGATGAGAACGCACTTACCTATAACACCATAATCAAATCCTATTAAATCTCACCCTTCCCACCTTCCATTTCTTTGTCTTTTTTTCTTCACTTCCTCATCTTTCCCAATTCCTTCTGCCATTTTTAAGCGGCGGAGGAAAGCCAATATTGGTGGCGCGGGTGAGTAAGGTAGTGAGTGAGTGGTCCTTGCCCTAGTGATTTTCTGCTCGCTCAGCTGAGCTTGGAAAATCCCCCACCTTGAAAAAGCCTGGAAGCTGCACATTATCCATCAACTTCCAACCATTTTTCACCATTCCCGCATGAGACTCATCCACCATTCTTACAGTATAGCCTGGCAGCAATCTTATCAGAAGTCTTTGCATACTTCAATTCGGCAGTAGCCGTCGCGTATCACCATGCCTCAGGTCGCTCACTTCCCCACCAATGACAGCCAGCTCGCCCATACTGGCACCGACCCCAACGGCGACGCTTCCTCCGCCTCATCCAATACCAGGGCCGATGAAAAGCTCGCTCCCAGCAACTTCAACGAAAAGCAAGCTCCAATCCCTTCCACCCAGGGTCGGGTACTCGATGATGGCAGGATCGAAATCACCGAGGAAGACTGCTACGACGAGCTCGGCTTCTGCTTTCCATCATGGAAGAAATGGACCATCCTCTCCATCATCTTCGCCGTCCAGGTCTCCATGAATTTCAATACCAGTCTATACTCCAACGCCATCAAGGGTATCTCAAAAGAATTCGGCGTCAGCGCCCAGGGCGCTCGATGCGGTGCCATGATCTTCCTCGTCCTCTACGCCTTTGGCTGTGAGCTCTGGGCACCGTGGTCCGAAGAGTTCGGACGCAAGCCTATACTACAACTCAGTTTGCTCCTGGTCAACATTTGGCAGTTACCGGTCGCTCTGGCACCCAACTTTGCCTCCATCATGGTCGGTCGTGCTCTTGGCGGTCTTTCATCCGCCGGAGGTTCCGTCACCTTGGGAATGATCGCAGATATGTGGGAATCGGACAATCAGCAATACGCTGTGGCCTTTGTGGTCTTCTCATCCGTGGGTGGATCAGTCCTCGGTCCCGTCGTGGGCGGCTTTTCCGAGAAGTTCCTCGACTGGCGCTGGAGTATCTGGATTCAAGTATGCAAAATCATCCATCTCCTCCACTTGGTCACGGAGCATTGCTAACGGGCGGTCAGCTGATATTTGGCGGCGCCGTTCAACTCGCTCATCTTATCCTCGTCCCCGAGACTAGAACTACCATCATGATGGACAGAATCGCCAAGAAGCGACGCAAGGCCGGCACACACCCCAACCTCTATGGGCCCAACGAAATCACACCCTTCAAGGAGCGATTCTCCTTCAAAGAGGTCATCATCACCTGGATCCGTCCCTTCAAGATGTTCCTCACCGAACCCATTGTCCTCACCCTCTCGCTCCTCTCCGGATTCAGCGACGCCCTCATCTTCATGTTCATCCAATCCTTCTCCCTTGTCTACACCCAATACAATTGGGGTACCATCGCCCAAGGTCTCTCATTCATTCCCATCTTGGTCGGCTACCTGATCGCCTACCTTATGTTCATCCCAGCCATCACGCGGAACAAGAGAGACCGCGAACAACATCCTGATGATGAAAAAGCTCAATACGAATCCCGGCTCTGGTGGCTTCTCTTCACGGCCCCTTGCCTGCCTGTCGGTCTCATCGGGTTCGCATGGTGCTCCGGTGGTCCACCTACTCCCTGGATCGCCTCAAGCATATTCGCCGCCATTGTGGGTATCGCCAATTACAGTATCTACATGGCTACCATCGATTACATGATCTGCGCCTACGGTCCTTACTCTGCATCAGCCACTGGTGGAAACGGCTGGTCTCGTGACTTCCTTGCTGGTGTACTCACGATCCCCGCGACCCCCTTCTTTACGAACATTGGCGGAAAGCAACATCTACAAATCGCCTCTACGATCCTCTTCGCCATCTCGTTCGTGCTCGTTATTGCCGTCTACGTTATCTACTTCTATGGCCCTACCCTGAGAGCACGTTCGCCATTCGCGCAGCAGCTTCAACAAGGAGCCAAAGAGAGCGGTGGCAGAAGGCTTTCGGTGATCCCTGGTCCTGGTTATGGATCCCAGCCTGGGTCGAGGGGACACAGTGCCGCGAACAGCAGAATGGGAAGCAGACAGGCCAGTTATGCCCAGTCGAGGCCGGGGGCGTCGGGCATGGGAAAGAGGGACAACAGCTACATGCACCAGAGACTGGCGAAGATGAAGGACGAAGAAGAGAATGTGTAAATACTTTTGATGATGGAATTTGATGGAAGGTGTGAGGCCGTGAGCGAGGAGTGGATCTTGTTTTGGAAGTGTATGCTTGCGATGCGAGGAGTTCACGGCCTTTCCGTATGACACTACGGACTGGGTGTATAAGCAGCCTGTCGGATTCCATAGTCAAAGCCAATGCATCTCTTGTTGACACGAACTGATTTGGAAACTCTCCATTATTATGTGAACACTGGATACAGATTTGTTTTGAACATGGATCTATCCATGCCTGCCCTTATCATCCAACCTACCCTACCCTACCTTACGTTCCCAACGTTCCCTACCATACTTTACCCCCTACCCCCTACCCCATACCCCATACCCCATACCTCCACCACAGACCCTCTCCGACATTACTACATAATATCGTTCCAGCAAAGAACTGCAAAAGAACCGTAAGAACCGCAAGAATCGCAGTCTTGTCTACATACATGTGTTGAGGGAACCCGCAGATTCTTTTTCACTGTAACTTTACCAACAAAGGGTTTGCAGCGCACGCACGCACGCACGCACGCGGCCGGTTCTGGGATGGGATGGGATGGGATGTGTTTGGCGGGGTTTTTTTTGGGGTGCTTGTGAGGGATGGGATGGGATGTGTTTGGCGGGTTTTTTTGGGGTGAGGGGTGAGGGTGAGGTGTGGTGAGGGTGAGGTGAGATGGTGAGGTGGTGAGGTGAGGTGTGCTGAGATGGTGGTGAGAGGTGAGGTGAGGTTGTGTGAGGTGTGGGGAGATGTGCTGGGGGGGAATGGAGGGGGAAAGGAAGGGGGAGAGGGTG
>NKYR01000042.1:216835-301963 GCA_003184365.1 Evernia prunastri
GGGGGAATGGAGGGTGGAAAGGTGGGTGGAAAGGAGGGGGAATGGAGGGGAATGGAGGGGAAAGGAGGGTGAATGGAGGGGGGAAGGAGGTGGAAGGGGGAGGAAAGGGGGGGGAAAGGAGGGTGAATGGAGGGTTGAAAGGAGGGGGAAAGGATGGTGGCAAGGAGGGGGAAGGAGGGGGAAGGAGAGAGGAAGGAGGGGAAATGAGGGGAAAGGGGGTGGAAAGGAGGGGGGAAGGGGGTGGAGATTGCTGGGGGGGGGAATTGGAGATGTGGCTATGTGCCATTGGGGGTCTGGTGATTGTTCGACATTATTGGGGTTTGTTGGCGTAGGGGTGGATTGGGGTAGGGTGGACTGGGGTATGGAGGACGTGTGGACGGTTTTTCTTTCCCGCGGGAGGAGCTGGTGCGGTACGTGGGGGGGGGGGGGGGGGTCCGGACTTTTGGGACTTTTGGGTTTTGGAATTTGGAGAAAAGGGAAGGGGAAGGGGGGTTGTTGGGGACCGGAGGGGTTTGAGGTGGGAATGGCTGAAGGGGGATGTGACATGGTGAGGGGAGGGGGTTTGACCTTGGATGGCGGTATTCATTTCAGCAGAGAGAGAGAGCAAACCCACTTTGCTCCTTCGCTGACCAGTACCTTACCCTATCGGGGCCCGATTTGCTCTAGATGCGTGAAAGGAGTTGCGGGATCAAAACAGCGCGAAGTGACTGCGTTCGATATTGTCACCAACCAACCGTTCCTATCAGGACTGCCGCTACTTGCGGTGGGAAACGATCGGCGAGATATCCCACGTTCTCTCGGTCAGGACTATCCTGCATATAGGAATGTTTCTCATTGAAGAAGAAGAAGAAGAAGAAGAAGTCGTTTTTTTCAACGAGTGCCCTTATCGCCCAAAACCAGAACTGCGGTAAGCGATCCGGGACCCTAGCGGTCCGGAAACGCACTCTCGTTAAGAATAAGCCGGTCAAGAAAAATGGAAATCTCTGCCCGTTGGAATGGCTTCGGAATGCAGTCAGGGCACCCAGTTCAAGCGGACCTTCGCTCCGTGGGTCTCAACCCTGCCCGGGTCTTCTGGAATTACGGCGCGGTCGCTGACGCGCTCCTCGTGATGATGGCAGACTTTGCTTTGAATACGGGGAAGGTGGTCGTATGTTGGCCCTGTCAGGAGCAGCGGACTCGGCGTTGGCATCTGTGCTTGCGGTGGGTTTGGGGGATGTTGAGATGATGTAGGAGGTGGAGAAGTGCCTGTGATTAGAGGGAGGGGAAATTAATTGGAATTTGAGTTGAGTTTGGAGGAGGTTTCTGGAGGTACTCGGTTTGTTTTTGTTCGTTTGCTCTCTCGCGTGAGACCTGAACCTGTTGGGATGAGAGGGAGACGTACTGCTGCTGCTGATGATGATGTCTGGGACGGCTAGGCATCCGCTGCTGCGCCGTCGTCGTTCAAAGACCTTCCTGGCGTTTGTTGGATGTACTCCACGACCACACAGGCGGAGCAGCGATTGTGTCCGCAAGGGCATTTGGGGTCCAGCGTCGTCTTGAGGGCCGCGGGGCAGCGGCAGCATTTCCACTTTCGGACCACGGGGGACTGGGTACAGGGCCGCGGGGCTGAGAGCGAGTCGGTGAGCTGGTCGGTGTTGGATGGGGGATGTCCTGGTGGGCTGCGGGGATCTGGTGTGCCCCGGGTCATGGATGGGGGGGTGTCTGGATGGGAAGGGGCGTGTGGGAGGTGGACGGTGTGGTCGTGGCTAAGTGAGTTGGTCGGGTGGGTTGCCATCGTGGGAGGTGAGGTCTTTCTAATCTGATGGGAACGTTCGCTGTGGCTATGGTTGAGTAAGGAACTTTAGGTTATGAGGAGCTGGTAGGCAAGATCGATTTTTGTGATAGAGAGTCCTCTGTCTTGGATGGAAGACTGTTTATTCCGGTCGGTGGAGGACGGGGGCAACGAGCGAAGTGATTGGGAGGAAGTGAGAAGGTTGCATCAACCCTACGTCAGAAACCTCTCTGGGTAGTGTTGAGTTGTGATTGGCAAGTATTGCTGTGTTGAAGTCGACAAGTGTTCAGGGACTCTGGTGCTTAGCAATATGGTACGAAAGCTCCAGTCTTGAGGCTGTAAACACATCATGTTGGAGGCCCGAAGGTCACTTGAGGCATCGCAGCTTGTGCAATTCAATCGGTATGGGAAGATGATTGGACGACGATTCCGACGTCTCGCCCATGTGGACGCAGTGACGGTTGGCCCAGGATAACACTTTCCTTGGACCAAAGGACGCTCGAATCGGTAACGAGGCCCCAACGATCTACCATCGAAAAGGTTTGTGAGTACATCTAGATATATCGGATCCCTGAGCTCTGCGATAGTAACTCTGAACGTGTATCTCTGATAAGTCTCTTACGACGTTCCACGATGACATCTGTTATCAAGCTTCGAAGTGTTATTCACTCCGGTTCGCCACCCATTGGAGATGATGTTTCAGCCATGAGTTAGTCAGGGCCAGGGAAGAGGGGGGCAAAAACAGTGGACGTCATCATCATACCGCTTTATAAGGCTGCATGAAGAGCATCTAAGGGCTCGACGATGAAGCTGCATCACTACTGTCACGATTGCAGTTGAGTGAAGAGGGCAAGATTCGTGGGGCCCAAGAATTGCACAACTAATACAGTTGTCCAAAGGCGAAGATCTTCATTGGATCTAGGATCCAACGATGCACGAGCAGCCACTCCCTTAGCTGTGACGGTGAAGCAGTGACCAACATTGGCATATTATATGTTCGGAATGATATGCAGGTCGCTGACATGGACTGACAGCTTATGGCCCAACCGTAGAGCCTCGATGTATATCTAGTTTTCTGGTTTGGAATACAGTCATTGACTGCGATCAGCTCAGGACGGCATAATTGTGGACATCAATGGCTTCTATCCTTGGTTGAGATGCAGAATGACACCCGATTGTAGGTTGTCACTACGTGATGGCGGAGAAGTCCATCAGTCGAGGCAGCGCAAGTCAAGGGGATGAAACATCTTACGCATAGGACGGTCTCATCTGTCTGAAATTTATGCAGGTTGGAACCGCCCAATATCCCGACAAGATCGACGCAAGAGCATACAAATATCCGATAAAAGAAAAAATGTTCACTTACAACGAAGGAGAAGCAAGAACTTGGGCACACACAGGTTTTACTAGATCTGTTGTGCAACCAAGACGGCTTGACCATGGCGGTGATGGCGACAACTAGTATGAAGAGCAACTCCACTCCGTCTACGGAGTAGTACTGGCTCATAACCAACTCTACAGATGCTTCAAAAGATTAAATAATGCACTCCTTGCACCCTTCGACACGGGAACGGATCTGGCCGTCCAATGCAGGGCTCTATTCAAGTTTTCTGGTTGGGTTGCTTGCAGCGCAAGTCGCGACAAGAGCACGCGACAGATTCGACAAAATGCCCTCATGTTCACGGAAACCCTGCTGTTCCTGCCCAAATCTCAACTCCTTTCACTCGATTCTCCTGATTTGTGGTTCACAATGTTTCGTATCTGGTCACTCGTACTGTTCCTGCGGCTTTCCCTCGTTCCATCCGCGCAAGCTGCTTCGCCACCAGTACCACTCCAAAACATTCCTATCACACTTACCGAAACGACAAACGTTACAGTGGCCAGCGATGCCAGTAGTTCACTTACCAACCCCAGCAACGAGCTAACCCTCACCTTCACCAAATCAGGCCGTCAAATTCCGGCCGACGAACTACGCCATACCCTCTCCGTCGCCGCCGCCCGTGTCGAAGGCTATCTTCCCCAGCACGCCGATGAGCCAATTGCCCACAGCCTTTTCGAAACAAGCGTTACGTTCCCAGAGACGGGAGATGGCATCTCCGTCTTCATTCACGCCTTCGGTTTTGGTCTCTCGTGGAGGCAGCTGAGTGACACGCTGATGACATTGCAGCTGTACATGCTCGGGATGGAACCCAATCGTCCGGCGCATTTGGAGGAGCTTGAATTCTACGTACAACGACCCCCTGTTGCTGGAGTCCCTGATTTTGAGGTAGCATTTGGCGAAGTGGAGTTTACCCCCGGAGCGAGAGCGGTGGCGAAGCGCAATCCGATCACCACAGCCCTCCAATTACCGCACGCCAACTCCTCATCCCTCAGCACCGTCACTGTCCCCTTCATCTTCAACATAGCCGTCAACCTCGACCTGAACATCACCGCCCTCGGCCTCCCCATCCCCAAAGACGCCCTCCTCGACACCATCGAGGCCGCCTTCACAGACGTCATCCTGGGCCACACGGACTTCGACGCCGCCATCCCGCTCCGGCCCTCGTCGTTCAACACCACGAGCGGGAAGCGGCCGCACGAGTTCACGACCGAGATCGAGCTCGGGCCGTACCCGGGCGAGAAGATCTCCTGGGGCTTGCTGTGCATCATCATCTACGGGCTAAGGGACTTCGTGCGCGAGACGGGGCATTACAACTCGTTGGCGTTCGAGGTCGAGCATAGGAGGGAGGGGGTCATCGGGCATGGGGATGTGAATTATTGGCCGTCGGGTAAAGGGCCGGAGGCGGTGGAGTTGACGGCGCAGTGAGGTGAGCTGGGGGTGCGGGCTGTTGGAGGGGTTGCGTCTGCCGTGTAGGGTTCTGTTGTCGTGTTCTCTTATTGAGATATCTGACAGACAAAAAAGTTCAAAGTCTTCTGGCGTACCCTCGCCTCTGGTCATCCGCAAAGGAGACTCTCAAGGCTGAAACATGACTCGGCAGGCTTCTGACACTGTGAGCGCAGTTTCAAATCTTGTAAGCTCTAGTCAGTAAATACTCCGCTGTGCGTCGAGACGCCCCATCTTCGTGCACAGTTCCTATGGACATCTTTCACACCTGATTTTTGCCCTCGAGATCAGCCCCAAGTAGATACAAGGCTTCGTTGACATCGAGTCTGCCCCAAAATCCACATAAATATAGATACACAGCCATATCGAGACTTGTGCCGCGTTTTTAAACCACAATGTAGAATGCCTGCTCTTACCATCCATTGACTCGTCCCCGACATCGCACCGTTGCTACCGTAATGTAGAAAGCTAGACCCCTCTCACCCAACTTGAAGCCGCAGTCCGGCCAGGATTGCTGGAAAGCAGGACTCATTGATTCCAACTGGTGCGAAAAAATGGAAGAAGGAGTTGAAGCCGGACTATATACAAAGGTGGGCTGTCTCAATCTCATCTTTGATAGGTAATGCAAGACCGACCTCACCTGCGCGGCGTCGTTGATATCCGCACGATACCAAAGCGGGTTGCGCAGCGTGAGGTAACGGTGAGCGGGAAGGATGTTCGTCGCGGGAGGAGAGGGGGTAGAGTACGTCGAGGTGGAGAGGAGAGAAGGGCAGAGCGAAGGGTGAGTGCGGGACTGCGCTAGAAGGTCTAAGAAAGCGGGGCTGAACGGTGGGCGTGGAAGTATGGAGGAGAGGTTGGTGCTCCATGCTGAGTGACTGCCCCGATGGCCTTGGATGACTGTTTAGTACTGGTGATGTTTCGAACTACCACAAATACTATCGGACGCTTTTCTGAACTGCTTTAAAGATGTGCGATTCTAAAGATGTGTGATTCTAAAGATGTGTGATTCTAAAGATGTGTGATTCTAAAGATGTGTGATTCCACAACCACTGTTTACAACCAATGCTCAAGGCAGACAGGAGAGAATACTCTGCAACTTCCCCAAAACCACAGCTTGCTCAGTCGCATTCGCATCCGTCTTATCGGCGGCGTTTCCCACACTAACACTAGCATAACACCCGGCCGTACCAACCACCGCGGTCTCAGTGGGCAGTCTCGTCGATCCACACGTCCGGACATCATTCGCGGTGCTGCTCGTCGCGCTGTTGATCCGGGACAGCACGAACTTGAAGTCGGCGGGCGAGGAACAGGTGCTGCTGCCCACGGTGGGGAAATTGACGTTGAGCCAGATACCGGAGGGCAGGTAGGGCTTGCCGGACGCGGCGAGGCTTTGGGTGACGTTCGTCGAGAGGTCGGCGTAGACGGTCATGTAGGTCTGCACCGGCGCGGTGTACCCGGTCTGGGATCCCGAGGTGCCGCTGAAGGCGATGGCGGGGATGCCTTCCTTTGAAGCCTCCGTCGCGGCCCCGACGGTTCCGGATATGAGCACGGTGCTACCCAGATTCGCTGAAGTCGAGAGCTGTCAGATGAATTTTTGTTTTTTTTTCGAACCTGATAGATAAGACTCCCCTTCCCTCCCACGTTGAAACCCGCCACTGCAATATCTGGCGCGCCTCCGAAGAATTTCGGAGACAGCGTCTGGATGCCGTAGCGCATTGACGTGACCGGGTAAGAGTTTACATAGTTGAGGCGCGTGTTGGATGCATTGGTGCCTTCGGCTGGAGATCCGGTAGGACAGGTGTTGAACTCGCAGGGCTCTGTGAATGGCGTTGCGGGCGCGTCTGAGGAACCTGATCATTCCATCAAAATCGCATGTCTAGAAGATGCGGCGGGGGCGAGTGTGTACCTGTCCCCGATTCATTCTCAGCGGGTGCACTTAGGACCACCGAGTCGCCGGCGGCGGTGAGCGTGTTGTAAAACGTTCGAACATTTATTTCTGCCCAGCCATCATCATTGGAGAGTACCACGTTAGTGGCTCTCGTCGTCAATGGGAGCAGAACAAAGGATAGAGTGATGAAATGCATCTTATTCCGCGAGATGAAGGTGGGATTATTATCCAAAGGAACATGAGTATGAGTGTTTGTTGCCGTATATTTAAAGCAAAGGATGGCGTTCCAGGCTTCTCCATGACCATTTTCCTTGCCTCCATACGATAATACACGTGTACCTTAGACCTTCCAGATTGATGAAGTGGCCGGTGAATAGGTATCTATTTTACGTACCTTCCTCTCGTCGGAAAAGCGAGACAGGCAAGATGAGGCCCACGTGCGCGAGCGAGCGGTTGGCCGACGGACCGAGGAAATGCATACCTACCCGTAACGCCACCATGCCTGACGTCGATCATGTAGATCCTATGAGGCACAAAGCCATCTGATTTGTTCGTCGGACAATAGGATCATCATTCGGAAGGACTACTTCCCTTGCTTCCGCTAAGCCTCCTCCAATGGAGAACAACTTGTTGTCCACATTGCGTCAGCAGCAGGAAACTTCTGATACTTCCTCAATTCCATTCATATCCAATCAAAATTGAGATGCTTTGGATGCAATTGGTTTCGCAAAGCCATTTTAGCATGCTAGACAACTCCCTACACTTTTCGCGTTATTGACCCGCCGCCTTGGAAGCTCCTGGACTTTTGCGAACGTGAGGCATGGAGACCGTAACATGATTAGCTGGTTGGCGCACATATATAGATGTAGCAAAAATGAAACACGTCGTCTAGACAGCCATTAGGAAATAGGAAATACGTCGCCTTGATAAGAAACGGCGTCGTCCAAGCATTCAAAGAACAGCAGCTGAATTTTATCAGTTCGAACACAGCATTCTTCAGTTGAGATCAGGGATCGATATCTACTTTGGTCATCTCGGTATAAGCACCGCTAGAAGTCCAGCTGAGCAAAAAATCCATTGTTTAGTTATCAAGAAGTTGCGGGTGAGCATGGCCTCCGTACCTTGCGCCACGTGGGATGATGGGATCAAAAATGTCGTGGCTTTTGGCATTCGGTAACCGCCCAGGCGAACGCCGTAGTATTACTCTTCTAACACAGGCGGATGTTCCGAATCTCACACTCTTCTTTCTCCAGTAGTGTCATGATTTCACCATCCATTAGGCCGTGAACATAGGCTTCGCCAATGACGTGATAGACACTTACGTCTTCCGTCGGGCGGAGCAAGATCGGCGTCGAGCATCCCGGGAAAATAGCGAACGCATCTCCTCTTTGCACCTCAATGCCGTCCCCCGGAGGAACATCCCGAGCACATGGAGCCCAACCGAATCTTCCGCCTGTTGTAGTCACTAACCGCCGCATTCCGGCCAGAGCTGTTCTCACCCAACCATGATGAGCTGCCCAATAGTCCAGCTCGTCTGCGCCGTCTTTCTGCATTTCGGCGGGTGAACAGTGTTCCCGCAGCTCTCGACCTCCAATGACCAAGGATGCATTGCTCTCAGACCAAAGGACCCACCTGTCATAGTGGTACAAATCTTGGACGAAGTGCTTCCAACCGAGCCTGGTGAACTGCTCCTCGGCTTCGTCCTCTGTTTGGGGCAGGTGCAGAAGGGCGCTCGAGTGGGTGACTCGCCGTCTTCGACCTGCGTAGAGTGCGATTCCCAAGTGCCAGGACGTCTCGTTATCTGAATCTCCATATACACTTTTCTTCACGCCTTCTGATTGCACAATCGCTGTGATCCCTGCCTCTGGATTGGCGCCCAGGCCGTCAACATAGTCGAATATCACTGCCTGACATTCTAAGTATCTGTCACGATACACAGGTATTGTGAAAGTCATGCCGCGATCTGCGCAGTACGGTCTCCTTTCCACCGGCACATCGGAACTTTCGGGCGTCACAACATCGTCTGGTCGACAGTCTCGACTACAGCCGCCCCAGGTCCAGTCAGGCACCCATGACGGAGCACCTGCTGCACCCCACATGTTCGCATCTCGAAGCAGGGCGAGATCGCCATAAGTAGAAATGTACGCCATTGCCGCCATAGTCATAGTCGTTGCCGGATCAGCGGTATAGTCAGGTATGATATTTGCAGAAAGCTTAGGATCCATGATGCCGAGCACACCATACACCTTGTCCCAAGCATCCATACATTTGCAAACATTCACCACCTCCAGCAGCCTACTGAAACTTGCGGGTTCCTTCGACCTGGACTCTTGAATCTCTGTGAGGAGCCAACAATCTTTAAAGACATGGTCGAGTTGCGGAGTGGCGGTGGTGTCGTATGTTTCGTCGCTCGGGTCAATAACGCTCTGCTGAATGTCGGCTTCGATTCCTTCATGTCTTGCCACCCACAGGTCCAAGTGGATGACCTCGATTCCACGGCAAAATACTTGCCAGGGAATCTGTTCGGAGCCGCAAAATAGTACCGTTCTGAACCCACCCATTACTAGTTCTTGCATTACCCACAACCTCTCCCGATAAGGGCGCAGCATCAATCGGCTCAAAGCCAGCCAGCTCCCCGGCTCATGATCATGAATGCCCTGCATGAGATTCTCCCTGACTCTCACGCATTCCTCTTTGTTATCGTACATTTTGGCGAGCGTAACGAGGAGACGCAAGGCCTTACCACTGTCATTTGCTTCTGGGCCTAGAAATCCAAGAACAGACCAAGCACCCGAATAGAAGGACCGCATCACCGACACCTGCTCGCTACGTTCTACATAATTGGCTTGATCTATGCATAACGCATCAACCCAAAGTTTGAAACGTTCGGAGAACTCGCCAGTTCGGCCGAGGCAGCGTAATGCTTCGGCGAGTGTCTTTGTGACTTGGGTTTCGACCCCATTCACCAAGATAGCGGTGGTGTCATTGGGGTTTCCCCAACAATAGGAGAGCGCAGCGTAATCTCCCCATCGAAATCGATGATTTACTGCGTCTCGAGGGAAAGCGGGAGTCTGCTTCGCCGAATTGATCTCTCCGCGAGACTGAGGGCATCCGTCCACGTTGCCAACAGAGCTGAAGGGTTCAAGTGTAACGCAGTTCCGGCAGAGACGAAGTTGTGGTAAGCTAGAGTTGTGTCAGCTAGAGAATATGTACCTAGACTGCAGTTGATTTGCTGCGATGTTGGTTCTGTAGAATTTATTGTAAGAAGCCGTAGCTCTTCCTGCTCCGAGTATAGTGGCATAGACTTGTAAAGCGCTTCCATATCAGCAAACTTTGAAACAATAATGATCGGCCCTGAGATGGAGAAAATTACTCCATCTTATTAGGTTGAGAAGCTTATCAAGAGACCTACCTTGTTAGGCTGGGAACCTTATCAAGAGACCCACCTTGACTGGCTTGAGGTGAGGTGTGGGTAAAGTGACAAACGAACTACGGTGTGGGTGAAGAGGTGTGGGAGAAGAGGTGTGGGAGAAGAGGTGTGGGTGAAGAGATATGCTATTGCGGGACATTGTAGTGGACCTGGCCAGTTGGTTTTTGTCGGCATAGGCCCTACGCTTCGGAAAGGTGTGTGTGGGGTGGCATCTGAGGGGTCCCTCCCATCCCACCCCTCCGTATGCCGTACGACCTCGGCATGGCCGCGGCGATTTCAGACCAAGCTTCATAGCTTATCCATGTTCGACGATCACGATTCAATTTCTTCATCCGAAATGATTTCATGATCTTCGACAACAGCGCTCAAACCCCACGAGAACGTCGTTCCAGCGGCCTCCTGAAGCTAGCGATGAGTTCAGTCAGCAGCTACAAATCAGCACATCCACCTTGAGCTTAACGGGCACCGATAAGCGCATTGCCAACGATGGCTACCACCTGTCAGCCAAACGAGATACCCGTCATCAGCTTCAGACCGCCCATTAGATGGTTCTGCCCGCCATGTAATCCTAGCAAGGGTCTTTGGCGGCAATATTGCTACCGCAGGGTGAGGAGGGGGAAGCAGCAGCCGTCGTGAGATAGTCCGATGTTGAGCTCTTATCGTATCATTGATGCAGGGCTGGTGATGTTGGAAATGATTGGTTTTCGAAGGCAAACTGCACCAATTGCTGAGTTAAACCACTACCAGTGCAACTCGTAGCGAAGCAGTCTTGATAGCTGATACAAAAAAATCCGTGATGCAAAGTGCCAAAGCGCTAACCCAAAGGGGACGCCAAGCTCATAGCCCTAACCCTAAAAACCTTGTTATAGAGCCTCAATGATCATAAAAAACCCTGGCCTCAACAAAATTGCTTCACTTTTAATTGAATCAATTTGTCTGAAGTTAGAACTGCATCAAGTACCAGCCGGTAGACCTCAAACTGCACCAACCATCTAGATAAACCAACGGTTCCACTGGTAGTGGACCAATTAATTGGCGCACTATCGCCAGCCCTGCATTGATGGGGCTTTGGGCTTTGAGATGACCGGTAGGACACCTGAGTAGTGTATGGACCGGGAAAATAAAGGGGAAAGGAAGATGGGGGGAGACGAGGGAAAGCGAAAGTGAAAGGAAAGAGATTAGGACAGTGACATTATCGGTCAATGTTGATATCAAAAACCATGTACAGATCCGATATTTCAACCTCGAAAAGGGAGAAGAACGATGACTTTCAGCCAAAGCCGAAGAGAAGAATAATTACCAGCACTCCATCAGCCCGCTCTTCCTCCCTAATCGCCCCATTTTGTGCAGCGTACTCTCCCAAGCCATCATTTCTACTCTTGCTATCAGCCCAATCGCGCCTCAGAAGGAGTCGCGCTCGATATTTACGTATGATTTCTCATGCGCGCGGGATTTTAAGCAGCAGCCTCCCGGGCTGACGAGATGGCGCGCAGTCAATACCGAAGGATGTTAGAGTGCACCTAAATGACCAGTAGTTTCAGCGAAAAGTCCAGTCGGGGTTGATCGGAAGGCGAAATGATGAGGCCGATAGAGGCCTTGAAATTGCCGAGAGTCATTCCCAGTCGACCAGAACGCTGAGCTCGAGTCGTCCTCGACCACGGGGAAAGTGTACGGGAAGTGGCAAACGAAAATGAAACCATGCACCTTTAGCTTGAGGGCTCGCTGAAGTGATCGTGTAATCGGAGCAAATCAAGGAAGAGGAATACATTCGGGTTTGGGCAACATTGGAGCTAATGATAGTGAGCAGGAACTAGTTTCGTCTGAGGTTGGCACAATGCTTGTGAGCTGTGTTCATATGTCAAAAATGGATACCAAGGTCCTTCCGATTCAGCTCTCCAGCGCAGCGAGAGACCGCCGATGAGCCTTTACTCTCGACATCAGAAGCCGCATGCTCAGGGAACGAAGCTTGAGTCGATGGCATCCAGTTTTCCGAGGGAGATCCCACATTTTTCGATACCTCCCACAGTCCTCGGTGTGCCCCGAACGCTAGCATGCATTGAGCGAAGAATTGTGGCCCAGAGCGGCGTCTAGACAATTCTTTCCACCCTCAATCCTCGGAACTCGGCAGAAGCATAGCGAAGGTAGAAATAGCATAAGGGCTGAGGAATAGCCAATGTGTTTGGAGTGCTCAATCCTTTTTCGTTCGCGGCTTTGCATCTTGCCTCGGGTAAGAGACCATACGAATCTGCCAGGCTCGTGAAGGTTTCCCCCAGGATGTCATTATGCTTGTCGTCGTCCTGTCCCGCTTTCTGTTAAATTGGTTTTTTTATGCTCTCTGGTTCCAAATTTTGAGTTTCCCCCTGCCGAAAGTTGTTCGCGGGTCAAAGAAGCGGAGAAGATATGGTTTGGATGCGCCTACTATGAGCTTTACTCTTAGAAGTACTCTCAGCTTGACCGGTAGAGAAGAAGTTTGCCATCTCGTTGATCGCATGAATGTTTTAGCAGCATCCGTTAGAAAGGTGGCAGAGGCTACCCAAGGGCTTTCTGCTCCTTGTCGACCGTTCGTTTAAGGCGTCATCCACCAACCTACCTACGAAGGCTATGGACGTCGCACGTACCCCTGGGCCAGTTGACAGCATACTCAGTCCCTCTTCTCTCTCCCTCATCTGATAGACTCAGAGGCCAAACGACCTGTCTCGGCACTTTGATCCTTTCAGCTTCCATCCACTATCGATGACTGGCATGATTAGTCATTGACAGTAAATCCGCAATCTAAGCCTCCCATCCATCCCTATCATATCCGCAAACGCTTTTTCAACGCACGTAGTGATTTTGGTCTAGCGGGCGCGTCCCATCCTAACGTTCATGGGTCGTGTGCCCTTTGATCCAGACCAGGGTAAAGTAAATCACCTCGAGAAACAATCATCGCCGCTATTCTTCTCGATCAAGGCCCGGCAGTAACCGAACGTTATTTAAACTTCCTCCGTCCTGTCACAGACCTAACGCGGCTTGTTCTGCGGAACGCTATGGATCCGGACAGAGCTTTTCCGGCATGACGAGACCAGCAGGAACAGATCGAAACTTGTTTTAACCTTGCATGTGTTTGCAGAGACCACTGCATGTTTGAAATCTGGAAGGTAGATCTCGCGGGCTGCAAAAGGCCTTGTGGTCATCTGAAATCTCCTGCATACCACATAGCCTTAGATAGTGTCCTGGAAAGACAGAGGTATCTGGCGGACACACAGATTTCCCAGATAACTTCCACTCCACGGTCCTCGGTCATGATCCAAACTCCTCCACATGGAGATGAATACCCTGCGCACCGGTGCCTTTATGAACAGCCCGTTCGTCTGACAATGTAGCTACACAATTCCGCACTGTGGAGGTCAAACTCTTGCCCCCACATGTCACGACAGAGGTTTCTCCTGCCGACGCCTCAACCGGTTCCCGCACAAAATTTGCAAGGCTCGGTCTGCCCAATACATAGTGGATTGAGTGGCCTTTTTCAGTGCGAGGTTCGTGGCGGCCTTCGTTGGATCGGATCCCCACATTTTGCTCCTCTTCTTCTATCGGCCCTTCCAATTTGGAATTGACAACGGCCTTATCGAGGCTGGAAAAAGATCGGTCCGTCATGAAAGAGCTGGACGTCGACAGGCTTCCGACTTCCATTGCGGCGTCGTCTTCAGTGATGGGCTCTGCCTGTTTACCTGTAATGGCAACCATAATATGCAATGAGATTTCTGAAGACCTAGGATGGGACGCTGCGGCTCGCAACCGTGAGAGGTAGCCGTCGAGGTGCGATTTGTGCCGAACCAGTAGCAAGCACTCAATCCTCGTAACGCAGCAAGGGTCGTTGAGAACCGACTCAAGAATTGGAACAGTAAAAGAAGCCCCGGTGGATGCAGAAATGAGAACGAGAGTCTCATAAGTGTTCCAGGTGGGAAGATTGCCGAAAGGACCTGTTAGGAACGCTGTCACCCTAGTTGAGGAGATGGCTCGTTGATGTAGCTTTCGTGTGAAGCCAGAGCGAGCACGGATGATCAATTGCACTTTGTCAAGGCTTCTTTCGCGCTTTTCATCGGCTATATTCGCGATTGTGAAAGGGTGTGATTCCAGTGGTCCCAGGGTTGGACACCACAAGAGAACGTGCTGTCCAGCCTTCCAAGAAAACCCAGCACCATGTACAGTCACTACGGTTATTTCTCCTGCCAACGCCTGCAGTTCCGCGGAGTGACCTAGTCGACGGCCAGCGATCAAATTGTTCTTCCGAATTCTGACATTCTGGCAGACTAAGACACAGAAGCGGTAGACCCGACCTGAGAGTACGAAAGCCACAGCCATCCAGACGTTGTACGATGCGTACGTAGGCACGTGGGCATGCAACAGCCACAGGAAAATGCCAGCTGAGACGAGATGTTGAAGGACGAAGAACTCGTAGCACAGACGCCGGAGAGGGATAAGGGAGCTGATCGTAGTCCAGGCTAACACTGCCCAAAGTCCAAGGCCGTACTTGACCATCGGCATCATCTCCAACTCGATACGAACAAAATCGGCTCGAACCCATTCACTTAAGAAAAACGAGCCGTGAATAGTGATTGTCACAAAGAGTGTCCTGGAAGCCCATCTATGAAGCCAGTTCACATCAAAATAAGAGGACCCGATGAAGAAGCTGGCAATGTTGACCTTGCCAGCCAGGAGATAGATAAAAGGGACCTGTGTGACAGACACCCATGCCGCCCTAAACCCTATGCGCTCCCAGTAATATGCATCGTGGACAATGGACCCGGTGGTCAGGAATAGGGTGATGATAATCCAGTATATGAGTATGACCAGCGACGGCCCCAAAGGCGGAGGACTCAACCACACCCAGCCTGGCCGGGTGAAGTGGACCACTTGAGGATAGGATGCTTCTCTGAAGATTGCGAGTGTCGTGGCATACGCTTGGGATGCAATATTGCGAGGTCTCGTCGGGTGAGAAAGGGAAAGCGCACGCAATGACCGTTCACTTGAAGAGAGCCCAAATCAGCATTACTTCCCCTGGCCGTCGCGAGTGGGCTAGAGATTGCAGTCTGTCGGGTAGGGAAAGGTACTGACCGCGACCAAGATTCGATGGCTCCAAGACTCTTCAGAAGCAATGCAGAGGCGAAGAAGACGGCGACGAGGTACCAGTAGGTGTGAGCCAGCATCTGATTGACGGGTCGGAACATTCCATCTGAGCCCATATCCATGCCCATATCCTCCATACCGGACATGCCATCTAAACTAGACATAGATGATGAGTCCATATTCTCCGTCTCGATACTTGTGCCGTGTGGATTAGATAGAACCTGAGGTAAACGATGGAGGAAAGTGAAGATAAACCAAGAAAAGTATATCAATACTTTGCGTCAGATGCTTATGATGACCTTTGCTATATTGTGACGCCCTTTGCCGAGGACAATGCAAGGAAACGGGTCCAGACTTTGTGAGGTTCGACCCTCGCGTTTTTGCCAACTGGCACATGTGCAGTAAGTGAATACATTGTTAGCGTGGTATTTTTAAAGGTTCGGTAACGGGTGTGTGTAACGGTGGTAATCTTAGGAAGACGCCGACGGGTTAACACTAGCTTCATGCCAACGCCCTGCAGAAACTTGCTCAAACCCACGCAAATAATCCGTCAAGTCTCCGTCAATACCCACGTTCTAATGCAACGTGGGGTAAAGGTATCCGCCATCAGGAGTTGGAGCAATGTTCACACACTCCAAGTAAACATGCGACCGAGGCGGACCGACTCTTTACCAGGGGTATACATTGCCACATCCGTCTTTGATGTTCGCTCCGCTTCAACTTTAGCCAATCATTCAAAAACGGGCCATCCTTTTCAAAGCCTTGACCTCACCGGCGCCAAGGTGGATAATCCTTTTCTTTTACTGGCTTTACTTCCGAAAACCTTCTCAAACTCTCTCACGTCTGACCGTCTATGCATGGCGCTTGTCCACATCTGTATGATGATAAGCTGGGAAACACAGAGCGAGTGATCAATCTCCTCGGCTTCTTCGTCATGCTTAGTCCCGAAGACGTTGTAGGTAGATCTGACACATGCAACTAGATATCGCCGAATCTCATCTCACGCCGTAGCCTTGGCAGCCGCCTCGTTTCCCGCACGTGAAACTCTGTTTTTGAGGTACCTTACGTGTATTGCCTTTCCTTTTCCACCATGCGCCTTTCACGCGCCTTCAAAAAACTTCTGATAAATATCAAAGATCCATTTCGATCAATCTCCTGTCTCATTATACCCCAGGTCTCCAAGATCATCGATTCGTTCACACCGACACAATGGATATGACTTCCTCGTCTTCAGCATCGATGCCCATGTCCTCAACTTCCAACACCGTGTCCATGGCCAACATGGAAATCGTTTTCTACACCTCTACCACTACCCCGCTCTATTCCACCTCCTGGGCACCCTCCAACACGGGGCAATATGCCGGAACATGTATCTTCCTCATTATTCTCGCCACCATTTTCAGATGCTTGTTCGCAATGAGAGCGATCCAAGAGCGGCGATGGCAGCTGATGGAATCAAGGCGCCGATATGTCATTGCGGGAGCAGAGGAGAAAGACAACGACGATAGGTCGAGTGCGGATGAGTCGAAGATGAGCGCTTCCAAAGAGAAAAGCATCGAGAGGATCATGGCTGTACCGAAAAGGAACGTTTCGGGCGTTCGGCCGTGGAGGACTACGCAGGATGTGCCGCGAGCATGCTTGGATGTGGTAATTGCCGGGGTTGGGTATCTGCTGTAGGTTTGATCTCGGACTCCTCCTCACTGCGATACTGCTGATTATGATTCAGGATGGTGGCGGTAATGAGCCTGAATGTGGGGTACTTTATGTCAGTCCTTGGCGGCACATTTCTGGGCAACCTAGTTGCTGGCAGATTTGCGGCGCCAACAGGCCTCTGAACCCTGGGACCACAGCCCTCCCAATGTTTTACCGACGACCCTGTCTTACCCCGATGATAACTCATCTCGCCAGCCGTTGCCGAACAAACACCAGAGAAACCTCGAACCAAGAGAAAAGAAGAGTCTGACGGAGAGAATGCGACCCTGTTTGGCCAAAACAGCCAACAGGGAAGATGCACTTGCGAAGAGAATTGTAGCCTACCTTTGCACTCAGAGCGTTCCCGGAGATCCGGAACATCTTTGTGATGTTGTCGTGCTTTCCTCCACGGGGGCAAGCACGACAACGTCAACATCAGCAAAGAATTCCCTTACATTTTCCCTTGCCCTTAGGCAGCTTGGTCACTACCTTTATAAGAAGAAGGCATGAAACGATTTCTCCCTGCGGTCCGGTCACAGAAAACAAAAGGTGTCCATACGTTGCCTTTTGGCTTAGCGTGAGCAAGTTTGCGCTTTTTATCACGTGTTCATACGTTATGTAAAGCCAATGCATTGATCAGCGAAAAAAAATGCTCGCAAACTTGCTCAGGGAAGGTGCAGTCTGTTCTCACGTACATGTCTTCGATGAACCAATATAAAGTACACAGCTCCGTGACCTGCGTAAACGGTCCGAGTAGTCTAACCGTCCCCGGAAACAAGGGCCGCTCGCGAGAGAACCGTTCCTTGGGAAAGGAAGACAGCTGTGACGATAGTGGCTGGGATCTTGAATGTCCTTACTTGTTCAAACATGTATAAAAATCCTTGCTCGAAGCACAACCGCATCCCCATCAGCCCCACTCCGTAGCCTATCCTATCCTACTCTTAACCCTTTTATTCCTCACCATACGTCCTTC
Source organism: Evernia prunastri (assembly GCA_003184365.1). Lineage (NCBI taxonomy): Eukaryota > Fungi > Ascomycota > Lecanoromycetes > Lecanorales > Parmeliaceae > Evernia > Evernia prunastri. The sequence goes on from NKYR01000042.1 coordinate 234,520, forward strand.
TCCCTTTCCAAAAAAAAAAACCGCGGCCTCAATCCCCCAATTAATCCTCTAATCAGTAGACTGCATCTCCCCTCTCTTCCCTTCCCAAAACCGTAGCGCGGTACCCATCACCCATCACCCACCGCCTTTCCCCCAACCCAACACCTGCCCCTTTCCAGCCACGCACCCCACGTCTCTCCCCCCNCCCCCCCCCCTCCACCCCTCCCTGCTGACAGTCGCCTACTCACGCACGTGAGATGCGCGGCTGGGCCATCCCGAGCGAGTGGTAGCGGTTGGGGATTCGCAGAGCCAGTACACGATGTCCTGCGTTTGTCCGTGTTGCCGTGCTGTGTTGTGTTGTCGGGTCTTTCTGCACCTCGCTGGGGCTGGATGAAGCAGGCGGGGTGAGTGCTCTGCTCTCTTTGCTACCTGGCCAGCTTGGTGAATCTCGCGGGGGAGGGGAGAAGGAAGCGGTGGTTGGGGGGCTAGGTTGGTGCTCTATACTATTTGGGTTGAAGATGCAGCTCGTGGGTAATGGCAGGGATGTATTAGGGTTGGAAGAGAGAGTGGAGGTCGGTGCTGGGGGTAGTGGAGTTGTTGGGCGGGGGTTGTCGGTTACGGGTGGAGGGATGGAGGCTGGGGGTGGGGTCATTGGGTGGAAATGGGGTTGATAATTGGTCCGACAGGGACTAATCACGTTGCACTGGGCGTAAAGTGAGGCATGAGAGGCGCTGTTCTCAGACTGTAAAACAATGCTAGAAAATATCATGCCAATGGCTTATTAGTGCCGCTTCTGCAGGTCCTAAGGCATCGTCCGCTCTTTTTTCTTGGTTCATCGTGCATAGAAGTGTAAAGCACCTTCTGCCCCTTATTTTCGATGGGCCGTGAAAATTGTCGTCGTCAGATTTTCAGTGCGCACTTTCTACCATCTAACGCGATCTTGTCAACTCAGGCACAGCACGCGGCGTTCTCCGACGAAGTACTGCGTCAAAGCAATCGCGATCAGCAGGAATCCCGGCAGGGAGATGAAAGAACGCTCACATGCTTGCAGCACCGGATGCATCCCAGGAGAAAACGAAGAATCCAATGAAGGCCCCAATGAAGATGCAGATGAGGATATATCCGTTGTAGTACATTGCCAAGAGCATGATCATGTACGCCACGGCGAATTGCAGCGTGTAGATACTGGCGCGAACGGCTTGCTGGAATGCGGTTGGGATGTGACGGGGTCTTCGCGGCGGTAGAGAACCTTCCCAATCTCCCAGTAGAGGCACAGCCGAATGAGGCGGATCCTCTCCGCCGGGTGTGCTGTTGTTTTTGGCACTGCCGTTCCTCGCGGATCGCGAGGTAGTGGAAGCACGACCTGCTGCTATATGATCGTTCACGGCATGTTGCTGGATCATACGGTCGTACTCGCGCTGCAAGCGGCGCAGGAATTCGAGAAGAAGCACAAGGCCGATGACGCCGATGCAGAAACCGACAAACATGCCTGCCGAGGTGATGTGCCATGTCCTCGATATGAAGCACGCGTCGAGGGTATACCAATTCCAGAACATCTATCGTAGAGCGTAAGCTAGGTAGACGAGTGACTGGTAAATGAGCCGGAGGCTGTGCGTACTGACGACTTGCAGCCCGTGGAGCCGCCCATGTCCATACCTGACATGCTCATTGCAGGCGCCGTAGAGTTTGAGCTGGACGTGGGCATATCTGTCATCTTCGTTACCATAGCGGGTAGCCCCTGAAATGATGATCACGTCCGCTGCGATTATGATGGTCCTGGATGCAGGATAAATAGAGGGAAACGGTTAGAGGCTAACCTCGGGTACTGGAGCCCGGCCGTGAGAGGCGGTGACTTATGTGTATTGTTAGCAGCTGTGTTGAGAGTGAGCTGCCCGGGAAGTGAAGTCAAGTTTCCGGTACACGCTTTCAGCAAAAGAGACATGGATGCTAAAGTGGGAGTCACCCTCTAATGAGCGTCGTAGAGAGTGACTGCACATCCTTCTGTGTTGGGCACAGCCTGGGACGCTTACGCAATCAGCTCGAATGATTCGATCGTCTGTCTTGCTTATTATAAGACCATGTATTTGACTGTGGGGATCGTCTGTCATTCATTGCACAATCGATTCACCGTGGGAAGTCTGTGTGCGCGGGTTTGAGCAAGTATTCGGTGAAACCGGAGATTGCAACATATCATTTGTGAAAGCCAGAAAATCGAACAGGTCCAGCCTCCTCGGACAAGCGAAGACTCGACTTTGGTTGTGGACTTTTATATGGTATGCCTGTGAGTGATAGTGCAGTGTCATGGTCCATTTTCTTTAGTCTGTGCTTCAGGTAAAGCCAAATGCAACAAGCCAATCTCGGAGGCCTATCAGAACGTCCGAAAATAGTTCATGGGCGGATCACCTTCCATGCATAGTAAAATGCCACCTTCTCTGTATCTTTTAAGTACAATTCGTGCGTTGCTGTCAGAGGATTGTTCCTTCAACATCGCCTAGGTCACGAAGACGATCCTCCGATGGCGCCTCATATGAAATCCTTAGGCACGTGGTTTCCTGCTGCCACTTTAACTACCGTTCAATGATCCACAGCGCACTAATGATTCTTGTCTTGCGTTTCAAGCTGCTCACTGTATTTCCCAGGTTGATGTAAAAAGATTTGCAGTACCAATCTGGCCATTGGGGCGCTTGGTACTACTTTGCAATCCTGGGTATTGCATCTGTGTAGGGCCCCATTTCTCAACCGCTCTTGATAGACAAAGCGCAAGCCGTTCGTCAATATCGCTCTTATCGGCGTTTTATAGGGACCCTGAGTGACACGCTGAAGCTCCCATCACTTGGCATGGTCCTCATTCTGCTGCTCGACGTTCTGGTTTTTTTCACCTTCACCTTTGGAATGCGGCCTTGCTATCGCTAGAAGTGAGGGTACGGCTCGCCTATTTTGCCATGAACACTGGACTGCTAATGGTAGCTTCGCTAACGTCGCGCTTGGCAGCGTTTTTACAAAGGCCAGTCTGGTTAGTTGCTTTACAGGCCCGATGCATACGAAGCGCACTAGTTCTCATTGCTGAATCAGATGGCCAATATTGAAGTCGAGGGTGGCTCACACTGTGCGCAGCATAGTCACCTTAGTATCACAGAAGATGTCCAGCTCCGCACAAGCTGTTTGCACGCCTGAGGAGTTTAAGGTAAAAGAAGGCATCGTTTTCTCGTCACCATCGGTGTTTCCATTGGAGTATTTGTATGTGTACCACTGTTGACGATTCTTTGCGATTGCAGGCCTATTCCTACCTTGCAGCTGCCATCATTTCCGCAATATACTTCACTTCTTGCACTCCTTGCTTACTGTCATCCACCTCGGACTGTCTTTCTAGCATTTTGTTCAAGAAAGCGACTCGTCGGCATGCTTCTGGGCAACATTGACGTTGTGATCATAGTCAGTTCTTGAACGGGTGTCTTTCAACCGGTCTCGCCAGTCGAAGAGGGACTCCTAACTCGCAATCAGGCTAAGGTATTGTTGGGGGGTTGGTGCAGCACACTCGTGACTCCTTATTGGAGGTCAGGATTGTGGCTGTTTGAGCGGCCAGATCTGGTTGAATACAACCCGAAACTGTTGGTCAAAAATCGTTGAGTGGCACGTAGGTCAGATTTATGATAACAAACCTCTACGGCAAGCGCTTTCGCCTAAATATCTTGGTCGAGACCAGCCGCAGAGGTTTAAGTCCTAGAGAACCTTTGACGCTTCGGCCTGTAACTACCTACCCCGGTCTAGTTGCCTGTCCTCACTCTGACTTATTCTCCGCGGGGCTTTCAGATCGTTGGGCGTAGTGTCCTATTGATCAACCAAATTATCACGCCGTCGACTCAAGTTCCTCCAATTGCTGCCAATGGCTCAATTATCGTCGTAGCGGCTGGAATACAGAATGATGCAGGAAGCATGTTATCTTGCCTTTGACAACTTGACCCTTGTATTATCTACTGCCAAGGCATGTACATATGCCCTGTAAGGATGCAAGATTGGAGTATCTCGAAGATCATCGCCCTATCACCGAGCATAAATCTCGGCTCTCTAAGGCGGCAGTCCACGTTCTCAAGCATCCAATCGGTGCATCAACTTGTGAAGCGCTGTATGCAAGAAACCGCAGGGGTCTGTTCTACCTGAGCAGCTATTGGATGAACCCCGCTGTGGTTCGGAAGGCTAGCAGCAAATATCAACCCCCCACCAGTCGCTTCTGATCCTTCTGGCCGCCACTTCCAGAAGAGGCAGTTAATTCACCTTTGCTTTTTCGCCTCCTTCAATCCGTGACTGCTGCCTACAAATATCCCGCTTCCCTCCAAATCTGTCCGTTTTCCTTGCGCCCAACCGAGAAACTTTTCCAGCTATCAGCATACGATCAACCCATAACAACCGCATCAGACTCGCCTCATCAGCTAATTTTGTCCTGCACAACACTATCCACCAACGCCTCATTATCTCCACTCCGCGACCAATCCTTCTTCAAGAACAGAGAATCATGGGTCAGTCTTCTACGTCGTTCTTTTGCGTTGCCCTCCTATCTACCCTGTGCTTTCCAACTCTTCCAAACAATACTGACGTTCGCCTAGGGCCCGGATGCTCTTGCAGTTGCGGAAGTTCATGCGCTTGTCCGAGCGGGAAGTGCAAATGCAAGTAGACATGTATGTACCAATGCAGAAAACAGTAGCTGTAGACCCTGATAGACTGACGGACTGACAGCAGATGAGGCTGTGAGAGAGACACTCACTTGAAGGGGCGGCCATTTGGCTGGTGGTGCTTTCGCTTCGCATGCGTTGATCTTTATGAGTTGATGAGGCCGTGGGCGGTGGGTGGTGGTTGGTATATCTAAGTTAGCACGGTTCGCAACTGAAGGTCAAAGAGCACGATTGGTGATCCTTTAGTATGCAAATGTCACTTTTCTTCCAAAGCTATGAGTTAAGAACATGAGTCTATCACCACTGTTATTTTTAGCAGAGCAAGCATACAGAATTTTACACTATCTACATCGAAGAACCCCGGTGCTCTAGCGATGGGTATTGAGCCCGCACATTCCCCTTCTATCTCTACAGGAGACTCGCCACAAGTGTGGCTGATCCAATTATCATGAGCCCCACGAGCACGCTCAGTCCACCGTATGGGTCCATCGTCTGGGCTTCTGAGGCCTTGGCAGTGCTGGTAGTGGTAGAGCCGGAGCCAGTACTGGTGCCGGTGCCGGTGCCGGTAGAAGTGGCCGAGCCTGAGGTCGCGGCTGCGGTGGCGGGAAGAGAGGAAAGCTTCGCGTCAGTCTAGATTGAGGGTACCACTGTCAGCGATTCTGTTCAGACCGTACTTTGGTGCTCTGGACAGTGTCTAGAGACTAGCCTCTCACAGCATGTCTCAAGACTCGACAAATGGTGTGAGAAAAGGAAAAACAGCGGGTGGGAATGCTCACAGTGTATGATGCGGACAGTCCAGTCACATTCGTGCAGATATTGGACGGTGTGTCGGACCCGGTGACGAAGTTGACGGCCGAGCACTGAGACATCCGACATCAGTGAGTCGTATCCGAATCGCTGAGGAAAAGTCTCACCTGGTACAAAATACCATCCGGCGCATCCTGCACAATTCCAATCACGCCCTTAGAGCCGGCCCATGTCGAAGGCACCGTGATACCCGTCTCGCAGTAGTCCCCCAGACCCGTTTGCACCACCGGCGGCAACAGATCCGTCCAATTCCCAGACGCGGTCTGATCGAGCGTCGCGCGGAAGAGCCAGGTTGCCATGGGATGGATGGAGGTCAGGGCAATGTAATCGCCGCCGACGTGGAAGTCTGTGACATTGTCTTTGGTGAAGTCGACAGAGAAGCTCCCACAGGGAGGAGTGGCCTCGAGGGAGTCGTCGAAGCCGATTGTAGGGGGGTAGTGGAGGAGAAAGTGCGCTCTTGATTGAGCAAGTAGCACGAGAGCCACTGCTAAAGTCGTAAGGCGCCACATCTAGGTCTGAAAGTGGTCAGGTCTCTAGATAATCGAAGACTGTAGCGGTCAGGTAGAATGGGAGTACTTCGAAGAAGCAAGAAAGGTGATGTTCTAGTAGGAAGTATTTGCAAGTGGAGATGTAATTTGAAGGATCCGGCACTCACACTTTCGAAGAGCCAAGCCCAAGAAAGGTCCCTGAAATGGTCCGGGGCAATTATTCCCGTTGCGCGCATCGTCACGGCTGGAAGTCATCTTTCTTGGAGTGATTCGGCCGACATCATCTTGGCTGAGCAAGTTTGAGCAAATTATGTAAGGTTAACGGTAACAAACGGTAACGGTGTACCGTTACCTACGCTAGCGTTGCCTCCCGCTACATGTGTCTTGCGTTGCGAACCCCTGCCCCTGCATCTAGACTCGCTTCTAGAGAAGGCCCATACAGAATCTCTCGGTTTTTCTTTCTCCTGCTCCCTGCAGAGACAACATGATTAGGGACAAAGGGTTGCAGTAAAACGCTCTCAAATCGACATCCCAATATTTTCAAAGTCATGGAATCCCTCTTGTTTTTTCTCCTGCTCGGTTTGACTCAGGGCCAGACATCGTCCACCACGGTACCCAACAGCCTGCCAATGCCAGCCGCGTCGACAAGCATGGCAATGAGCGCAGCCGCAACTTCTTCTCCCCCGGAATACAGCATCACCGCACTTCCGGCCGTCATGTCTCAACCGACCTGCGTGTACAACTGTCTGATCCCAATCGGGTTAGCGGATCCATCGGGCTGCGACGACGTCTCCAACGACTGCGCCTGTCTGAGCGCCCCCAGCGATGTCTTGGATGTTCTCACCGGTTGCGTTGAAACCGTTTGCAAGTCCAGCACCAGTGCTTACGCTGCCACCGCGACAAGCCTCTATGAGAGCTACTGCCAAAGTATCTATGGGACGGCAAGCTTTTCGCAGGCTTTTGTCGCCGAGTCTTCGGCGGCGGCATCTAGCAGCGTAGCTGCGGCGAAGAGTGCAAGCGGACAACCGAGTGGGAGCACGACGGCAACAGCGACGACGCCGAGCTCTACTGCGAAGAGCTTGTCAGTGATGTGGAAACCGTCCCTGTTGGTCCCTCCAATCCCAGATATGTTGCTTCTCGGAATTTCATAAACAACTAACACAATCAATAGTGAAAAAATTAGCCTTACCACAGCTGCAAGTGTTTGGGTTCTCTTTTTTCTCTAGGAAATTAAGGACCTGGCAAGACAATGAACAAATGCATGTACATTAAAATGCGCAATTCTTCAAGGCCTTGTCAGCTAGACTTCCGGCAGCCTTACTCCATGATGTTAAGGGCGTGTTTTCCTCCGTGGAGGAACTTTGCGCGTCTGTTCACGCCAAATGCTAATGTTCAAACTCCGTCACGTCTCTGCCTGACTCAGCGGTTGCAAGTCTGTTTTTGAGTCGACATTTATAACCACAAAACTCTTTCAACCCAGATCAGCTTATTTAGCCTTTCCAGAAACACCGGCAATCTGATCAGGGCTGCTATACTCGCGTAGGCCGATCGATTTCCTATGCCGTTTTCATCGTGATAAAAACATTAGACATCCGGTACTCTATCTTCTCTTACTTGTGGTAGGATATTGATAGCCAGTATCCCCAGACTGTAGTGCAGATCTCAGGAGTGTCACTCGCGTTTTAGACCGAAAGGATAAGTACAATGAGCTTCACCGGCGGGGTCGACATCGAGCTACTGACTTACTTTTTTCAAATCCTGACATTCAAGAGAACACACGATAGCAAGGTACGAAGTGATACTTAGAGGGCTAGGCAGAAGCGCTTGCTGGCTCTAACGAAACGCGCTTACACCCCAGGCTGGTTGAGTATTGAATGACCATCTGTGTCACACTGTATTCGTGCTCCTCTGTACATATATACGACAACAGCGATAATACAGGACGGGATACCGGAAGGGTCCGAGGTCTGCTATGAGGCGTGACAGAATCGTGGATGGGGCCTTACTTTTAGCTAGGAGACCACGACGACGTACCTTAAACTGAACAGCATTTTATCTCTAACTAACCCTCACATGATCTCAACATTCCGATTCGTCACCCTCAATGTACAGGACGGCCGCACCTTCCGAGGCATCGTTATCCGATTATAGCTCCCAGATCGACTCTTGGCCAATACCGTCACGCCAACACTGATCACGCTCTTCAAGTTGTTACAAGGTGGCAATGAGTCTCACGTTTGCCACTGGGAGGACTTGGACTTACTTGTAGATTATACGGGCACATCATGATTAAGATACGATAACACATTTCGATTGCCCATTCTGGGAATACCCTGTGACCTCTACAAACGAGTGTCCCTTAGGACCCAGGGCGAACTTCCGCCGAAACTGCACATGATCAGGACATATTCTTGTTAACACATCTGTTTAACACAAAAAGATGGGGGGTTAACACAGATGAACGGATTCTAGGCGCTTATAAGTATAGAACGGACAATGCTGTGCTCAATGCCTATGATTTCCTTACTTCACCATCAGCAGTCATCATCATCTTCTTCGTTCCAGTCCGAAAAAGCAAAAAGACCACTTTCAAAATGACTTCCCTATTCGCACGATACGGCTGTAGGCTCCGCCAGCAAACGCTCGATGCGTATGAAAAATCCCGCGGGTCTCCTCGCAGTGTCAACGAAAGACTCAACTTCTATCTCTTATACCTCGAAGACCTTGTGCCCGAGAGGATCACCGTCAACCATGTCCCCGTCGACTTAGACAACTAAGGGCGGGTTTCGATCAGAAACCCCCCAAGAGAGGAAATACTCTTGACGGTATCGGGGATGACCTTCATGTTTGGTCTCGTCTCCATGGAACACAACACCCGAACTCTCGAGACAACCACCGGTAACGAAGCTTTTACCCAATGGCTCGACGGAGACTATATTCCAGACGGGTACGATTGGCGCTTCTTTACCTGTCAAAGTATGATCCGGTTCTTCAACAGTGATAACGGTGGTGACGAGTGGTATTGTGCGGGCGAATTCGATCCGATCCAGCATGCGGATCAAGTCGCTGCCTTCCTGCAGCAGCAGGACACCAAGGTCAACAGTGATTTGTTCGAACAAAGCTAGGCACAGAGTACGGCACAATGGAGGATAAGATGTTGCAATGTACACTGAATCCATAGAGCATCATGCAATGCACACTTGCTGCAACCCTCGGAATATCTTGTAAGAGCTAGACTTCAAGTGCAGTAGCCTCCGATGAATTTAGGAATCTAGAACGTGTTGAAACGTCCAATATTTGACCATTCTCGGATGTCGAAGAAAAAATGACAATCAGTACTCTGCGCAGATTGCCCCAACCCGCAGCACCTCAACTTTCCGTCTCAAACACTCATAACGCGTACATGATCATAGCATCACCGCAGGTGGTGGCAGCTGGCTTGCGAGGGCTTCTCGCACCCGAGCATTGAAATCCCAGTCTTTAGACAGGCTTCCTGCAAGAGAGATGCGAAGAACTGACAGCGACCACCCCATTTCGCGGCCTAGTCCCTCGCTGGACAATTAGCAGGCCCTGGCAGCATCACTCAAGACCATCTTGTTTCCGCAGTGATCATGATCATCATAATCGCGAGGCTCTCATCGCACTGCAACGATGTGCAACTTTATCCTATTCATCCACCAACAGGCACACGGCTTCTGCATCTGCCGTGGTAGGAGGGTGGGTGCTTGACCCTCTTGCATTACCCCTCAGAAACCTCTGCAGAATGATTGGATCGGGGTCGTCGCCTTGCATGATGACACCACCACCATTAACCTTAAAGCGGGCCAACTGCTTTGTTGAGAGCTGTTGTGGCGGCCCTGCGTAAGCAGCCTCTCGGTACAGGATTTTAGGTTTTTTCTCATCTCATAGATCCTGTGATAAACAATTAAGATCTAAGATCTTAGTTCACAATTTCACTAAGGTTTGAGCCAAAGTCGATTCCTTCTTTCGCTATAAGGGTTAACGATGAAGGCGCCGAACAAGCAACCCGTTGTCTACCAGCTAGGGGCTACCAGGACCCAGATAGTGCTCCCGCTAATCGTCAGGATGTTGACAATCGGTCTGCTGCTCACGTTAGCCCTCAATCCTAGCCGTCGACAAGGTTCATGGCTAATAATACTTGTAGAGCCTTGACATTTGGATCGAAGCGGCAGCTATTTGACTTCGGCACTGCTTCCATCTGGGGAATGCAAGTCACACCAGACACGCAGCTCGCACTTCTCGGCGTCTTCAATAAATGTCTGGATTACCTTGTCGACAACGCTCTGGAAAATATATCACTCCTGTCCCTCACTATATGGATGACCGAAGAGCCTGCCAAAGAACACACCTCTGGTGTGCATCTGGTCGACTATGAGATGAAAGAAGAGCTGGTCAAACCTTGGATCGCTGGATTAAATCACATCGAAAGATGGCGTGTCATTGGTTGGAAAGGCTTGGGTTGCAGAGGGATAATGCGCTTTGCCGGCACGATAACCTCGTCGATCTGTTTTCTCTTGATGGGTGCCGCTATCAACACAGTTGGCCTCCCAAAAGCGCGGTGGTATCCCGATCTCTTCCCCCATTCGGACGCCAATCAGGCTTTGATGAAAATCAACACGCCTCGCATGAGCCTTGCGAGTATTGACTGGATGAATTATTGGAACCTTGGCTGGGAAACTGTAGGTGGTGGACCACAGTCTTGGACGGCTGCAATAGCTATAGCTTCCGCGTCAACATATTCTGTCCTCAATGCTCTGGACGGCTTGTACGGGGATGAAACAGGGTGGTCAGGTTTCAATGAGCAGTTAGACGCAACCGGCTGTACTGCGATCAATACTAGAATCTTAGGCCCTATGGTGGAATCGATCTCGATCCAAGGATCCTTCATTGTCGACATGTACGACAATCTTCAAAAAGATGGACCGGAATATGCAAAGGGGGCGTCTGGCATGATGGGCACTGTTAATTTAACCCTGCCACGGCTTACGACGACGTGCTCCTCAGCCAACAATTCGGTCACATTACAAGCAGATTCCATCACGGTCAAAGGACCTAGCAATGCCGCTTTGACGGAGACGCTCGATATCGCGGTCGGGCCTAACGCTGGTGCGGATTTCCGTGGAGCAACATGCAGCTGTAGCCTTCGGGAAGTCCTTCTCCCAATCAACTTCTGGTACAATGGACCTTCGAATGACGGCCTGCATTTTTGGATTACAAATGGAGCCGTGCAATGGAACGTGGCCCATGGTGACTCCAATCCCGAACCAGTGGAATTGCCCATTACGACGGATAACGCAAACAACCTCAACCAACTCGCCATCCAATTCTCTTCCATGTTGCCATATTTAAACGGTCTGCTGCCGGGAAGTTCACTGGTTCAGCACATGGCGATGTCGGCACATCAACTGAGAATGAGGCAACCAGGGTTTCAGACGGACGTAGAAAGCTTGACGCCCGTCATAGCCATCATGTTGCAGCACCGTGTAACGATTGCCCACTGGAACATGACGGCCTCAGCCACCGAGTCTACCACCTCTTATCCTCTCCGTTGGTATGTATATGGGTCTGGTCCAAGGCTGTCGTGGGAATGGGCGGCAGCAGCGGTGTTGTGCTTCTTTGCCGTTTTCCTTTTTTATGATGTGTTCCTCATATTGTATTACAGGATTGCACCAGGTCCCTGGCTGAAGGTTGGTGGCATGATGGTTGCTGCGAACGCAGCTGAGAAAATGACGAGCTTGGACGGCAGCATCGGAGGCATTTCGCCAGAAGGCAGCAAGACGGCCAAATACGTTATGAGAAGCGTGGGGAGGGAAAGGGTGGAGCTTGCCGATGATGCTGGTCACGGAGAGACTGTGGAAAAGACGACACTGTATGGGACGGAGGAAGACCGCTTCATCTTCCGGGTAAAAGAGTGTATGGATAAGGTTAATGCTCAGGCACGAAGGAAATCGAGGCGCTCGTAAGGCTTTTCAATCCAAGAAGTATTAATGTTGTAGCGTCCTACATCTGAAATGAACTGTACTTTGATGTCGAGCCGAGGCTAAGTATATCGCCAAGACTCTATCGCCATGGATCTCAATCTTGAGCAATTTCTTGGAATGGCGGATAACTTTCTTCTGACTCTCTTTCCCACTTTTTTCCAACCATCTCAGCTCATTGGGTATGTTGGTTGAAATTGGATTTGTATCTGTAGATACTACTACTTCACGGAGTTGAATATATGAATCAGACAGGGTGGGCGAGGGTGGGCGAGGGTGGGCAGTCAATCGCCATGCCAAGAGTTCTCGACCCCACCAAAATTTTGGACATCGATTCATCCTGAAGATCATCTACGGGTACAAAGGCCTGTATCCAAAGTCCTACACATGCGCTAGTCGCAGCTCTGACCCTCCTGAAACAATGTTCTGGGAACGCATACGAGGATAGATTGATCTTTGAGACTACCTTATCCGTTGCGCCGAACAGAGCTGGTGGAGCGATGACCCCCAAATCCGGCTTTGATCCAGCTCTAGGCGCTTGTCCAGGCGACCCTTCAGCCTTCACGTACTTAGAACGTTATCTCGGCCTTGGCATGGGGCTCCTGGCAGATGCAGGACTTCTGCTGCAGACCTCCATATCTATTCAAGTCCAACCCATGGGCTGACTTGTCACTTGGCCCGCCACCTGGATTTAGTGGGGACTAGAGTATCAGCGAACGCGGGTGGCGGCGAAAGCCTACCTACCTAGTTGCACAGGAGACTTTATTAGCCTGACAGTGGAAGGGGAACAGTCCCCTCGGTCCGTATTCAAGTTGCGCGCCTAAGACAATCACTGCGGATATTAATGGGTAGATACGGCAACCTAGAAGAGTGGGTTGATATGATACTTTGAAAATCTCTCACAATCATCATTCTTGCAATTGCATCTCAGAACCACGAAGCTTGTCTTTGGCGTTACTTCACGAACCTCATGATAAAAGACTCGCACTTTTTACGTGCAAATTATCTGAGCATTCGACCATTCTCACCATCAGCGTCATCCTCACTTGATCTTCTTATCACACCTAGCTTCATGAACTCTAGACGAAGGAGGAGCTCAACTGAGCTTGCGGTTCGAAGCAATGTGCTGGCTGCAAGTCTCCCGGTCGATGCAGAGCAGACAGGCCTATCCTACAGTAGTACCGGCATGGCGGACGTCGGAGGAGTAGCATTGCAACTTGAGCCCGCTGATGGTGGAGCGGCAGCCTGGAGAGTTCTCTTTGCAGCATTTATGTTTGAGGCTGTTCTTTTCGGTGACTACCGCCTCAGCTTACATCCGTCCAAGCCTGTCGACGAAACATTCACTTACTGTATTGACTCCAGGCTTCTCAGTCTCATATGGTGTTTTCCAAAACTACTATACCAAGCTTCCAGAATTCAGGGGAAACTCGTATCTACCTATCGTCGGGACAATGGCGTCTGGTATACCGTATCTTGGAGGGCCCGTGATGGCTCTCATTGTCAGACGTTATCAACGCTACCGCCTATACATTATTTGGACCGGATGGCCACTGTGTATCTTGGGACTTATCGCCAGCTCTTTTGCGAACAGCCTCGGTCCTCTCATATTCACTCAAGGTATCATGTATGGTAGTGAGTGCACATTGTTTTCTAACGTCATCATCTCGTGCTGACATGGGTGCTAGCTGGTTTCGTCATTTTGATTTTTCCAATCCTAGGTATAGTAAACGAGTGGTGGATAATCCGTCGAGGAATGGCCTTCGGGATCATTACCAGCGCCTCAGGTGCCTCAGGGATCGCCATGCCGCTCATCATCGAGGCTTTGCTGAACAGATATGACCACAGAACGACACTACGAGCCATCGCCGTTACTATGACCGTCCTTACAGGCCCCCTAATTCCCCTAATCAGAATCAGGCTGCCCGCTTCACAAGTGAGCGCTGCTACTAGAACGGAGTGGTCTTTTGCTTCAAACCCACTATTCCTTGTGTATTGTTTTGCCAATCTTGCGCAAGGTCTCGGTTTCTTCTTTCCTTCCCTTTTCCTGCCTTCGTACGCTACTGCCATCGGTCTCAGCCCGAGCCAGGGCGCCATGCTACTGTCCGTGATGAGCGCCGCGCAAGTAATAGGTCAATGGACCTTCGGTATACTTTCCGATAAAGTGGGGCTGAATCCGTTGGTCCTCCTTTCCACCATCGTTACCGCCGTGGCTTGTTTCACAGCTTGGGGACTTGCGCACGATCTCGCAACTTTGGTCGCGTTTTCGATCCTGTTCGGCTTCTTCGCATACGGCTTCTCTTCCATGCGGGCGAGAATGGGCACGGCTGTCAGCGAGGAGCCGACCGCTGCTTTGGCCACTTTTGGGATCCTAACGTTCTGTCAGGGCAGTGGCAATGTCCTCGCGGGACCGATCAGTGCGGGCCTTCTGTCTGGAGGGGTGCAGCGAGATAGCTACGGCATCATGAGATATAAGGCTCTGGTGGTTTTTACCGGCTGTTGTATGCTGCTTAGCGCTTTGAGTATTGGGAGTTGGTACATTAGACCGCGGAGGCTACGGGCCGGGTAAGTGTTTTCAAGTTTACTCTGGAATTCTGGTAGTCTTCTCTGCTTTTTACTCTGTTTGAAATACGTGGAGTGGCAACGTGTCTCTCAGTACCGCGACCACAGCATTATACGTCCTGCGAAATCCTTCCTTCGGTTATATCGCACAGCTTTCTAGACATGAGTAAATTCCCGGGAGAGAGCGTCTTCGCCCGTCATCTTATCCGTTCTTTTCTGGCTACAATGGATATTCAGTGTCAAATCTACTTTGTTGAAAGAAAGAGCAACCTGTTCCCAGTTTCACGTGCAGAGCACCACCCTGAAGTACCTAGAAGTCTAACATACTTCATATCGGATGGCAGGCGAAGAAGTCTAGGATGTGCAGAGCATTGAGAAGCTGAGGTAGCCGTTAGAGCGTGACCTAGGATTTCCGCTCCTGACTTTGGTACAGTCATGTTGATCACGCGGACTATATTGAAAGCAGAAGTATGCACAAGGCAACAAAGACTCAGTTGAAAGCGCGCTGTGTGGGGTATATAACATGCAGATCTTCATCTCCATTCACATCAACGCCCAAGCCTCTCCGTCACCTCCTCAATCCATTTGCGGATCTGGTTGATATTGTTTTCAATGGTCCTATCACGCAATGAGCCCACCGTCTTGATTTTCGCTTTTCTCTCCTCCTTGGATCCCTGCTCCACTCTCTTTATGACACCCGATTCCGTTTCGTAGTCCTCTTGCAGGTACACGCCCTCAGCTATCAGATACGAGTACGATTGCAAGGCTGCCCTGGTCGCCACCAATGGAATGCCCGCAATCACACTCGCAGGAACCGAACTCGAAGACTTGACATGAAAGAAATCTTCTTCGGCAAACGCGGGAATAAGCGCTGACGACTTGGACATAGTTGCGTAGTAATCGATGTAGTCGAGGTCTCGCTCGAAGAAGATGTGATTGCTTACGGAAGCGGAGACAATGGGTCTGCCTTCCTCAGAGCCGGAGCCGATGACATGGAGCGCGACGTCATTGCGCACATGAGACGTGGGATTGGTTTGGACGAGGTCGTCAAGATAAGCTATGATGCGCGTGTGATTCCGCGCAGCGTTGAGACCTCCTTGGATTGCAAATGCCACCTCCGCCGTGGTCTTTCGACCGTTTTCTGATCCCGTATCCCGCATCCTTGCGTCCGCCACTGGCAAGACAGGTACAAAAACCTCTCTTGGCGGCTATGGTATCTCTTTACTAGCACCGCTGCTCACCTCATTCTTCCGCTCTTCAGACGTGGCTGGTGACGGCTTTATCAAGCTCTTCCATCCACTGAGACCCCAGCCGGGCTCGTAAAACCCTTTCTGAACGTGTGGAGATAGCGTGAGGATGGTCATCAAGCCCGCTTCAATCCATTTGGTCAAACTGGGCTCTAGCCACTCGTGGCGGTCATTCCATTCATTGGCATAGTGAGCAGTGCAAAAGAGATACGTTTTCCTTTTTTCAAACAGGACGTCCAGACGCTCTTTGAGGTTCCGAACCTCGTACTCGCAGGTTGTCGAAACGATAGTATCGGGCTCCGCGACGTCAAGAGCGTCTATGTTGTGATAGACGTAGTGTGGAAGAGAGGAGTTTTTTTTACGAAATCAAGTAGTCCAACATCTAACCGTGATATAAACCGTACGCCGTTCTCTGTGTTCACCAAGAGCACTGAGCAGGTCTGTTGGAATATATGATTTTGTTGGTTGTTGGTTCCCAGGTTACATGTTAGCCGAGGTTGTTTCGCACTAGCCCCCAGTCAAACTGTAGCGATTAGGGGAGACCATAAGAACGCCCCCAGGAGTCCTGAGATCAAACATCCAGGCATCCCCTCGTTCTCCCATGCCATGCGCTCATTATTCGAGAACAAGTTGATCTGACCGCACACCGTGAACATCGTACAATGGATCTCATCTTATTGGATTTTGAAGAGGAATTGCGAGGAGGCAGAGTCTATGCGACGAAGCTTATGCGAGGGTTCCATGAGCCTGCAAATCCCACCCTCGCACAGGTCTAGGTAGCTGTTCAAGGCGTGACCCCAGACTTGAGCCCATACTCCTGGCAACCCCTCCCCGCGTCGTCGTTACGGCGCAATTGTGGGTCAATGGGTCTCCCTTGAACATAGAGGAAGAACGATTACAGATCCAAAACAGCGTGGAGGGCACTCATTTTAGAAACGAGTCCCGTTCCATTCCACAAAGATATCATTGCATGTCAAGGCCAGCAGACAGTGGTACTTACGAGATGGTGTAAAATTTCGGCAGGGCTGACTTATCTTATCTTCGTATCTTATCTTAGCGTAGGATGCTTCGAAGAGTCCTAGCATCACCGGTCTCATTTCGCTTAGACCCTCCATAACGGGAAAGCAACTCCACACACGCAAAACTACACATATTGTTTTTACACACATTGATTCAATTTTATTATTCAAAAGTTCTCTAGAATTATCTGATAACCGCCGGGAGGCAACAAATATAAATTTCCTAGAATTCACTTACATTAAACTGCTATATCACTCTATATTTTAGGATTAAAAACATTATATCAAGATCCTGAAAAATAAAGCTGTATCAGAAGATAACATGATAATAATTTAAAACGTATTCGATCGTATATAATGAATTTATTTGTTACGAGAGACAGTCACAAATTTGTTGCCTTTGTCTCGACGGTTATCGAATAAAACTAATTAAGCGCTATAATTTCATCTCAATTTGAATACTTGAACTCACAATAACGATTATCGCGACTTCGAATTAATCTTCTGTGATAATAAATAACACGAACGACGCGTTTTCACTGTAGTAAATAAATTTATATATTATGATTTGCAACGAAATCGAATAATTTATAAAGATCAATTTTAAAAAGAAGTTTAACACTAAGTATATTTAAGCTCTGATAGCTGACTTTCGTCGAATTATAAAGTTAACGATATCGTCGCAAGGCGCGACGATAATATTTATTTAGAATTAATTCACGAGTCACATATAAGATTTACGCGATTTAAAAATTATATACAAATTTTAAAAAAGAATTTAAAATAACACTATTATTTAAAGCTCGTAAGAAATCTCTAAATATTAACGTCTTACGCGATAATAGATCGCTATTCTCTTTTAATAATTTTTAATTTCATCGACTTTCAATAACGTTAATTTTCTTCTCACTTTTTTAATTATCGAAGAAGATTTACGAGTACGAGTGCATATTGAGAAGATCAACGTAATAATATTTTATAGTCTCACTTCGATAAAGCTGCGAGCACGAGTGTAAGCGATAATCGATTATATATTCGACTTATTAATTATATATATATCGAATTTAAGATAGCTAAAAAGCGAAGATTTTAAGTTATATATATAACGTCTCGAACGTAGAAAGACTTAGAAATAACGAGAAAGAATAGATGAGATGCTGCGAAGCAGAGATCTATATTCTAAAAAACAGCTATAGTATTATAATATACGACGTTTTAATTAAAACGATAAAGATAAGATTAAAAGATCTCAAAAATTCTCTTCTTTCGAAGAATAGCTGCGATTTTACTAAAACGATTATCGTTTATATTCGATAATTCTTTAGCGTCGATAAAATCAAGCGAAAGTAAAAGACTTTACTTATAATCGCTTTTATATTTTCAGAAAATACAAATCGAATAATTAATTAAGAATTTGTATAAACTAAATAGCGTAATAGTTACGAGCTCTACGATTTTAGATGTAAGTTCTTTTAATATAATATTCACCTTCAATACGAATATAAAGAAATTCGACATAGCGAATTAATTAAGTACGTATACTATACTGAATTTTATAATAAAAAGAATTATATCGAGAAGAGAGACTCGTTAAAGTATCGATATGCTCTTTACGAAGAATATTACAAAGTCCACGATAGTAATTATAGACTTAAAATTAAAGAGATGAAAAGAATTAATGAGATTAAAAGATATTATTTTATAAGATATTCGATAGAATCAGCTTTTAGAAAGACTTCTCGAGAGAAATTCGCTCTTCGAGAGAAATTTATTTCGAAATAGAACGACTTAGAACTCGAATTATAATCGAATAGGTTTCTGGAAAATTTGAAGATAGAGCTTGGTTCTATAAATTTAATAGTCGAAGTTACGATAGCGAAAAGAATTCTCACGTTAACAAACAATAGTGTCAGAACCGTTCCCAGAGTCAAGTCTAATGGGGGTAAATTGAATAAGACAACTAGATAAAGAGCGAATATGTACACAGGAGAAGAGCGCTTAAATACTAGGAAGAATCCCCGCTAGCCTATGTGATAATGAGAATGTGTCAATGACCAATAAATACTCTATGTGCCTGACACATAGCCATAAACACTCCCTTTGTACCTGACAGCTAGGGTACGTCCGTAAAACTACCCCCCCCCTCAGGCAAGCGATGCCCCAGCGCTGTAGATTGGCCTGCGAGTCGTCTGCGTGCAGAAAGAATGAGGATAGTGGCGAGGTCTCGGAGATTTCGGAGACGGCGTGGCCTTTTTGACTTGGCAATAGCGTTGTGAGGCCCAGGGTTCTCCGGATATTTGCTGTGATAGTCATTGACTACGTCCTGGGCCCCCTCAAACTCATTATTGTCAGTATTCCACCAAGTCAGGGTGTCATCATCATCTTTCCACTTGACTTGGTACTGCAATTGGTTGTAATGACGTCGAGAGTCTAGGATATCCTCCACAACCCATTNACGAATGCTGGGGTGCTTGCACGTATGCAGCGAGACCTCCTCGTAAGGGGTTTTCCTTGTGGTCAACAAGTCCTAGCCACGAATGGTTCGTTTTGCCTGTAGGTAGGCCACACCCGAGTGTCCAATGATCTGCTATCGAAACAGCTTCACAACGGTCCCGTTTGACAATTTTATTTTACTGTTCGCTTGCCAGTACGAACGGAAGGGTGGATGATCTAGTTGTAGTGTCAGAACCGTGCCCAGAGTCAAGTCTAATGGGGGTAAATTGAATAAGACAACTAGATAAGGAGGAAATATGTACAGAAGAAGAGCGCTTAAATACTAGGAAGAATCCCCGCTAGCCTATGTGTCAATGGGAATGTGTCAATAACCAATAAACACTCTATGTGCTAGACACATAGCCATAAACACTCCCTATGTGCCTGACACCTAGGGTACGTCCGTAACATGTACCTCCACATCCGGGGATATCAACGAGCATCTAATACCGAAACGATACTGCTTCGCAAAAATAGTCTTCGCACTCTCCCTGCCAAGAATACCACGCTAAGACCGTAGCAGTAGCTGAGATCTTGTAATCATCTATATGATCAGCATCGCCCTACCGGCGTATAAAGCTATGTCGTCCTTGTTATCTCTATCTACATCAAGGTATTCTCGCAACTAGCTCACAGTCACGTATCTCTAGACGGCCCGCGCCTCTCAAATCTATTAGACCGGCTCATATTAGATCGATCATCAGTAAGGTGTCGTCACAAATCTCTCGATCATGACCACTTAGAATTGCTACGAGATATTCGATAAATAAATCATCAATTCCGCACCAAATGGAGACGAGTCCTTCGCTTAGATTTATACAATCAAAATCATGTTACACCATTATTGAAAAATCGGCCGCCAAGACTCCTCTTTACCCCAGGCATGACATGATTCTTGATGTCGATAATGTGGAGAGGAGCACGTAAGAGAATCATCAGAGATTATTCGACATTAGTCTACGATTTCACTCGAAAGTGAATTCAAATAACACGATCCTCTTAATCGTATTATCTGATAGATTTTTTCATAATCGCAAAAGCAATATTTAAATAGTAGTGTTACAACATATACGAGGTCATGTCTCTAATTTCCATCGCATCATTTTTGCACGAATTTGCTTCGATATTAAAACCTTGTGACGAAACGATGATACCCTTGCCATAATACACCTGTCAAGTTATCAAAGTACGCTATTGCTATTGTTGTCGCCGTCGCCGTGGCAGCAGAAAGGCGCTTCGACTTAGCAATAGAAAGTCAATCGTGAAGTCAATCTATTTATAAAAATACGCTTGTCGATGATATAACTCAAGAATCTCGTTATGATATAAATAAGCGTTTATAATTTTATAAAGTGCTGTGACATTCGCTACTTAGAGTAGAAGGTTCTGTGACGAGCGTATCTTTTAAATAGTTACTTTGATCTAGATAGAGATCTTTATTTTTAAATCATATATCGATATCTATATAGCTACTGCTATACGACTCTTCTTCGTTTGAAAATGTAATTCCGGTCGTTATCGCTTTAAAATTCGAGGTACTTTAAATTACATGTTTTGATACTGCGTTTTCAGTAATTCAAGACTTCTTGGCAACCTGGCAAAAAATTTCTGTTGCAGACTTCTCCGCTCAAGCATTCGTAGCAATGCCATAGTCTTGTCAAGGCTCTATCTCCTACCATGCCACCGCACTATACCTAATCGCCCCCAAAACTCGATCATTCCATCCACCTCCACTCCTCCCTCACCCTCGACGCCTCCGCCCGATCCTTCAGCCACTGAGACCCATCATGTCCCATCTCCAGCGCTCTGACACCCCGCCCTCCGCAAAACTGCCTCACCAGCTTTTGCAGTCTTCCAACCTCCCGCTCCGCATGCCTCAATCGCCATCTCGTATCCTCAGCATTCCAATCCACCATTTCCGGAAAATCATTCATCGGGCAGAACTCATCTTGTTGCTCTAAGACGCGGATGCGCCAGTAATTCGCGGTACCGTTCATCTTGTTGATCTCTCCGTTCAGGAACGCGATCTGGTTTTCCTGGGCCTGCAGACGTCTTGTGAGCCAATCGTCGGCGCCGAAGCGGAGGATTCTTTGTAGTTCGTTGGCTTGGTGTTTCAATTTCGTTTCGAGTTCTTCTTTAATGCGTTCCTGCATGTCATTCTGGAACTCGATTTTGGCGTCGAGTTGGTGGTTGATATAAGTGAGGCCGCTGAGGCTCTGTTGGGTTTGACGGTGCTTTAGGTTCTCTGCACTTGCAATATGGTCATTTACAATCTTCTCGGCCTTTAGATCGGCTACTGCTTTCTCGGCGTCTTGAATGTAGCATTGGCGTTCGTTGATCATCTTTCTTGATCAGCAGTGCGTTGTCTTTCTGGATGGCGTCATAGTCGCGGAGAAATACATTGATGATGTCGCCGTGAAATATCTTTCCCTGGAACATTTGGAAAACCCAATCATTCTGTTCTTTCAGGACTTTCTTGCCTTCAGTCAAGGCCTCGATCAAGTTCGAGCGATAGGCCAGGTCTTTTTTCATGCCCTGAACTTTGGCCTCTGCGTGCACGTTTTCGACAGCTCTCTGCTTCTTCTCCTCCGCAAGCTGCTCGGCACATTCGGCGGCACGCTCCTCAAGCTCGTCATATGCTTCATCTTTGCGCTTCAGAAGACCGTCAAGATGGGCGGTGCGAGCGGGATTCTCGTTCTCCAGTACATCGCGGTAGCATGCGTTGGCCCCATTGCAGTGACCGACCTCGAGCTGGGCGAAATGATTCTCAGCCTTCAGCCTCGTGATCTCTTCTTCCTTGAGTTCTGCTTCCATTTGCATGTTGTGTATAACCTCACGGGTGAACTTCAGGCTCGTTTGCAGGGCTGTGTTGTGGTCTTGGAGGTCTTTAATATCTGTGAATGATTCTTTGCTGTGACCTTGTATGCTGATAGCCTTTTGCGACGAGACTCCTGCATATTTTTCAACGGCCGCCGGGTGTTCAGGTTCTACCTTGACTAGAACCTCGGCTATTGAATCCTCCATCAACTTTTGCCTCAGTGCTTGCTGGAGGTTTCTCTTTTCCTCCGCCGTCTCCTTCTTGAACGCCGTGGCCTGTTTCGTGCCCTCATTGTCAACCCTCAAGGGGTGGTCTACCTCTGTAGTCTCCTGTGGCGCGACCAAAGTGTTTCCACGCACATACTCCACCTGCTCAACAAGGGCAAAGTTGTTCGAAATTATAGTAACGCCACCTTCTTCCAGATCCACGCTCTCTGCATCAAACGCTTCAATTGATTGCGGCTGATGAGCTGGCGGTACCCCTTCTTCATCCTTGTGATAATTTTCCGTGGACTTCTTGAGGTCTTTGATCTCCCGCTTTATGGCTCTGAGCTCACGATTTCGCATTTCTAAACGACGTCGGGCCTCGCTCCGCTCTTGATGCAATTTCTCATGTTGTGCAGCATGGTCTTTCTTGAGCGTGTCCAATTCAATTCGATGGCTGGCTTCTATCCACGCCACAAGAGCCGCCCATTCTGTGTTCTCGTTCTCCGCTTGTTCACTCTTGAGGTGTTCAGCCAATTCGCTCTGACATTCCTTGATCGATTCTCGACGTCTGTCCAAAAAGTGGCGGAGCTCGACTAAAGAATGGGACAAGGATACACCTGAGTGGCACGGTGTGTTGCAGAGGGTTCCACTCGAGGCTCCGGTCGTCGGCAATGAGGGCGAAGGAGGGAAACTGTTGGATCGGAGAACTCTCCTACGATCTGCGAGTACCAAAGATCAGCTGGCTATACAGTCACTGCATAGAGGAAAGCCCACCAGTGTCCAAACCCGTAGAGGTTGACAAAGAAAAGCCTGAACTTGACGGTGTCGTTGGTGTTTCTGAAGTGGAAATCGCGAACCCTACAGTACCCTGTAATGGTACCTCTGGCTGACCATCCTGGGATGTAAGTCTAGGAGGAGAGACCCTAGGACTCAATGGCGCAATTGCGGTGTGCCCTTGGGTGGTGTTATCTGGGATCTCGAATTCTTTGTCAACGCCAACATGTGTTGGAACCATACCCGATGTATCCTCTGTAGATGGTCGGTCAACCTCCTCTGCGATGGGTATTCGCAGCGTTGCTTTGTCAAGCTGAGCATCCTGAAGATTGATTGCATTCGACTCTGGGATAGGAGACTAGGCAAATGATTAGCTCGGTGCAGTCTTGCTGGGTCAAAGATATGTGTGTAGATGTGTACCTGCTTCTTCTTCTTCAAGAAAGCACTCTTGAGCTTTCCGCCAAACCTCTTCAACAAGTTTGGCTTAGGGGTTTCCTGTTGGGTCTTTGACAATCTAGTCTTGAGTAGCCTAGCCATTTTGGTTGCTGGAAAGGATCGGTGAACTCGACTCGTGTCAAGATAGAGGCTGAATGAGAAGGATACAAGTACTGCAACTTTGAAGCGAGATTTTCGAGAGCAGGCAGAGTCTTCGACTCCAGACTATTAGGTGATGGTATGAAAACAGTCGTAGAGTTAAGCTCTTGGTGTTGTGTGCTTATGTATCGAGAGTGATGACCGGTGCTGGAAAAAGGAGAAAGAAGCCTGGTAGAGGGGAATTAAATAGTCCCTGGCAGGAACACAGAGTACTAACGTAGCCCATTGTTCGAGCCATTCCACCGAGCACATTGACACACCTCGAATGTATTCACACTACCTGCGGTGTTGAGGGAGCGCGGGGTTACTGACACTCCACGTATCGGCGCTAGAAGTTCAATTTTCCAGGAAACACTGGAAGAAGCTTTAGCCAACATGTGATTTATATATGTATGTAAGGAATGGTGAGATACTTGAATGTTCAAAAGCCGAACATTCGGAGACTGATGCCAAAGAGAAGTCTAGTTCTGAGTTCAGTGTCAGGGAAGAGGCCGTTCGTTGCGATTGCCTTCTCGTATCAACAACGCACAGACGTCGGCACAGCAATTCATTTTCTCGTGTCTCAGGCAACGCCATCGGCTCGGATCGATGCTTCACTAGAAATGAGGGTCTTCCCCTCACCCCTACCACCGTCATCCGAGGAAGGAGTGAATTGGGAAGTCGCGGAAGCGTGGGAGTACAAGCTGGACAAGGGTTAAGTACGGCGCCCGCGGACGATAGGTGGTAGGTAGTCTTATCAGAACACAGCGAGCAACGCCACTACGTCGAGTTATCTTCCCCTTTGCGCTGCCTGGAGACGTAGTCAAAGAGCTCCCATTGATTGCCACCATATCACACCGTCGTTCACAAGCCGTGCGTACGATCTCTGATGCGAAATAAAGATCATAGTTGGACTTCGCAAGTCGGCCGCATATTACCGTACATTTGTGCTGGAGATCGAATCCTGTACTGCCCAAATAGGCTTGAAGTCATCACGACTCTGTTATTTTTGTGGCATTGTGAGAAACAGCTCCAACTCTGGGCGAGAGTCTCCACTAGACTCGGGATCTGCGAAACCAGTAAATGATCATGACTATGGAATCTCTAAATCTTTACCATTTGACGCAAGGGCCGATCAGAGACTTGACGCCATGTTGCAACCCTGGATCCATCAGATTGCGGGAGGGACAATATTTCTCCTCTCATACCGGGAAATCGAGCAGGCAGCGGGCAACGGCATAAAGAATTTACGTCCTCGTCGCAGTCTGCTTTGCAAATGGATCTTAAGAAGGATGATACAAATCCTCAACCATCTTGCGACTTTGCATTGACAGTTGTGGGAAGAAAGGAGGAACTGGTGACCATCGATAGCCTGAGAGCTGTGAGAAGAACAAAGGTATGTAGGATGGGAAAGGCTGTAAATTATTTTACAAGGGGGGTGGGGGCGCCAAACAAGGTTCAGCAAACGCGATACATGGCGGCACCTTCCTAGCGTCTGCATCTGCCAAAACCATTCACGAAGTAAGGCGATGTTTAACATAATGTTATTCTATTTACATCTCTCGTCTTCTGTTACGAGTCATAGCTTGTGAGGCTATGACTGATACACAATACTCTAGGTTAAACCCCCGCCGGGCCTCATGGGCTGATTCGCATTTCTCTTGCACAGAAGAGGCAAAGAAGGGAAGTTCGATCGACTTGGGTCATGATATACTGCGAGTGAAAGATCCAGATTTTGATTCTATAAATATGATATAGAGCGGCCTCAGTCTGAAGCCTGATTTTGGTTTGCTGCTCCAAAGTTATTGCCTTTTTGTCGAAGTTGGTCTCGGGTGCTGCATTCTCTTAAGAATTCTGAGCGGTAAGACGGACCAATCACGGATATCCTCGGCCATCATGAGCACCCTCATTCTTTCCTCCGCCCCTTGAATTTTCGGCAAACGCAGGGACATGCTTCGCTGTTCTCTTAATTGCGAGAATGCATTGTGATCATCAATCAATTTGTTTTCAGGTTTCGCCTTCTCCTCCAGACGTACTTATCATCTCGCAAAACCTACATTGACAAAGTCGCCATGGAAGCTGAACCTGAAGGGGCAGGTGACAGTGTTAAGAGCGGGGCTGGTGGGATTCTCATGTGCCTTCAGACGGAGCCTACCAACAAATCTGGAATGGTCAATACCACGATGATGTTGAAGAGAGCAAGCAAAGCGCCAAAGCATCACAGGCCAAGTCTTCCCACTGTTAACCGCCAATCTCAGTGGTGGCACTATTCACTTTGACATGAGGTCTTCTTGGTAACGAGGCCTTCGCAGTGACGAACTCTGCGCTGCATATTCACTCAGTCTTTGCTCTGAACTGTGAGGGAAAACCAGAGCACAAAGCGCTCATCGACATCAATACACGTTGGACTCCTGGTGCGAAGACTGGACTCCGTTAACTCTTCAACGTTCCCAAGACTCTCACAATAGGCTACATCTTACCCGGTATGCAACTCACATCCACCTTTGTTGGTAGTACCTGCTAATTGAGACGCACCTTGTATAGCGTTGGTCTGTCGCACAAGCAGTCGAAGAGTCTACCTGAACAGCGCGCGGCGCCAACGACCGTCTGACAATCCCTTGGACTTCCAGGATGACTCGGCCAAAAGCCGTTCGTTTCGAATCATCGCGGAGAAAGCTTCAATCCAACCCAATCAAACGAGTCTTGGACAAGAAACATGCAAAGTCATCTAAGAAGGAGAGGCCAAGTCAACGCATGGGTGTCGTGGAAACTGATGGAGAGAGACAGGCTGCTCGTAGCCAAACTGCACACGTTCCCATCAGAGATCCTTTACCTTCTGAGCGCGGTCCTGAGATCAGAACTTCGGATGATGTCGGACCTCACACTCTACGGCAACAAAATGAGCACAAAGAGGAGGAACATAGAGTGGAGCAGCAGAGAGTGGAGCAGCAGAGAGTGAAGCAGCAGAGAGTGAAGCGGCAGGAAGAGGAGCGGCAGGAAGAGAATGACAACGTCGACGGCGATCGCTGGAACGAAAACGGTGAAATGGGCTCCTCAAACGCAGTGACAGAAACGGATTCAGAAACAGAGCTCAACCCAGCTACAGCCATGGAAAAGTACTACAGTACTCTCGAATCAAGAATGGCCTTCAGGGTCATGCTCGGTGGCAGAAGGCATTTCGGCTACTACGCCAAAGACACCGACTCGCCGTTTCCCATCGGAAAGGCCTTGCGGGCCATGGAAGACCGTTTGATGGAATCTCTCAACATACGAGCAAGTGGGAGCCTCGTTCTCGACGCGGGATGCGGCGAAGGCTACGTCGCCATGCGCCTCGCCCAGCATGGAAAGATCGGCCTGCACTGCATCGACGTCGTCGACCGCCACGTCCTGAAAGCGGAGCGCAACATCGAAAAGCGAAAGCTGGAGGAGAGCATCACGGTCGGGAACATGGACTACCACGGCCTGGGCAGCGTCGCCGAAAAGGCCTTCGACGTCATCTTCACCATGGAGTCGCTGAACCACGCGCGCGACCTGGACGACGCCCTCGGCGGGCTCCAGCGCGTCCTCAAGCCCTTCGGCAAGCTCGTCCTGCACGAATTCGTCCAGTCGAACCGCGTGCGCTGCTCCAAAGATTTCAGAGCCGCGGCGGAGGTCTTCTTCGCCGAGAACCACGTCGCGTTCGTCAAGGAGGAGCGGCTCCGGTCGCTGCTCCGGCGGCACCGCTTCGAGTCCGTCCGGGTCGATGACATCTCGCCACACATCATGCCTCTGCTGCGCCTCTTCGCCACGATCGCCGCCGTCCGCGCCTGCCTCCTCCGCACGTGCCGCCTCGGGCGCTTCTTCGAGACCTGGTCCTCCGCGCCGGTCCTGTACGAGGGCGTCAAGATGCGCTACTGGAAGTACGTCGTGGTCACGGCGGAGAAAACGGCCCAGGCCAACGAATACCAGTACGCTTTGCCCCCGGCCGGGGCCAACCGGCAGCCGACCAGCACTTTTCAGACAAGGCGGTGGTTCAGTAGCTGATGAAATTGCGTTCGTGCTGGCTGGTGTTTTCTGGACCCGGCGCTGGGGTTTGTCTACCGAGGGATGGCGTGCTGGGACCTGGATGGTGCTGGGGTATGGATGAAGGGGGGGGGGGGCACATTAGTCTACATACAGTTCCTTGGTCAGGCATAAAGTTATACGTACATCGAGGGGACGGAGCGGGCGGGTGGTCATTCTGAGGATTGGGTGCAGGTCGCGCGGCGGGATGTGAGGTTTGACAATTTCAACGCTGCCCGGTCGGTGGATATTTATGAACGGATCCCTGGGACTTTTCTCGTTTCGTATTCTAGCGTGTCATTGGGGGTATCGAGCAGAATTTGGTTGATCTCTTATTTCAGTAGAAGCTAAGAAAGTGTTTTGAAGCAAAGAAAGGAAGATCTCACTCCAGCGACAACGAGCCACCTAACCTGCACGGCGCTTTTCTGCCTATGACAGCCAGCTTGGCTAGGGATGCCTATGGAGATGCCAGATATTGGAGGAGCATTCATACATGGCTGTTGGCACGTTTTCTTTTTTTTTTTTTTTTTGGATTGAAAACGGAGGTCTCAAAGTGGTGATTGTAGGTTCAAGGAGGGGAGGGAGGCTGATCGTTCGCTTTGAGCGGGCTGGGTTAGATGACTGGGTTGAACTCATATCATTATCAGGACCCTCGGTTACCCAACTAAATCACAACAGGAGCCCTTGCAAGCTATTAAATGTCTTCATGTTACTTTCCTTCCTGCCTGCCTTCCCTCCTCTCCTCGCCATGTGCTCATGGCGACCAACGCAAGACCCGACGAAACAAGTACATCCATGCCAACTATCTGTCCAAAACCGACCACGGGAGCCTACAGTTCTCTTGTCCCTGCGACAATCATATTAGCGACGGCTTCGGAGCGTCTGCAAGGCACCAAGGCACAACTTACGTGGGGAGGCCTTCAAGGCGCGCCTGTCTTCTCGTTGAAGGTGCGGTCGGGTTCGAATCGCTCTGGGGGGATCGGTTCCGGAACGGTGTCTTTCTTCTCGGAAAGGTCCCGGCTGGCTTCGAGTTTCTCGTTGTCGATGGGTGCTTGAGCGGTGGCCTTGTTCTTCTGATCTTTGGAACGCTGCTTCAGTCTTTCCTCGGCGGATTTCTGGCGCGCGTGTTTGACGCTCCATTCGGTGATGGGTGGCGGGGTGTGCCAGCCTGGGCTCGCGTAGACAAGGGGCTCGAGATAATTAAAGCATTTGTCTAGGAGGCTGAGGCTTGTGGAAGCTGCATTTCTGGGGGTGTCTTCGGGCATTCTTGGTGCAAGTGTGAATTGTTTAGGGCAGGAGGAGCGTGAGGAGAAGAGAGGAGTGTCTGAAGGATTATGTTAGGTGGATAGGATCAGAGGAAGAATGTCTGAGGGGAGAAGTTCATGTGCACCTGTATATATAGTGGCGTTCGGATCTTCAGCTTCCTTTAACACGTCTCCGAGCAAAGCCTTACAGCAGTGATTTCCTAACACGTGCAATCAGCCGATGGATGCTCACTCTAGTCGATCTCCGAGGAGAACGCCACAGCCACTGAATCACTAACACATTGTTGCAATCATTAACACAATGTTGGATTCGCTGTGTGATGCTATCAACCAGTCGAAAATCCATGTAATATGTCGGCTAGAAAACTCCCACAGCCATGATATGATTACAAATACCTTTGAGAGATCCATTCAGTGTGCCTAGACCAATCAGTACTCAAACTCGTCGATCACCGAGAAATGATTCACAGCTATAACACGTTCGGGCATAGCGTTCAGCCAAACCCTCGACATGCTCGTAGGGAATACGGGATATCAAGAAAGCAGCTAGACTAGTCTGCATCCTGAGAAACTATGAATAGGTGCAGAAAAGTGTTATGGCCCCAACAGCAAGTGTGGAGCGAACACAAACCGATGTGAGTTGAATTGAGCATTATATACTGGTCTTCGCCACACCAGTGCGCTGTCCAAGGTTATAGAACAAACATGAAATACTGGTCTCCGAGTTATGGGTGCGCTGCCGAAGCTTGTAGAGCAAACGCAGGGGGAGTGTCGAATACGAGTTTTCTCCCAGCAAACACGTCTCTATGCTGATCTCCGACGCACAGTTGCGGTAGCCAAATTTGTAAAGTAATTTGTAGCGGACCCAATGTCGATTAGGAATTTGCCTGAGCAAATAGTTCTCCCGTGCTGATCTCCGACATACTAGATCACTATGTGCCAAACGCGTGTCCCGTCAGAGCAAACACCTCTTCTATACCGGCATTTGATATACCACAGCGATATCCAACAAACTCGAGCAAACGTAGCGGGCTAAGTGCTGAAGTCAAGTTCTGTCTAAGTGACCCCTCTTTCAGGATGTTTTCTGCCGCCCAGGGCATCTTTACTCGCCCACGGTCCTGGGGCCCAAAGTCTCCCTGGAAGTATTTCCCCGAGCCTGTTTCTGGCAGCTTGATACCTACCAAGACTATCAAAATGAATCAATGTCGATATTGCATAACAAGTTCACGGGAGCCGAGTAGATAGATCCTGAGCTTGCAAGCGTGTTCTGCTTGCATCCATTCCAGGCGTCAACGGTAAAATGAGGAAGATGTTCGGCGCGTACAAATCTCAACCCACACGCCATTGGTGCCTAATCCCCTGAGCATTCCGAAAGTTGCGAAGGATTGAGTCTGGTTCGTGGCGGTCCAGCGCCATGGTACGAAGCCGTTAGATGAGAACGTTTGTGGGGTGAGCTGGACCATGGCTGAGTGGATCGTCAGCTTTTCCCGGATTTCACGATATGGAGATTGAATTTTGCAACAGATTCATTGTCAACCTTCAGCTTGTTTATGTAGGTACTTATTATCAAGACATAGCAGTGCAGCATTGGCGACTGGACGCGAGACCTCGAAAACCGAGGCGGCTAAAGCTATTGACTTTAGGGCTAGTTGGACACATCAGCTGCAGGATGACGTATTTTGCTAATAGCCAATCATCACGCGCGTCTAAAATCCAGGTTTTTGGAGGCACAACACTGGTGGCGGCAACAACGACAACAACACACCAGGCCCTCCCTCTTAAAGTTCTCCAGAATCTTCTGTTCCTTGCCCCTTTCCCCACCGCGAAGTGCTTCTTTCACGCGAAGCGAACTCAGCTACTGAGGAAACACTCAACATCTGCTCCGTCAAACTTCACAATAATGGCAGAAGCAATCAGTGGCATTGCTGGCGGCCTTCAAGGCTCCGTCGGTGGCATGCTCAACCAGGGATCAGCATGGCTCGACAGCATATTCCCACCAGAGAAGCGGAACGAGCTCATGGCTAAGATATCCAAATTTGCAACCGAAAAGCCCATGCTTGCTGTGAGTTCCATTATCCTGTTTCTACTGCCGCACGACCACAAATGCTAAATGGGCCTTAGTCATTCATAGCCTCCCAAATCGCTTTAACAGGATTCCCTCTCGGCCTATTCGTCGTCATGACCATAACCGTCGTCATTTTCGCCCTACTCGCCGGCCTGATCATTGGTCTCGTTGGCGCCGTCCTCTTCATCGTCGTCTGTGTCGGTTTTGCCCTCATCATACTCCTACCCACCCTATTTCTCACAACGGCAGCGGCGACGTTTATCTGGTTATGGGGCATGGGCGGGTATTACATTCTCAAAAAGTTCAACAAGAAAGAGATCCCAGGTATTCATACGGATATGAAAGGAGGGCCTGGCGGATTGAAGGACCAGCTGGGTGCTCTTACAGGTGAAGGGGGACCCCAGGGTGACCCAAGTGGAGGGGAGAAACAGGCCGATGGTGGCGCCAAGGAGAACGGGAAGCCAAAGGAGGAGAACGGGAAGCCAAAAGAGGCGAACGGGGGCCCAAAGTATCCTGGGGGTTACTCCAAAGGCGGAGCAACGAAGCAGGTGAACGGTGTGGCAGACAAGGTTGGCAGTGCTGGAAAGGCCAGCGGGGTGGACGTGGGCAATCCGAAAGAGGCGGCCGATGTTGGCAAGCATGCCGGGAAAGTCACAAACGCCGCGCAAGGCGTGAAAGGAGGTGTGTCTGGAGCTACAGGGCTTGGATGAGGGCGGTCCTTTTGGAGGCTGAAATTGCGTATGGCGGCTACTCGTCGTTTTTTTGTGAGCGGGCATATGGGACAATGGCTCCAAAGTAAGGCGTTCAGGACGTGTAATTGCTTGCGCCCGTCGGGTACACACTATCTTCTCTGTCATATACCGTGCCACCGTGGAGGGCATGAACCTCTGTATACCTCTGCGCTTCACGCATGTACTCGAGAAACAGCACCAACACTAGCATTTTAGGGTCAGCATCGCGGTACGTCCTGGGCCAAAGGCTTCCGACAAATACCAGTGTGGCTCCATTCTACACATGTTCTAATGCACCCAACTTTTGTCGAAGCATCTCTGGCAATTGGACCACGGTCTT
This sequence comes from Evernia prunastri, assembly GCA_003184365.1. Classification (NCBI taxonomy): domain Eukaryota; kingdom Fungi; phylum Ascomycota; class Lecanoromycetes; order Lecanorales; family Parmeliaceae; genus Evernia; species Evernia prunastri. Next base: position 266,591 of record NKYR01000042.1, read on the forward strand.
GACGGCTCATGGGCTGGCAGTTGGCGAAAGCATACTAATTGCGAGCTGCCTGCCGATCCAACCCTGCTCCGAGCCGTGGGCGGTAGACGGCGAGTTAGATCGGACGGGGAGCCAGTTGAGGTGCGTGCTGTTGTGCCATTCTGCAAGGCAACGGACCCTCGATGCCTGCTTAGACGGCTTAAGGTATACGGTACGCTCTCTCCCCTGGTGAGAGTGTGGCTTTTGTTGGGAATGAAACCTAATGTGCTAACAGATGCTATGGTGGGCTGCTTGGAAGTCGAGCCCTTGGATGCATTGCGTTGCATCTCTATACATACTCCATTGAGCGGGTGGTCTGCCACAGGCCGCTTCTCCTGGATGCTCATACTATCGGCTGATATAGGAGTACCATCTCTTCTGACCCCTCGCTCGCCCGAGCTTGCCCCATCAGTACTTGATCTAACGCTTGCAGGACAAGCCTTCTACAACAATGCAGTACTGAGGTTAGCGTCACACTCGCGTACTTTATCTTTCTTGTATAAACAACCGAATGCTAGATTAGTTCTGCAAGCAACATCCCCCCCGCCCCACAATACAAACCCAGCCTGGCTTTTCTGCTACCGAAAACAACTTCGGATCGAGCCATCCACGGATAGATCGACATGGTATGATGATCTACACTCTCGGGTAACAGAGCTAGTAAGGGCGGCAGATGATTGCAAATAATCTCGAGAAATCCTACGACTTCGTGCATCCGCTCGGTTTCCCTCGCGCTCATATGAATCCGATCGAGTTGCCAATTACAACAAACAACATCCGTTGCGATCCTTCGGCCCGAAGTGCATATGCCATGCCAGCAAGAACACGATCTGGATGCGGTGACAACTGGCGAGGGTAAGTTTGCTCTTGACGTGGCTCCTGGCTCTTGATGTGGCTCCTGTTTGTTCTGTTGTAGTGCCTTGCTTTCCTTGTGAGAGTGCTATAAAATGCCCACAGACGTTCGGCTTTCGGTTTTTTCATCATGCCTTTTTGTCTTATTTGGAAACATTTGAGCCGGCGTCAGAAGATTCGGCACCACTCGGGGATCATGTGCAGAGAGACGGCCGAGTCCCTCGTTTTCGTCCGCGAGAGCAAGAGTTTGCAAGCTGTGCGCTCTGTACGGTCTGGTCTCCGTCGCTGATTCGCCCATATTGCTGACTGCATGTCACCAGCGGCCTCGTCTCTAGGTCTTAACACATCGCAATGGTTTCCAACATGCTAGTCCCAAGGATTTGTCATTGCCGCATCAACCTGCTGGTCGTATGACCTCGATGACTCAGGGAAGCAACGTTGCATTCAATGCCGCCTGCCTGATTCGATACAATGGCCCGAACGTCTCCTGAACATTCGGCCTTCTCGTGTTTCCACCGAGACGAGACTGCGAGGGGCGTTGTTTTGGCGGTATTTTGCCTCGAGTCAGGAAAGGCTTCTATATAGATACAAGGGTTTGTCCTCTCTTCTGCGATTCACTTTCTTCACAATTCAGAGAATCTCTCTAGCTAGAAGCAAGTCTTGAGACTCATCACACACGTCAGACATCTATACTCACGGTCGCAACATACCGATTCCCCAAACACCTATGCGTTGAAGACTTCTTTGGCGCAGCTTCGATCCCGGCACATTTACATATACGCAGAAACACGTCTCCCATTACCACACGCAGACGTGCTCCGAGATGTACGCTCCGACCTCAGAGACAAGCTTGCGTCTCCAGGAAACAGTGGAATCCGAGATACCGAACTCTGATTCTCAGATCCTCGTCGGTGAACAAGGCTTCCGGTTGACCTGTTGTCAAGTGAAGGTACGTTGGGACTTCTCGATAGATAACTGTAATTGTCTTCTCTTTTCATTTTGCTTATTACTCCTGTTCTCCAAGGTCCATTCCGCGCCTTAGAGTCCTCTCAAACACCACGCACATCTCACATCTTCCCTCCGTCTCTACACAGAAACAGTCCTGACGTCTAGATCCTACAGCGACGGCTCCACGGAACAGCAACGCCCTTCTCGACAGCAACCCCACCGCACCCTATCGTCAAGCCTGTAAGTCACGAGCCAAATACCCGCTTTGAGGCTTGCAAACACTGACACCAAATATTCAGGCCAAAACGCCCATGACACCTCAGACAGTACGATCCTCGGCGGCGAGAAAACTGCTTTCACGAATACGTACTGGCTCTGTTGCAGCCCCTTGTGCCGCGCCGTGCACCATTCGTCCAGAGTTTACTGCCCCCGTTGCACGCATGTGAAATGCGGGAATTGTCCCTGGCTTCCTGGCTGATGGATTCTTGAGGGATCGGGTTGCTTTGCTGTGTGGTGTCGGTGCTGGGAGAGCACCGATCCGTCGTTCCCACGTGTGGATCACTTGGACTAAGGCTCCTGGGTGGGGTGCTGGGAGCAGCGATCCGCCATCTCACGTGTGGATTGCTTGGACTAAGGCTCCTGGGTGGGGTGCCGAGAGCAGCGATCCGCCATCTCCCGTGTGGATCGCTTGGACTAAGGCTCCTGGGTCGTTGCTGGGAGCACCGATCCGCCGTCCCTCGTCAGGAGCTCATGTGATTTTTGTCTCGCATTGGACGAACTGTTGACCGACCCACACGTTGGTTCCGTCAGATCTCTCCGTTCGACGTTTCACCGACACCTTCCGCCCACAGCGCATATGTATGTTTCACTTCAGGTTCTGCCGGTAAAGCCGAAAGGTGTCATTTGTACCCGCGAGGCTCTCTGGTTGCTCTTCTGAGGTTCCGGCTGTTTGCGGGAATTGGGGACGGAAAATATTCCAGATCACTTAAGCTATCCATACTGGTCCGCGGTGGGGGACGGTGATTTGAAAGACAATTGTGCGTTGCGGAGATACCCATGTGATTTAACTCATCAAACATTTTTCCCTTGTCGTTGGATATTCATCCTGTATCTTGTGATTTTTCTTATTTGTGATCAGGCGGCATGGGCATTATCGTAAAGAGACCTGTAGATCCGCGAACGATTATCTTGCTCTGGCGTTGGAAGTTGGTTCTGCTGTTCAGCCTGCTTGTATATTGTGGGTGGAGCAATATATAGTGCGGGCAATCATGAAGAATACGGAAACTTAACATTTGGTTTCTCCTTTTCTCCATTCTCGTCGCGAATGGTATCCCATCAGCTAGTTGGCTTTGTCCACCTAGTGACCTATCGCGCCCAACATCTACATCTTCTTCTAGAGTTAAATCCACGCGAGATCATAACCTGCATCAACCGCAGCTGTCTCCGGCGAAACGAGCATTAGGCTCGGCGTCCTGTTCCCCAGCCCTCCTCTCTTCCCACCCCTCTCTTCCCGTCCTCCTCTTCCTCCCTACCCATCCCTCTCTCCCCACTCCTCCCCGCATCCGATCCCCAAAACCGAACAAACAAACACACCACTCCCGCCACCATCGTTCTAAGATAGCTGAAAATGCCAACCCCAGGCCCACCCTCCCCTATTTCGTCACTACGAGCAAAACTCATCACCGCGCCCCCCCTCCCCTCACCACCTCCTCCTCCTTTCGTTTTGCCCCCCTTTTCTCCTCTACGTCATTTACACCGAGCTCATGCGGGATGACGAGAACGGGCATAGTTACAATAGATCTGTATTCGTTTTGTTCTTTTCGATTCGAGCGGCATCAAGCAGGGTCATGCACGTGTCTCTGCTAAAACGTTCGGCTGGTGGATACGGCGCTGTTGGTTAAGGCTGATATTGGGGGGAGGAGGGGGATTGTTTGCGTCTTGCTTGTCTTTCTCTCTTCCTCTTTTTGTGTGTATGTGTAAAATTGGTTGCTGAAGCGCCAACTCACTCCCTGAGAAGCCTTATGGTAGGTAGTTGTGATGGCATCTCGCTTAACGAAAATCCCTTAGACGAGGAAAGAATGGAATTGCGCACGGAAACACCGCGGATTAATACGGTGTATTTACCTATCTATCTATATCCATCCATCTTTCCTTCCTTCTTCCCCACAGCACAGTCTTGACCTTATATCCTCCCCGTCCAAAATGGTCCCCCCTGCTCCATCAACCAGGCGTCAGCACGACCTTCGTCCCGTTCAAATTACACGTCGTCAGCGTGATATTCTCCGTCCACGGCCTCTCGTCCCGCCCCTCCACCCGCGCGAACCGCTGCACCATCCGCACGGTCGTGTACCCGGCCTCCGTCAGCGCGTACTGCTGCCCGATGCACAGCCGCGGCCCGCCGTTGAACGGCAGGTACTCCCACTTCGTCCGCAGGCGCTCCCACCGCTCCGGCTTGAACTCCTCCGCGTCCGGGCCGTAGAGGTCCGGCCGGCGGTGCATGGCCCAGACGGCGTAGTTGACCATCTGGCCCGCGCGGACGAGGACGGGGGATGTGCCGGTGGGGCCGCCGCCGAGGGGGAGGACGGTGTCGGTGGTGGCTTGGCGGCTGTTCATGGGGACGACGGGGTCGAGGCGGAGGGCTGGGTGAGGGTTAGCGGTGTGGTGTGGTCGGGGGTGGAGGGGGGTTTGCGTACATTCGTTCATTATTGCTTGGAGGTATTTCATGTCTTTGAGCTGCGAGAAGGTGGGTCGTTGGCCTTTTAGGGTCTCGTCGACTTCCTTCCGAAGCTTGGCCCAGATGTCGGGCCTTCTTGCAAGGGTGAACCATATATTGCCTAGAAGGCTGGCGGTGGTGTCCCGGCCGGCAAGAAGCACGTTCAACATCTCATCCCGAATGCGCACCGGATCGTCAGTCGCCTTGACAAGCTCATGCATAAAGACGTACCGGCCGTTCTTTGAGGCTGCCTTTTCCGGATCGCGGATGAAGTCTTCTCGGTACCGAAGGGCCTGCTGCACGTACTTTTGGACGTAAGCATGCACGATTTTGGTGTACTTTTTGTTGTGCTCGCCGTAGAGGAACATTGACCGGAGGTTTTCCTGCACTTCGATTTGCGACCGATTCCACGCTTCGGCAAAGTCCAGATTGGTCCTCGATCCTCGAGTTTCTCTCCCTAACAGCACATTTGTGGACTCTCCGAACAGGAACTCGGTCGCCGTATCGATCGTGAGGCCAAAGAAGAGCTCTTGAAGGTCAACGGTTGTCTTCCCATCCTTGGGGATCGCATCAATCAGGAGATTCACGTGTTCTTCGAAACTGTCCAGATCCGCGACTTGATCTCGGGCAAAATTAGGCCGTATGAGCTCTCGGGAGTGTTTCCATTCCGCACCATCAGCGCTGAAGATTCCCCAACCTAGAAGGGGATGGAAGGCCCTCTTTCTGCGAGATGTAAGTCCGTAGTCCTTGAACTTTGTAGCCAAGATGGTTTTGACATTCTCTGGCTCGATGGTAAAGATTAGGTCCATGTGGAAATACTTCGACAGTCATTATAATGGTCGATGATGTTAATGGGAGTGGGGGCTCACTTTTGCGCTGTGTGTATTGCCGTATTCCTGATACCTTTCTAGGCTGTCCTTTTCGAGCCTATGCTCTTTTGCGGCGGCTTGGATCCTCCTTGGAAGCTTGAGTCTGTATAGATAGGGGAACCACGACGGGCCATCGATTGATCTCAGCGGCTCGCATCCATGCTCCTTGATGAGACGACGGCGGGCAATCCAAGTGGTGGTTCTTTGATAGGTGAAGTAGCCCACTTGGACCAAAATGTAGCATACTACGAAGTAGTACAGGGGGGTTATTACTGGGGAAGTCATGATGGTTTCGAAGAGATCATGGACGGCGAGCCGAAGACAAAAAGACCTTCACATGAATTGAGGCGCTGTAAGGCTTCGATCATAGGGAATCAGTGTGAGAGAAGGAGAGCAGCGATACAACTGAGCTTGTTTGATTACTGAAGAGGAATGAACGAGGAGAAGGCGCGGAGCTGAAAAGATAGCTATCAGCTGTTGGCCTTTGATGATGACGCTAGAATGATGAAGCCGAGGCAAAGTAAGATGATCCTGGCACACACAGCAGCTCTTACCCGTAGCGCTGGAGGTTGGACGTGTGGCGTAACTTGGCCCCTGATCAAGGTCACGGGTATTGGATTTGGAGCATGAAGCAGGCAGGGAAGTAATGAGAGTGAACACTTGAGAAGCATGATCATCTGAAAAACCAACTCGCAAGGCAAGGTGGGGCAGAGAATGCCTCTAGGTAATAAAGGCCTCTCTTCGGATATGCTCGCTAGCGCCACTCAGCCTTGCAAGGCGACGCGATGGAAGATTCCCCCTCCTCTGCCTTCTACCCTCTTACCGCTTTGCTATAACACATTAACATTGCCGAGAGAGGTGAAGCTCCGTTGCAAGTCAGTGGCCTGGAAGCTTGAGTGATTCCTCCAAGTGGAAGCTGGTGTATGCTCAAGCATCAGATCTTGTGTATGCGTATTCGCTTACTTCACAGGTTCATCATTGAATGAGAAGAGAAAGAAATAAACAAAGTAAGCAAGAAAGAAGATAGAGCCTACAAACAACATCACAGCTTGAAGCGGCTAACCAAGGTTCACGGCGCATATGCTTTGTTAATCTGTAGGAGCCACTAGGAGCCATCCGTGCTAACCGGTTTTGGTGTTTTGAAAGCTAGCATCAAAACGGTTAGTACAAACCTCAAGTGAATCTCGCAACTCTAGCTGACTCAGGCATTAGACATCCAGGCCAGAAAAGGGAAAATTTGTTCACCAAGTCCCCAAAATCTTTCACGCCAATGCATGATTGAGCCAGTCGATCAAGACATCAAAATGTAAACGTGGAGGACTTTGCGCCTCGACGCCGGTCAGTACTCGTACGTGTAGTTCCTCTGCAGATGCAGCGAGAACGAGGTAATACAGACAGCTGGAACAAGGTCTCAACGACCACTATTATCGAACCATCTAGGAATATTACTTATCATTCAGCACGAGTCATTCTGGTCATTCCATCATGGTAGGTGACGTGGCAGTCTGTCATTTTCACTGTCAAACTTGATAGATCGTAAGATATCGTTCACACAAGCTTCTCTTCCTTAAGACCGTGGGTGAAACGTCAATAAAGACTTTCTCTCTCTATACCGCCGCCATTTGCCCTATGTTGTATCATACATCCATGAAACTAATGTACATAACCAGGTCACCATGATGATGGGAACATGCGTTCCAACTGCCGGTCAAAGCCCATTGGCTAGCCATTCCGTCCGTCAGCCCTTCAGCCCTTTGCATTTGGCGAATGCGGACCCTAGAGTGTGTGTAGCTTCAACACCCACTTTTCAAGTGTTAAAGCAGGAAGTCCCTCACTGTTGGCTGTCTAACCCTCTTCTCTTTGTCCTTCTCCACTATATATTCAACTCCCAGAACCAGCAAAATCGACACAGGCTATGTCTTGTCGGTGATACCTTGATGCTACCTGTCTCTTACTTTGCAAGTACTAAGATCTAGATCTAGACTACCTCGTTCTCTTTATTCTAGCCGTGGTCGATATTATATGCATCGTCTGTATGTCTCGCTGGAGCGATGACACTCATGCACCCTCTATTGAGTGCCAACGCGGCCAAGTCGCTGAAGCTGAGCACGTCGGCGATCTGCCCCGTAACGACAAGCGTTAAGTCCACTTTATCTACGCCGACTGTGACGAAAGGTGTGGGACTTGCTGCAGCCCTACATACGAAAGAGCAGGTGGTCCAGAGGCACTTGAAGAGTGCAAAGGAGTCATTCCACAAAAAGAAGGTAGGCCGTACATTCGACACCTGGTTATCGATCTCCGGCTGACGTTCGTAGACAAACGAAACAAAGGCAGGGTACCTTACAAGAATATATAAAAAGGCGAGGAAGGTAAGGGGAAGGTAGCCTTGATTTGCTGTCGTCTGACTCGCTAATGTATCCAGATTGTCACTGTCGTAGATGAGCATATCTTCACGGTACAACGAGATACTGTCGAGGCAGCAGAGATACCAGTAATCACTCGTGACCAAGGCTATTCAGTGGAAGTGACCACCAACCATGACAACTCAGAAGCAGCACCGGCTGACGGGCTTCCTGTTGGAATCGATTCTCAAGCGATCTCCAATACGAAAATCCCAGCCTTTGATCCTGAGCCTCCATGCTTTGCTGATGACCCGCCTATCACGGATGGAGCATCCACTCTGGAGCCATCTAGACTTCCAAGTAAATGAACACCCCTTTTTGACATGGAACATAGACTAAACGTAACAGTGCCGACCCCCCAGAAGCTGAGGCAGCGATTCAGTGCCCCAGCAATCATCAGAATCTGTCACTCTCGCTCTTGCTCCGATAGCACTTTGGTCGAATCCTCACCTCCCTCGCCCATTGGCCCATCCCCGTCTCCTCCATCGCCTGCCACTGAGACCCACACACGAGAAGGAAAAAACGAAACGAAGGCTGGTCAATGTCCATGGGCACCTTCTCCCTTCAGAGAATCCGAAAATGACCATGTCCGTCGATATCAGGTCTCCGCTGCATTGCAAGAATGTGTGGTAGATCTCGTCAATGTGATCAAGGCTGCACAAGCGGTGAACTTCGCTAAACTTCTCACAAGCGCAATTACCGAAGCCAAGTCGGCAAAGGATGAAGAGTGGGCGGACCGCTTGGAGAAGGCTATAACCCGAGCGGAGGCGGCGAAGGATGAAGAGCTGGAAATGTTCGATCGATTTAAGGAGCCCAGCCACAACAACCTGATTCAAGACTTGGAAGAAGACCACGAGCAAGAGCTCCAGGACATCAGGGAAAAGCACGCGGAAACCCTTCATGCTCTTACGACAAAGCACCATGAACAGAGATCAGAGCTTACCAGAAATCACGGTCTTGAGGCTCGGAGACTGGAACTGCGACGTGCTCAAGGAGTGAAAGAAATTGCGAAGCTGAAGGAGGAGCTGAGTGAGATGGAAGCTGAAAAGAAGGCGACGGAAAAGAATCTTTTACACGTGACTGGCCAGAGAGATGCCTTGTCCGACGCCCTTGTCACGATGAAGGGCCAATTTCCTCCTCAAGATCTTACGACTTTGGAGCCTTCGCAGAGCAACCAAACCCACCACAACCGCTATAAAGAGATGGGGGATACGACTCGAATTACGGAAAATCATTTGAGCCCCGCGATCAATGCCGCAGAGGACATGATCAATGGTACAAAATTCTCTCTCACAAGCTACGGTCCCTTCCAACCACATCACCAGGGTCTTCTGAGCCACGCACCCGCAACCCCCCACGATCCCTCTGCCTACCCCCGACTCCTCGAAATTGAAAACGTCCAACTCCGCAAAGACCTCGAGCAACGCCATGAAGACGTCCGCTACGCCATCAAGAAAGCCGACCGGCTCCGCGCCCTCCTGGAACAAGATCCCGCAAAGGCAGACCACTTCGCCGACGCGCTCATCCACCAGGAAGTCACCGCGGACCTCCGAACCCATCTCGCAGACTCCCACGCGGCCCTCGAGCGCGAGAGAATCGAAACAAAGCGCCTGCGCGACCGCATCGATATCGTCACGGAAGACAGGCAACAAGCAGTCCTGGAACGGCAGCTCGCGGTCTCGGATAAGGAAACCGCATGGCAGCAAAACGACACCCTGCTGCAGAACCTCAAATCCAACTTCGGCACTGACGACTTCGACCACGCGGTCTGGACCCGCTGTGACGCTCTCGCGAAGGAGAAAGAGGGGCTGGAAGGCACGGTCGCCGGCTACGAGCACGAACGCCGCGAGACGCGAGAAGAGGCCGTGGCACTCAGGGCCAGGATCGCCCAGTCGGAACTCGATCTCGCCATCTCCAGGGGCTGTTTGGATGGCGGCGAGGAGGGTATCAGTGCGCTTGAGCAAGAGTTGAGGAACCAGCTCTTGGTACTGCAGGTCGAGAACGACGTCCTGAAGGCGGAACTCGAGTTCCAGATCGCGGAGCGGGCGAATCGGGAGCAATTGGAGACGCGGCTGGAGAGGGGGGTGGGAGATGTGCGGGAAGGGGCATGAGGGGGAGATGGTGGGTCAGTGGGAAGGCGATGTGAGGGGGAGATGGTGCATAGAAGAGGTGGAGGGGACGTTGGAGTCCGAGTGTAGTTCCTTCTGAGTGTGGGCGCTACGATTTAGGAATCGGTCTCTCGGAGCGCTGGATTGATGGGTTTGAGCATTGGTTTGGGGTGCGAGGTTGGGTATGTTATTTGTTTGTTTGTTGGTATTTGTTTGTCTGTTTGTCTCACGAGATATGAGATACCCCACGCTGCGAGATTGGAACGGCGTTTTCGTGGTTTTTCCCCTCTTGGAAAGAAAGAGGGAGAGCGAGAGGGAGAGCAAGAGCGAGAGCGAGAGAGGGAGAGAAAGAAGAAGGCGGGGCGGGGAAGGGCAATATAATGTCTATCGCGAAGGGTTATAAGTTTGATTCTTCGAGGGTGTATACATGATGTGAATATGGTCTATTCAATGACGTGTATATAGTCTGTTCAAATATGTATCAACGCTTCTGTTCAAATTCACAGATACCCATACCAGAACGGCGAACAGTGGAAGACAATGAGTAAGTGAGAGCTTTATTGGAAGGAAGCAGAGCTGTCTCTGTCTAGGCTAAGATGTATACACATACCCATATGTACATACACACACATATTCATGGCACACATCAAAACCATAGAAACACAAAAACAACCCCATCAAGAAGCCAACAGGGAAGACATTCCCCGCAGCCACCTTGCTGAAGTAGATCTGTTGTTTGTGTATCGTCGTTGTCACTTACACACAAGACATCGCATAGCATAGCATAGCATAGCACACGCATCTAGCACTAACACGAATCAAGCCACAGACGAAAAGTGCATCGTGTCGCTTAGCACATAATTTATAACACAAAAAAAAAGGGAGGAGAGAGGGGGGGAAATCCGTTCCCCTTCAACAAAGCAATCATGCTCACTGTATACTCCCTCCCAATGCACTTTCAACTCCATACATATCTAGTACAAGGGCAGAGAGTGTCATCACCTATCTTCCCGCTGTTTGCGCTTGACATTGGCGCATCACACTTGCTTGATCGGGAGGTTAGGATACGTGGTACCAGTGTCTTGAAATAAGACATGTGTTCCCTGGCTAGATCCTGTGTTCATCTACGAAAATCAATAATAAGAATATTCAGTATAAACCCCTCTCCCCGTTATAATGTCTCCGGCCGTCCCAAGAGATCTGTATGAGACGGTACAAGGGATCTTCCCCCGCGATCGACAGTGTCTTCCAAATGTGGTCGGGGTGGGGGGGTCTCCCCGCCGAGGTACTCCGTATGTTTGTCTATATAACTATATACCTAGACTCGATGTCCTTTGCACGGAGCGCAGACGGAGCCATTTGTTCGCCTCAGGGGGGACTATTGTCCACTCTTGTCGCTGTGTTAGGGAAACTTCCATAAAGGGGCATTGTCAACACAGTAAAGCTTTTATTCGTCACTTTCACGACGCGGGTGTCAGCGTCAACACGATAGCAGAAAAGGAGTTGAGAATACCCAACACGACACTTCTGAGCTCGGTGTTGACGTGCTAGCGTGGTCTGGGACCCCATATACCCCTTCTTTCTTTCTAGATGTCTCTTCGTTCTTACTTTCTCTACACGTCTACTGCGGCATTGTTGTAGCAGCAAGCATTTCTTCGATCATCAATAGCACTACTGTCAGATGATACTCTTCACCAACCTCAGCAGCCTTTGCCTTCTCCACTGCTTTCGAAAGCAATCACATCTTCGTCAACCTCGTCTGGCAGCATGGAGTTTGCCGGTATTGTCAGTTTGCCAGGAGGGGTCCTCCCGGATCTTCTCAAGCAGATTCTCGTGAAGGATCAGGAGGTGTGTAGTACCTTTGCCGTCATCATACTCTGTTGCTGATACTGATTGTGATTCAAGGCTTCTGAGCCACACTCTGGAAAGGGTACTTTCTGGGTCTTCAACCCAGTACAGGACACTGACGCCCCAACAATAGCCTCTGCAGAGCCACGTGCCCAATATGTAAATGCCGCTCCAGGTTCGGAGACTGTAGCAGTAAAGCAGACTGCTATTACAGACTTCTTTTCCCCACATGCGGTACAATTTGACGGTGTTGTGGGAGGCCATGCCTTCATAACACCATGTCCTTCGGTGAGATTTGCGGAAGTGCCTGTAGTCTTCCAGGTACAGTCGGAGTGGACGTTGGAAGACCATCTGGACCCCACGCGCCCTCGCTTCCAACGTGATGTGTCCGGGTCTTCGTCAGAGTCGTCATCGGTTGAGACAGACTCGTCGCTGGCCAAAGATGGCCTTAACACACCGTCTCCCAAGTCGCAAGAGACGGCTACTAAGAAAGGTGTGTGCCCCTGATATTGAGTTGCAGTTAGAACCATGCTAACATCGAATAGCGATAGACTTCCTGAAGCTCTCGCGTCGATATAGCATGCCAAGCCCTGTGATCGATTGGCCCAACCGCTCGGTTTCGAGTTCTTCTAACGACGAGACGTTACTTGGGAGCCCTGCGCAAGTCTCCGGTTCGTCGGCGTCCACTTCGCCAGAATCCGGCAAAGGAGTGACCTCCAAGACTTCTTCACCGCCCTCTGAGCTTGCTGCTACCGAGCTTATCGGTAGTTCCCACGCCAAAGATGCCAAAACGGAGGAAGCGGAACGAGAGACAGAGAAATACTGGATCGAGAAAGATCAAGAACGATTAGAGGTCCTCACCAGCATGGAGAAGACGATGGCGGAAATGAAGGGGGAGCACGCGAATACGGTGGCTGCTTTTCGGATGGCATCCGACGCCAACCACAAGCTCCAAGCCGAGCTCAAGAAGAAGACGACGAGCCTTACGCAGGTGGAAGAGGACATGACTCACTTGGTTCATGACTTGGATGTAGCCGAGATGGGCAAGGAGAAGCTCGAGAAAGAGCTGGCCTATAGTCGGAGAGAACGCAAGCGTCAGTATGACAGAGCCGAGCAGGCACTATCATCGATAGATGCGGATCCGACCAAGGAGTTTATTGCACAGCTACTTCAAGCCATGTCCGAGGCAGAGTCTAGCTATGTATCACAAGAGAGAAGTATGGAGTCGGAGATGGACTCCCTCAGAACGCAACTCAAGGAGCGTTGCGATTCTGTGGTTCGGTTGACGAGAACTCTTTCTAGAGTCGCTGACTTCGATAGATGGAAGGATATTGAGGACGAAGTGAAGGACCTGAAGATACGAGCCGGCACACTCCCAGATGACCTTGAAGCCGCCTGGTTTGAGTGCGACAAATGGAAGGAGCTATATTCTACGCTCAAAACAATGCATCAACAAGTACAGGCCTCTCATGAGAAGAGCCCTCAAGATGTTAAAGATTTCGACCTGAGCGCAATACGAGAGCAACAGCGGAAGACCAAGAAAGCCGTTAGGTCAATCCAAGCTCTCAAAGACTGCCTCAAGCAAGTGTTTGAGAGAATGGTTCGTTGCAGTCTTTGCTTGGAGAGTGACGGATTTCTGGCCATGGACAACAAGCACTGGGAGATCTGCGAACAAGTGATAGAGCTTACTGGTGAAGACTACGAGCAAGCTTTGGTTTCCTATTACTGCGAGCATGAAATTCGGGACGATTTTAAGTTGCTCGACGATGATGAAGACGGCGAGTATCGTGACTACGATGGCCATTACTCGAACAATGAGGACCAAGCTAGGATTCAAGAGTCTGAAGGCCAGGATGACATTCGAGAGCAGGATGAGAGCAGTATCAGCAACCATTGGAATGTTGATCTCCATACGCCAAACGACGTTGCTGACACTCTTCACGACTCTTCTTCTGCTCCTCTACCAGGTATGACAGAGGTTGGCAGCGTGGTTGCTCCTGCAGCAAATGAGGAAGAGATCCAGGGGTTGCCTGAGACCCAGGAAGCACCGAGCAAGCGCGAGGTTGCCCACACCGTAACGTCCACAGAAGGCTCACTTCCAGCAGCTGATCAGGCCACGCCAGCTGTGAGCAGCTCATTTTTTGTTGCCCAGGACCAGGGTATCGTTGCCTCTGACGGCGTTGCGCAGACCTTGGATAACCTGTCAGCAGACGGAACAGCCGGAGAATCTGCAGATTATCATCTACCCAGAGACGAGATCGATAATGTAGCATCACCAAGCACGAATGAGCATGATATTTACAGTGAGCCCCCTCAGACCACGACGGGCAATGGAGTGAGCCCCACCGAGTCTGAGGATGATGAAGTGGCACTTGAAGACCATTGCTCGACAGGTACTGTTGTTAAAGGTCCCAGTGGCGACTCCAAAGAAGTACCGAATGATGTTGTCGCAGAAGGCAAAGGAAGCAAAAGCAGTGATGGGAACCAGCGGAGCGCAGAGGGTTCGATATCAGCCCGTGACAATACAGCTGAGATCCGAACATATTCGACCCCCAAGCGAGCCCGCTCGAACCGTGAGAGCCCTGTTGATGCACCAGCAGCAAGTTCAAATAACACTTCAAGCGGTGCGTTCACATTTTCGAAGTCATTCGACACATCGAAGCTGGTGGAAGCGACCGTTTCGACCTCAGCTAGAAATAATGGCGCCGATGTAGAAGCGACCCTTGAATCTGGGTCTGGCAAGTTTCCATCATCCTCCCTCTTTGCGACACCAGTTGCAGACCCCAAGGAGAAGTTCAGCGGAGGCTCTATGTCGTCCAAGCCTTTGAAAGCCTCGAAGCCAATGGGAGCAACGAACCCTTCGACCACACGAAAAGGAAATAGCCAAGATATCTGGGGAAGTACTTCGTTTGCCAATAACTCCTTTTCCCTCAAACCAGCCCCAAGCGCGGACCTTCAATCAGAGTCGAACTTGAAGCCTCCGTTCTTCAAACCCTTGGACGCATCGAAGCCAGCAGAAGCAAAGCCTCCTACGCCGGATCATCAAGAGGCTGAGCATGGCGATGGAGTTACAAATGCCTACAAAGAAGGTTCCCCTATCTCAACGAAACAAAGCTTTGATCTCCAGCAGCTTCGAGCGTTCAACTTTGGAGGGGATGGTGACCCAGTCTCTTTCATTGGTTCATCCCAGTCCTTGCCAGCACAAGCCACTCAGCCTGCGTCGACCGGTACAGCCATGCAATCAGAGGAGAAGGTAGCTGGAGATATTGTCTCGACGGATGAGAATGCCAAGGAGGACTTGCGGACGACTGAGGCATGGAAAGGAAAGGCGCCCGAGGAGACATCAGTTGGAGAGAAGAAGCCCGAGGTTGCCATGCCTGAGGGAGAATTATCTCGAGAGACAAAGTCTCAAGAGAAGAAGTTGAAGAAGAAGTCGCCGAAACAGGAGAGCGCGCCCAAGGAGACGGACAACGAGAGCCTTGTCTCTGCCCCATCTGAACCCAGCCGCGCCGAAAAGCGAGCGGCGAAGAAAGCGGTGAAGAAAGCTGCTAAAAAGGCGGAAAAGAGTGCTGTTAATGCGAAGGCAGCAGAGAGTAGACGTGTTCAGCGGGCTCTGTTGATGAAGTGATGAGAGAGCAGGGAAAAGAAATGTGACAGAGAGAGTGTGGAAACTGTGGTCTGATCTGGAAAGGACGGCGCTAGTTATTTCCGCGACGGGATTCCGATTCGTTGATGGCACCAGGGGGTGCAAGAAGTCATTGGGCAAGCTAACCGTTTAAAGATTAGCAGCCCTTCAACCCCAAATTTGCAACGAATACAGCAACGTCAAAGTCGATTTTGTTTTTTTAAATACCAGGAATATGAGTCTTGTACTTCCCCTCTTGCGAGCCGTCAAGTTTGATGCGATTCAGAGCGTTTATGGCTGCTTGAGGTCCATGCAGAAAGGTGGTGTTCCCAAATCGGCTTAGCTTGCCCAATGACTTCTTGCACCCCCTGGTGATGGTTGGGTTGATGTTTGGGGACGGCACGGGGATATTTCAACTTTTATTTGTGAAGAGGATTACATCTTAGGGAGGGAAGAGTGGGTTTTCGATCAGCTTCATGTATATTATAGGGAAAAAATGGCATTTCTATCTCACACAGGAGACAAAATTAGTACCTACTGTTGAAGCGAAAAGAGCAAGTTATGGAATTGGATATGTGCCATCAGCCTGATGAGATCTTGATTTGTTGAATACCCTCACAGAGAAACATTCACTGAAAAAAAAAAACGTTCCAATACCCGTGCATCGAGAGCCCAGATTGCCCATAAAGTCCAGGCGCCGTGGCAGAAAGTGGTGACAAATGTTACGGGTTCGCCGAGGGAGTCCTTTTTTCACCTGCGAGGGAATTGATCGTCGACGGAAATGACCCTTTCCTATTGGATGTCCGTGAACGTGTACGCAAATAGAAAGAGGGGTTCTTTTTTCCTTGTTACACCTCGGGGTACTTGGGAGTTCCCTCTTTGCAGAACTTTCATTTTACCCTCTTACTTATCCTCTAGGGTGAACGCATTGGTTGATGTGTACAACTCTCACCACTCTCGTTGCTCTCGAAAAATTTGCTCCCGGAGCGGTCGGTACTTATCAAGCCATCTACACTGCGGGGATTCAGAGACCTACAAACCTGACGCTGGGAAGATAAAGACAAGGCGAATACTTGGAGTCCCCTCTCGAGTCTTTTCATCCTGCTTCCACTGACTGTGCGCTGATTTTATATTAGCTCAACGTCGTGTGGAAGAGCAACAATGCTGCCATAGGTATCAGGTTTATTAGATATAAATGGGCCTTTTCCCCTTCATTTTTCTCTCTTCTTCCATAAACACATCATGTCGTTCCTCTTTCGTGGTGACACGACAAAGAGCACGGTCGCATACCTTTTCGCAGGGTTTTTGCCAAATTTCTCTGAATATCTGTCTGGACAACCGAGACACGTAAGCAATCCTCCTGTCATCTCTTTTATACACTGGTGCTAACAGACCACCAAGACTACCAAGCGGCTTTCCCAAGCCGCTTCCTCCGTTGTCCCAACCAAAAGCGAAGAGTGCTCCGTCCCAGCTAGTGGCTCTGCAGAAAAGCAAAATCCTCCCAGCAAGCAAATTACAGTCTCTGCGCTTCAACAAAAGTACGAACAAGATTTGAAAGGACTCCAGCAGAACTATCAGACACTGGAGCAGATCTATCAACGTCTCGAGAAGAAGTATAAAGATCTGGAGGAAGAACACATTGATGCCTCCAACCGATTTAAGACACTTGGAGGAGACCACCTGAAGCTAAAAGCTTGCTACGATCAGATCAAGGATGAGAGGGATCAATTCAAAGATGATGCTGATCAATCCAAGCAGGCCTCGACAGACGCCGCATCGCGATCATGGGCTTTGGAAGTCGAACTCGATCATATCATCGAGCAGAAAGCCGAGTCTGAGGACAACGCTAGAGCCCGCGAGCAGCGCCTAATGGAAAATGCAGCTCGAACCATCCGGCGGATAATCGCCACGGTATGCGTTCTTAATGACATAGACGTGGACTTAATGGATGACGAGCAGATGAATCTCCACGAGCGTGCATACAAGCATCATGACCTCGACGATACAAAGGCTACCAATAGCTTCAAGAAAATAAGAGCCAACGCCGTCAGACATACAAAAAAGGAATTCAACAAAATCGGTGTACCAGAAAACCACAGCGGCGATGTTTCTTCCTCGATCTCCACAGCAAAATTCAACAATCACGAGCAAGTCACGCCTATCGCAGAAGCCAATGGTAGCTCCATAAGCACCGTAACTGAGGATGAAGCCGTGCCACGATTTTCGGATACCTTCAACGCGAAGAGACAGCGTATCGTTGCTGCAGACGAGCAGGACGTACTAAAATCGTTAGACCTAGGCTTCGAAGCTCGCAGACCTATATTGAAAACCAAGCGCATTTCTAAGAGATCCAAGCCTTCAACAGTGTTGAAGCTCGTGAGCCTTATCCCATCGTCGGCAGTCACTCTAAGCGAGAAAAGGGGGGATCTCTTAACGCCAAGCAAAGAGGATATCGGCAATGTCACGCCTGCTCAGACTGATAGCACATGTGCTATCACGCGAGGTCAATCGAAAGTTCCTGGCGGCGACACTCAAGACTTCACCCAGGTCTTCATAGGCCCCTGTGTGCAGTCGAACAATACTCTGTCACCAGGGGTAGCACTCTACCTCGGTACTGCCGGAGACGACGAGGTGGTTGTGGGCGGCGATGGTGGTGAGACCGGCGATACGAAAGACGAGGGTGGAGAGGAAGAAAGGTGTCATGGGTCCGCTACCGTGCTTAATAAGTTCACTATTCCCGGAGGCCATCAAGGCGACACCAGGATCAGCAACCACATTTCAACAAAACCTTCAACCTTAGTCAACAGTAAAACCGGCGATATCTGGAAAGGAACGTCTTTTGCGACTGGCAAGGTCCATCACACAGTCTTGGACGACCAGAAATCTTTCACTGACGGTGGAGTGCCCCTTGTTGGGAGTGAAAACGAATCCTTGGCCCTGCAACGACCATCCTCTGAGCGTACAACTATCCGCAGTTCCAACACCTCTACCACGCCCTTGGGTCAAACCCCCAGAATTATTCATGACTGTCCACCGTTCGAGCAGGACTTCAAGTTGGGCGTGGGCGATCGCGAAGCCTTATTCACCGCACGTCGAAAGACATCCTCACGCACTCGAGCGCAAGCCCGTGCACTTCAACCGCCCAGTGCGTCCTTGATCCCACGTACGCCCTTGGTCCAAGACATTCCGTCTGAGATTGCCCACGCCGACGCGAAGGCGCCTCAAGAAGAGGCCTCCGAACAGATCATCGACGAGAAGGAGGCTACAGGGGAAAACTCCCTGGGCTCGACTGTTCCCAGGAGAAGAAAGGCCAAAGGCAAGAAGGCCAAGCAGGAGACACTGAAGAAGGAGGAGGGGCCAAAGGTCGAGGGCGCAAACCGAAGCCAACGACGGGCGGCAAGTCGAGAGCGAAAAGCAGCAGAGAAGAGAGCTCAGACTGCCGCACAAGCCGCTGCACAGCAAGCAAGGAATGCTATGGTCACGGCGATGATGGAGTCTGAATGAAAGATGAAAGTGGGACGAAGAGAAGGGTAGGGTACCGTTCGTTGAGGACGACGCTACTGTGATTGATCCCCGTACATGACAGGCACCTGATATCGACCTGGTGGTGTGTTTTCTTGTTGTTGGTTTGGGAGCTGCCGTCTGGATATTGGAGGGTAGATTTCACATTCATAGGATCAGACGGAGTTGGATATGCAGCGACATTCTGTGTTATAGGAGCCACCGGATTTGGGAGGATTTCTCATTAGTACGCTTTTATTAATTACAATCAACTACAATCAATTCCCCCATCACGATCATCACAATGGCCCTTCCGAACGAGATATCTCCCACCCTCGCTCCCCAAATAAATCAATCGTAGTCCAGAAATTCCAATCCCATGAACGAACTCGCACGAAAGCAAGATGCCGCTCAGATAGACTCCGTTCAAGAAGGGTCTCTAGGGGGCCCTTAGATCCTTGCTGTCTCCCATTTTCCTATTCTCTGCTTTTTATTTTTCCTGTTCTTCTTTCATGACACCGATTTGAAGCATCAACGACATTCAAAACGAATTTGGTATTAGAGACTGCTGACATGAAGTGCTTCTGCATCTTCATGTTTACCGTATAGGTGGCGTCTGGAGCTGGCACGCTAGTATCATGTTGCCTGATCTCTCAGAGATTCAAGAGTCAGTAGCGAGAGTCACGTATAGGGATTGGGATTAGGAGCGCAAGGGTCCAAGTGTTTCAAGCATGCTGTCCAGGAGATACTCGTACGGGGAAGAATGAACACGACTGTGAGTCGATGAGCCTTAATACCTTCAGGCATCAAATAGTCTTGATTCCATGTTCGTGAGTATGAACGTCCTATGTCTTTGACCGCTACACACAGAATGTGTACATCCTGTGAAATCACTATCGTGTCCTATCGCTAGAATGCCCAAATGAAATGTAGTGTGTAAACGCCTTGATTGTCGCTGTACAGCAATCCTTGGGGCCTAGCCAGGAGCGGAGCCACCTCTCAGTTTCCATTCAGCTGTGCCTGATCACCAACATGCCTTTGCTCAATAGCCAACACACTTTGCACGTGCTCGTAGCCAAGGCCCTTGCCCTTCTTACTGGCAAGCAGTTGCGCGGTCTTGAGCACATTCTTGATCTCACGGCCGTTCATTTCGTACTCCGCCAGCCTATCAAGGTCTTGGTCACTGAAATTGTGCTTCTTGCCCTTCGAGGATGCATTGAGAAAATTGACCCAGACGTGTCGACGTGAGGATTTGCTGAGCTCGCCATATTGCATGCTGATGTGGATACGCGATTGGAAGGCGGCATCGATATTGTCGACGCGATTGGTGGTGAGGAAAAGGATTCCCTCGTAGTATTCCAGAATGCGAAGGAAGATGGAGACGAGTTTGTTTCGCTCCAGATCGTGTGAGCTGCGCTGTTCAAGAAATACGTCGGCTTCGTCAAGCAGGAGGACGGCGTTCCATTTGCTGGCCATCTCTAGTACATTGGAAAGTGAAGTTTCGACTTGAGACGAATCGAGACCGAGGTCACCGGCACTCATCATGTAGAGAGGTGCACGCATAGTTTCAGCGACTTCAAGCTATGGTCAGCGTAGTACTTTCACAAAAGTCACTGGCTAGATGAAGACATAACTCACCAGACTCTGCAGTCAGCGTTTTTCCAACACCAGGGGGTCCAGACAACAGCATGATCATGCCCTTACCCTTCCCCTGAATCACGTCGTCAAAGCTATCTCTATGCTTGACCTGACTCTCGGCTAAAGCAAGTATGAGCTCTTTATGATCTTCAGGGAGGACAAGGCTCTCGAAGGCCCTTTCGTTGTACTCAATGTCCAAGACAGAGCCGATAGAGAAGGTCAGCCATTTCTTATTCTTCAGAGAGTAGCCTTTCAATGAGGCGCTACACAAAAGCAGCTGATCGCTGGTTAAAGATTTCAGGCTGCTCTTTTCCCCTGTAGCGACGGCCTCATACTCCTCTTCATCAACGTAGCTGTCGTAGTCCTCGTCCTGGATTTCGTCTTCGTCTTCGCTGTCCTCTTCGGAATCAATTGAGGGAGCTGTCGTGACAGGCTTCGCTAGAGTCGCTAGATTGACTTGCTTGTTAGGATTGAAGCGATTCCATGCATAAGTATCGATGATGATGCGGCTGTCAACCTAGATAATACGTGTCAATGAGGTGTGAGATGAATAAGAGCATGATAGCAAGGACTTACATTGTATTTGATAGGACCCCACAGACCCTCGCCAATGCCAATCCCCTGATAGTTCTTGTAATGGTAACCACTGAGTTCTTCAAATGCTTTACCTCTCTGGATGAGTGCCTCCTTGACCTTGACCAAGTTCGGATGGTACTCGAGAGGATAGGCAGTGAGCTTCGTGATTTTCGTAGTGCCCTCAAATTCATACACATAGAATTGTGCGTTACCAAGGCCAAAGTTCTCGCCGTCCCAGTCAACAATCTGGCAGCCGAGGGAATAGCGATTACCACATCGGGTCTCTTGGTAATTGCCATGATTGAATGTAGCAGCGCAATTCTGTCCGTCTGTCACTGTGAAAACGGTGGTGCCAGGTTCGAAGATCATCCATATGGTGCTGTAAGTGATGACGCCGTTGAGAATAAAATCATCTCTTGCCTTGAGGTCGTCCCTGAGCTCGGCCTCAAGGATACGATGGAGGAGTTCCAAGTGGTCTTTCGTCTCTGGTTCTTGCTCGGACTCCAAGGCTTCAAGCAAGTTCTCCCAGCGGTGAATGAATGCCTGGAAGGGTGCTTTGAAAGTCAAACGGTCCAAGGTAGTTGTGATGCCAGGGTAGTCTTTGAGAATTGACCCGAGAGCTTGCTTGAGAAGAGGGGACTGAACAACGATAGAGTCGATCTGCAACTTCTTTCGACCATCGTAGCTCTTGCTGTTGCGGATGAGGAGAGCATAGCGTGCACTTTCTGCGTTCTCTGCAGCCTCTTCAAGGTCGTCAGGGTATTTGTCAACCCAGGTCGTCTTACCTCGGTTGTCAGGCTTAGATTGGTAAAGGTTTTTAACATCAGTGATCATTCCAGGCTTGGCATCCGAGGAGGCATCATTGCCGTGAGTCGTCCCATCGGAAAAGCTGACAGCAGCGTCCTTCGCCGCCACAATCGGTGAGGACTCAAGCAGCGTCATAGTGCTGTGAATATGTCTGAGAAAGGAAGTGGCTTGACGGGTGGATATATTGGAGTGATAGAAGTGTAAGAAGTGTACAATCGTTCAGATAGACTATGGTAATGTCAAAAGGCCGCTTTGATGTTTAAAACATGAAGAGGAAAGCGCGCAGTCTATATGTGATTTTGCGAATCCTCAGATGAAAGCCTTGCTCTTAGCGGGGTAAGTGTTGCCTAAAGGCTTTGCACTAGCGTGCGTTCTACAGCCTTGTTGACTCACCAATGAGTCGAACCAACAAACTCATATCAAGTCTCTAGAATTCGACATGATGTGACTCTTCCACGTTGCTGCCTGGCTATGCGTGCAAGTGAGTTGTGCGGTCGTTCATTCATTGCCTCGTAGGTTTGGCGTTAGCCTTGCTAAACAAAAGCCATGTGTTGACCCTTGTAGGGCTGGATAAAGTGACTTGCGATTCAGGATACGGACCCGGACAGGAAAGCAAAGTTCCAAGCGCCGCTACTGCCTCACAGGACCGGTTATTGGCCGATCAGTCCCGAAAAGATGAATTGCAGCGATTCGGTCCCGTATGGATGCATAAGCTGGCGAAGGTGTGGTCGTAAATGATTCGTTGTAAAAGGCTGCAATCAGGTGTAAACAGGCATTGGAATCGACTGCCACTAGCCTTGAAAGACATCCCGGCCGGGACGCATTGGAACTCAGGAGTTGACAACGGAGGTAGTTGGATATTTATGATAGTCCATAATAATGCTCCCTTCACGGACGAAACGAGGTTCTAATCTGTAGAATGTGATCATCGGCGTGACCCTGGGTTATCCAGGAGTAGGGAATTCAGCTTTTGTGGCCAGGAAGTCAGAAGCGAAGTGGGCGTGACAACTCAAAGACCAGGCAGGAGTCATGCATGCAATCGCACAGCCGTCGCAGATAATCCCAACAGCGGGGGTCATTATCTCGGGTGAATCAAAGACGTTCTCACTTGGGCTCTTTTGCCAACGTCGGCCCAAAAATATCCTCCGCCTCTTTCTCCGACTTCTCCCTCTCCAGCTTTCTTTTCTTGACGACCTTTTCATCCAGTCCATTTCCTCCTGTGCCTTCCGAATCTCGCTTTTGCGCCTTGTTGATACCGACAAGATCAACCTTCTCTGGATTCCGACACTTGAAGAGTTTCTTGTCGATCTTCGTCAGAGCCTTCATCTCTGCTTCTCCTGGGTTTGCAGAGGCAGAAGAGCGAAGGAGTTCGGCGCAAGATTTCAACGTAATGATGAGCTTTGATTTAAGAGTCGATGGCGTAGGAATCTTGGTGTCAATGTAGAAGCGCGCAAGAGGCTCATCGGCGAGGAAGAGGGAGGACAGCCAAATTTGAGAGGGCGTGTATAGGAAGTAGGCATCTGTGAGGAGGGCTGAACTCTTTCCTACGTCCTTGGCCTTGCCGTGAGCCATTTGTATGCGTCGAACTACCTCATCCGCCGACCTTGATTTCTTACCACCCTCCTTCGCTGGCTGAATCTCCATCACCTCTTTCTGAAGCTGCCCCGACGACTTCGTGATGCCTGGGCCAGCCTGTCCCTTTCCTTGAGCTAGGCCTAGCAGCTCCATGATCCCTCCTTCCAGCCCCCGATGTGGATGTCGAACGTCGAAGGTGAACCGGAGACCTTGGGTCAATAGGAATTCAGGCGCGACAACGCTTTCCGGTGTAGTCTTCGGGAGCTTAGAAGCGAAACTTCTGAGTGATGTGTAATGATTTTCGGTCTTGGTGGAGAGGAAGAGCGCGGCTGCCATCATCTCTTTGGGGTGGTAGGTCATTGGGGAGTTGTAGAGGTAGAAGCGCTTGAGGTATTGTACTGCTGTAGCCTGACGGTTTTGTTAAGCTTCTCGATGAACAGCCACTATACTGAGGGTTGTCTACCTTCACATTAGTAGGGAATTCGCAGAAGTCCGCAAACTGCATCGACTTGACGCAGTAGAAGCCCACGAGCTTTTGCTCCTCCTCCACCGTGAGACAATCCACCTCTTTTGCAGGACCTGAAAGCTTCTCGTTACCTCCTTCTTTTGCTGCATCGGTTGCGGATTGACCAGTATGCTGGCTTTGGATGGCAGCTCGCACGCCGTCAGCAGCGGAGGCATTCGTAGTAGAGCGGAGTGAAGCGAGGGATTCTCGAGTAAACGACCACAATCGATATTGTGTAGATGTACGATAGATGTCGTCTTCAGTCATTTGAGCCATGACGAGGCCGACTGCTGTTGGGGGTTGGATCCTGGAAGGTCGGTGATGGTGTCATGTGGAGATCACCGGGTAGTCATAGTGAAGCTCACTCCGCGCTTTCTACTTTGGCTATGGTGCTACTAAAATATGCGGTGGCCATTCACCACTGTCTACATTTGACGAAGATTTACAGAGGCATTTATTTCAGCTCTAGGTTGTGTGTGAGTCGATCGTCTCAAAAAGGAGACAAATAAAAAATCGTCTCGCTCCCCAGTGGTCATTCCCCAATCATGTCCGAGAAGACGGTCTTTCTAACCATGATACCCAAGTCCGGTATCAAATGCATTGAAGGAATTGCTCTAGAAAGCAACGTTTCGGGCAGCTTGCCCACGCTGCTCACAGCCCAGGGTTTCAATAAACCCAGCGCTGGAAGCTAGGGTCAGTCAATGCCAGTGGAGGCAGTAGCGAACAAGATCTACCAACAGGGAATGACGTTTCACCGTTGGCGCGTGATGCGGTTTAGTCTTTGTCTCTTATTTAAACAATGGCTTGACATCTTTCAAATGTACTAACGCAAGTGTGCCGAATAGGACCAACGACGCTCTTCAAGTTCGCTTCCAGCCGGCACCGCACAAGCAAGGCGCACCAAAGCGAATACCAGGGAAGGACTTTCGATAACTGTTATACATGGCAACGCTCCCTTCTATGACTCTCCCTCTCTGTCCCTAAGTCTAGCGACCTTGGAGACTAAAGCCGCTAGTACGAATAGGAAGCTAACCAAAGCAAACCCGTCGGGCTCGATTCTGGCAACACCACGTCCACCTTGACCCTCTGCGCCGTCGCTGGAAACGGCGCCAGACTCAAACTCGAGCATCTCAGACAGTCAAAGTTGCCATTCTCCACCGTGCGCCACACCCCGTTCTTAGTCTGTGCTTGGATCACTATACTGGCTGCGAACAAGCTCATCCTTTTGTTGACGCTCGTGACGACCGCTTCAACTGCCAACTGGTTCCCATTGTCGCTGTACAGGGTAGAGTTGAAGCCTGCCGTGACAACGCCGGACGAGGCAACATTGTTCCCATTCCCACTTGACGGAGTCTGGCCTATGGGCACGAAAGAGTTTGTGGAAAGGCAGTATGCGTGATGCGGCCACCTGTCCGCAGCATTACTTCCAATGCATATCTCATCAGTTGCACATTTGCCATGGCCAATATTTGTATTGTGTTCAGGGTTCGGCCGGCCTGTTTCATGTAGCTCGGCACAGAAAGTCTCATAATCTTGAGGGGAGATTTCGTGATGACACCAGGAGCTTATTGTGTGAGCATTGGCTAGAGGGCACTCTCCGATGGGGGTGGAGGAGGAGCGTTGTTGCAGCGGGGAGAGAGAGGTGTGAAAATGCAGAACCGGGATTGAGGCCGTAAGGTCGGTGCCGTTGGAGGACAGGATAGTGACTTGAATAGGAGAGAAGGGGCTGCATATGGAGGTTTAGCATGTGTCTTGATTCTTAGACTTTACAGCGTCGGGCAGAATTGGGTCCTAGAGCCTTGGAGGTTCGCCAGCTTATTATAGACCTGACATACCTAGAGCTACTGGTTGAATCGCTATGCAGGCAAGCACCCAACCTCGATAGGATCCACAGCCTGAACCCGAGTGTGACAACTCTCATTGTCAACGTTCGGCATACAGTCAATTAGAAGTAACTTCGAAATCAAGGGTATTGGTGAAAGAGAGTACTTCAACAAACATTGGAATGATTGACGGAACGGTGCGGCCCTCGGACCCACTCTCTCGCTAGCAACCGCGGCAAAAAGGGACATATGCAATGTTAGGCAGGATGCTCGTGTCTGTCTTGCCAGGTTATTGAAACAGTGGAGGATCACGGCAGATTGGGCCGAGGATCAATGATAGCAAGCGACACGCGCAGGCGCATGATGTGAGCTGGCGATTGTAGATTTGGAGAAGTATACAGCGTTTGGCGCTTTGACTGCTTACTGCGAAAGGTTTAATCGTAAATGTCGTAGGTTGAAGCCTTAGCTTACTGTCTGTGCCCAGGTCCTGTGTCAGCAGCAGAACAAGCAGTCAATCGAAGGACGAATACCCGAATATTTGCAGACTTCAGCATCGTAAAATCCTGCGCTCTTCACTGCTTTCTTTACGGAAAGTATTATGCACCAAGATCGACTGAAAGTGCGCATTTTCACCAGCCCAATATACTACTCGATATATCTGTCATGGACAAGTGATGTGCGTCGCGGTTGAAGATCACTCATGTAATGGCTAGATTGTTCAGCCTCCGCAGTCGTATGAGGGCTTCCAAGACGGGATGCTTCTCTCTTCTCTCGCCGCATCTTCAGGAGTGAGCAGTCTATGCACTGCTGGTTAGAGTGCCATTTTTGTCCGATAGTGGGGTAACCTGGCAGCATGCACAGCACTTGAGAGGGCCCTTGCGCTGGCCACATAACAGAGGGCCCAGCCATGACTTCCCTGAAGGCACGCTTTGGTAGAGGGACCGGTGTCGATCGAATGGGAGATATATGTCGGTCCAAATACGCCTGCCGCAGTTGATTTCAGTCCAAGGCTGGATTTTGTTGCTTCTTCCGCGAACGTCCAAACTTCCCTTCGTCTCGTCATATGCGCAGAACAACAGCTTCGTTCTTCACCACATGGTTCTCCCATCCTTCCACGACTGCCGCATTGACGAAAGTAGTTCTACTCTCCTGCCGTCGCCATAATCTGGGAATTACATATCCCCACATGACACCCCATGCCATGTTCACTATACTCCTCCACCCAGTAGATTGCCCAGAGATTGTCTCATATGCTTTCTCCACCCGATCATAGACCCTCTCTTCAATCCCGTGTCCCACATGTATATGACCGTAAACTACTAAGCGCGGTCGTACTCGCACAACCTCCTGCGTCAGAAACGCGCACCCAGATTTCATGAATCCATCTAGGTGGCCTCGAGGTGGGCCATGCGTAAGGATGATATCTGTGTGCAGAGGAACCTTTTGAGTCCAAACATCTTCTGAAGGGAGGTGCTGAAAAGCAGAGAGGCCATACTGAGGGGTGAGCGGTGAGCCATATATTCTAAGGCCGCGACCCGAAGGAAATAAAAGGGTGACAGATGCGTCTCGGAGGTATATCAGGTCTCCCCAATCGAGGGAGGCGGCTGGGTAGTCAAGATCGTTAATACCCTCATCATCGGAGGCCGCTTGCACAGCTTGTTTCCACCTCTTTGGGTACTGCTCCTTGAACTTGGGATCGAGGAGTAGATCATGGTTCCCAGCTATAACGACCTTGTACCTGTGTGGCTGTTCCGACAGCCATGTGAGTTGGGCTTGGATCTCGGAAAATGTGCCCCAGTTGCTGATATCTCCAGCGTGGAGAGGGATGTCACCTGCTGGTATGGGTGGACGCGTGCAATGTGTGTCTGATATGCAGACGACGGTTAGAGGGTTGGTGGGAAGAGGAGGTGGGGGTGGGGGGCGGTGGAGGGATCTCAAGGTCGAAGCGAGGGAGCGGAGGCGATGGCGTGGAAGCGTGACTGTCCGAGGCGCTGGATCAGGGTCAGGCCTGTTTGGTTCTTTTCTGAAGAGCATGGACACGAACGAGGGTGTAATGGAGAGAGAGGTAGCAGTGGGCGGAAGGGTTCCGCTGCCTGGTACTCTAGGAGTCACGAGTCTACTCAACCTCAGATAGAGAGTAAGTGTCTGTACTCTCTCTGAAGAACAAAGAACGCGAAATTCTATAACGGATCCAGCATGCAGGTGAACCAATTGTTTGCCTGCAACTGAAAGGCCTACGCTTTCCTCAAGGTGTCGATGTCATTTTGGCGCTGATCTTATAAGCCTACAACATCTGCGGTGCACCAGTGTGCTCCTAGGTTTGAGGACAATTTAGGTATTACAAGATGTCGGCACCTATCGAGGTTCCTCTAAGTTCGGCTTCTGGAGATCGCGCTCTAACAAAGTCGGATAAGCGCCACCTTCACCGCAAATGAGCGTCCTCCTCTAAACGCTCACGGCTCATGGAAGTGTTGGTCTTCGCTGCGCTGCATTCTGAATATAGCCAAGTCTGGCAAGTTACAAACCTTGAGCAGCATGGTGTGACATGTCTGGTGTCAGCATCTCAGTAGCTTTGGCCCCAGTAAGTCTTGGAGACGGAACGTGGAGCTACTTACACCCTCTCCTCCGCTGACAGCACGATGTATGCAAATGCAACGAAATATTCCGTTCGATAGCCTTTCGAGTATGTGTGGGGCCAGGCGCAGACTATGTCCAAGCTCACGAGCGCATAAGCTAGCTGCGATGCACAGGAGCCAACGACTAAAAGCAATGCGCCTGATAGGTGTGCAGTGCCAACTGATCAAGGGCTGTGTGAACCTTGAGAACAGAGTAGATGTTGACCAGCCAATCATTTGGAACGAAACCATGGTCTGCTTGAAGAGGGTTTTATGAAACGAGCAAACGTTCCAAAACATGTCGATAGGATCAAGTAAAGCTTTTGTGGCACATAGGTCAACGAATATATAAGTCTCAGCATGTGAAATTGGTAAGGTGGAAGTTTCATTTCACACAACTCTGCTCACTGGAAAACTGTTCGCTTCTATAAGCACATTTTATCCATGGACCCAAGCAGCCAAATATTACATCGCATCTTTGGCACACTTTAGTCCGTTAGGCGGCCTCGATTTTCGGAACCTGGCCCGCAAACACCGCAGTCATGGGATGCCCCATGTCCACAGAGAAGAAGCCACGTCGTGCACCTATTACCAACACCTCTGGACCTCAAGACTTGATGATGCACATCCCTAGGCCTCGAGTGGATTATGCCGGGATGGCAGTCCGGATTGAGGACCATGAGCTCAACAGACGAACTCTCGAAGCAGCTTTGACAACGATGGCAGAGTTCATCGACAGGCAGCGTCAAGCCATCACAATAATCACCTTCGGAGGTGCCGTGAATACTTTGCTACTGCAGAATCGGCAGTCTACCCACGACGTCGACCTTTTTGGGATCAACCTCAATAATGATCAGCGAATCTTGCTAGACGACGCTGCCAGGTACGCCGAAAGAGAAAGCCGAACAACGCTGGGAGGCGAATGGTTTAATAACCAGACAACGCTCTGGCTTCCGCCAAACGTCCATCGTAAAGTGACTGAGGAAGCACTTGAGCAAAACGAAGTGGTCTTCCACAGGAGGGGCTTAAAGGTGGTTGCCACACCCTAGAACTACGCACTTTGCGGCAAGATGAACCGACCAGTCCGTCCAGATCAAGCTCGACCTCACGATGTCACAGACATGGCATCTTACCTCCGTTACTATATCCTGAAGCATGGTGAACCGGCTTCTGCATCTCAATCAGACTGTGGTGCCAAGCTTACCAGAAAGACACGAGTAATGACGTGATACGTGCCGTCAACAAGGAGTATGGGCGGCTGTACAGGAGAGACGGGGTCACAAGCTAGGGCTTCCACTGCGGGCCTTTGGACTTGGTACCTCAGCGAGAATGGATCCTTGTTATCTTTCGATGCAACGCAACTCCCGTATAGTGCAACCAAGTTTCTGTGTATTAGTACACTTCTCCAAGTCAAAGCGTCCTTTCAGTCCTACGCGCAATCGGAATCAGAAGGTAGTCAAAGAAAATCACAGTTGTAGGTGTTTTATTGTAAGGTAGGTCATGTGAAGTGGATATGCGGGCCCCATATGAGTATGTTTTTGTCTTTGCACTGATCAGACGCCCTAGGATCATTGAAACCCTCCATCACAATGTTGTCATGAGACGGCATGATCAGCGTTTCCGGAAGAGCTGGCACATTGTGC
Source organism: Evernia prunastri (assembly GCA_003184365.1). Lineage (NCBI taxonomy): Eukaryota > Fungi > Ascomycota > Lecanoromycetes > Lecanorales > Parmeliaceae > Evernia > Evernia prunastri. Next base: position 296,657 of record NKYR01000042.1, read on the forward strand.
GTCCACTCAGGTAGCTCTTCATACCTCTTCGATGACTCTGGCCTAGTCCTAAGCTCTTCAGCTTCTTCTGGCGAGATGATGGCCGGAGTATCGCGAGCAAGTCCTAGCTTGATCCTCTCGTTGAACGACCTGACAAGCAGAAAATGAATGCAAGAGAGGAATGCATATCGGGCTGGCTCCTCATCCTTGGGGTCGGGTATATCTACCACAGCCCAGCTACGCTGCTTCCAGAAGTATTCGAGCTGGTTTCGATAGCCTGTAACGTGATCTATGACAAAATATTCGTAGAGCCGATACAGTGCGTAGAGGGGTGTGTCTGCCGATACACCTTCTGGCACCCTGTACTTGCGGGCTCGAAGACTAGCGATGTAATCTGATCGGCGGTTCAAGATGTCCTCGGGGGACGGTGGGGGAAAGACCGGATACTCGTACGATTTCGATTCAGCCTGTGGATGTTCTCCTTCTTTGGCTTCCGGACGTTTAGAACTCCGAGAACACCAATTGAACAAAGCCTTAATTCCTGGTAGACGCATTGTAGCCGTGAAGCAATACAGCAAGTGTATAAATGAAAGCGGACGGGAGGACAAGAGCCATATAGACTTAGGATACGAATACGAGAAAAGATATGACTAGGTCTAAAAGGGCATGGCACAAACGCGTGAAGAACCGCTTAATAGTTGCGCTGCGCTCTCCTCATGAAATATATTCGCTCTGACATGTGAGCATTATGAATGGCAGAGATATATATAGCTATGCTGTCTTTTATCAAAACTCGACATATGTGTAGCGATGTGGGATCTTTGAATACGCTAATAGTGACTTCCATCGTCAACGCAGCTGGATTCCGCCTACAGTGCAGAACATCCGGCATCCCAGCTCCAGGTTCTGCGCTCTCGGTCCTGGTTCCCTCAGCACTTGAAAGAAAAAAAACGACTTCAGCGGCTTACTGCGTTGCCTACACTATGTATACCAGGAGGTCGATATCTGAAACGTGAGATTGCGGCTGAGGTACACGTTACCTAGCTTAATCTCCGCATCATGTTGCTTTGCCACTTTCCTCCCCTAAAGAGTTCGCAAGCGCTCTACACAATCATGTGCAGTCATCAAGGACTTTCGCTAAATAGGGAGGCAAGCTTTAATATGCATGATGGAGCCGTATTACGATCGAGTGGATGCTGAGCCATCTTGTCATCCACAGCGGCTCCCCCTTCTTGCCCCTTTATCCCTAAGTTGAGATCCTCCTAAGTCCTGAGCTTCTGCTGTGCCTGGATCTTTAACCGTGGGACTCTGTTGAAGATATTAATGATTTCGCACTTCATTGCTTTCGTGCCGTCCGAATTTACGGACGCTCTTTTGACAACGACTTCCATCACTTCTCGGTTGAGGTGCTAGGCGCTCATCGATTTTGGATCCTGATATATACTCTGGCCACTAATGTATCTTCCTATATGCTTTACAGGGGCTTCCGCCAGAAGCTTCCTTGCCCAGCTTTTGTGCTTGATGCCTGCTTTGGTAATGTCCGCAGATTGTATGTCAATTTTCCTTATCGTCAATGATCAATGCGTCTGCTCTTTGACTATCAGCTTGCGGTAGCGTTCAACACGATGGTTGCAATCGAGTGGCTGCGTCGCCGACCCTATCCCAAGCTGACAATCGCGCTGACACATAAAATATACACAGCGGTATCGATATATTCCAACACGACTTCCTCTCGGGTTCCAGCGACAGACAATCCTTACAGTACCATGACTCATTCAAATGTATCTATGTGTCAGGTAGAGCAGAACGGTTTAGGTCCTGTGGACGGAGGCCCGCCAAACCCCGATGTTTACTCGACAGCTTGTTCATGTTCAGACCTAATTCGATCTCACGTATCTGAGATACCCAGTCCCTATAGATACCTCCACACCCTCACGGCGTTCGAGACATTGGCTACAGTCAAGGATCCTAATTACCTGTATGTATTAAACTCGACCCGAAGTGACCTTTCTCCCTTATTTTCAATTTCATAGTCTCAAAATAAATTTGGAAACTCATGGCTAGCTAAGAATGCCTGGTCGTTCCCATCTGTGTAGGCATAGACTAATTTCTATCATTTCCCAGGCCTCCGAAAGACTGTTGCATTAAGTGTTGGATCACCGCAAGAGACGTTCAAGTCTTCTACTGGCCTGTAGACACAGCTACAAATAACATAACGAACGCAACAGCACCAACAACATCGACCACTCAGAGTCTAATATCGAATGATGTAACTTTGTGAGTCCACGCCCAATCTCCCCCCACTCTCTCACTCTTCTCTCATGTTACTGACTGTAGCCACAGCATTTCTCCATCAATCTACGTGGCATACCGTAATCTGGGGGCCTCGTATATATGCCCATCTTTTGGCAATGGTGGTTTCACACGTGGAAGAACGTATAACACCACTGTCGCTTATCAGCCGGGCATCTTGTCCACATCAATATGTACGGGTGAACCAGAAGGCTTTTATCAAGGATTCTCCGCACTCAATCTCACACAGCTACAGCATTCAACGAGGTATAACGGGACTTGTATGGGCTTAGATATCTCGATGGAAAGCACTACGAATGGGCCCTACTTATCCCTACCTCAAGACCTTACCAACTTGGACCCAGCATGGAGTACCTGCAACGCTGTGCTTTGGGGTGCTTTTGATCCTCCAATTGCACTGCACAAAGCAACAGCTATGGCTCCAGATCCGAGTAAGAACTCCCCACCTACCCCTGCTCCAGGAAGTTCTGTAACTCCCCCTTATGCTCCGGCGACACCGACAGTTGATCCTGGGAAGCCTGCAACCCCTACTTTCGCTCCAGAAGGTGATTCCCAAGATCCTAATGTACAAAAGCCTCACTCGTCAGATCCCGTCCATCCTTCTTCCCCTAGAAAAAGCGATGGCCCTGCCGCTTCAGCAGCCACTCCAATCTCTCCGAATGGCAATGGGGGAAACGTAGCGCAAGGGTCTCCCAAGGTAGCGTCGAATTCCGAACCCAACGACCCTCAGCCAAAAGGCGAAACGAGCAAAGGGAACCCAGGAGCTGAACCAGGAAGTGGATACAACACTGGAGCTGCCTCGGACCCAAGCGGAAATCTTGACCAGTCTCCTGCAGACAATGCTGAACCTTTGCCGTCAATTGGAGGCCACAAGATCCAAGCGGCGAGTGGGGGCGGCATAGTCATAGCAAGCACCACCCTTCAACCAGGCGTAAAGACCACCATAGATGGCACACCAATATCGGTCGACAACGACCACATCATTGTCGCCAGCAGCACTATTCCCTTAGCTCCTCTACCTGCCGTCCCCATAATCACCATGGTCAACGGCGACATCATCAGCGCTGGCGGCAAAGCGGCCACCGTTGGCGGTACAACAGTCGCATTAGCTCCTGATGGTAACGCACTCGAGGTAAACGGCAAGACAACGCCCCTCCCGCCACCTCCTGTCGCGATCCTCACCGTAGCAGGCCAGACACTCACCGCTGCTCCCTCTGGCTTCGCGATCGGAGGCCAAAGCGTCTTGCCCGGGGGATCAGCCGTCACGTACGCCGGAAGCGTATTCTCTCTCGCTTCGGGCAGCAATGCACTTATCGTCAATGGCAGGACTACACCCCTGCCTTCGCCGTCCATGTCCGTCTTCACAGCCGGATCCCAGACCTTCACCGCTGCCCCCACTGGCTTCGCCGTCGGTGCGCAGTCCGTTTCGCCCGGCGGGCCAGCCGTCGTGGTAGGTGGTACGTTGGTTTCGTTGGGTTCTTCGGAACTGGTCATCGGAACTTCGACACTGTCGTTGGGACCAGCAGCGCAGACGGATGGCGGTGCTTTGGGAAGCTTGATTCTGCATGGCATTGGCATTGGCAATGGGAGCCCTACAAGTGGATCGTCGAATGGTTCGAATGTGACGCCATTCCTCGGTGACGGTGGGAAATTGCGGGTGGGTATCGGGACGGTGGTATTCGCCCTAGTCGTCAGTCTTGGTGCTGGAACGGTTGCGTTAGAGCTACTATGAAGAGCTGACTGGAATGAAAGAGGTTCGTACGAAGCACGTCCCTCAAGTCAACTCTTTGCGGTCTCATCTTTCAAACAACCACCTGTTTCACGGCTGGGAGAACCAGACGGCTCTAATCACCAGTTCCTACCCTCTACATACCAACAGAAACCTTGATCCTCAGCGCCAAAACCACCAGCACCAAAAGTACCCACACCAATCATACCCCTTCCCCTTCCCCTTCCCCCTTCCTCCCTTTCCTCACAGCACACACCCTCCCCTTGCCCGTCTGTCAGCGAAAACAAACAGTCGTCTATCAGCCGAAACAGCACTCACCCCCTCAAGATATCCAACTTTCCAATCGGTACAGGCAGCCGCTCGAAAGATCCAACCCCCCCACACAACCCTCGGTACCTCCTTCGCACTCCCGGTACCCTCTTCGCCCGCAACGACCCTTCTCCAGCCGCTCGTCTTGACCTGCCTATCATCGTGTCTGGGATTATAGATAGATGGGTGGGTAGGTAGATAGGTGGGTAGGTAGGTAGGCAGCCAGCTCGCGGTACCGGACCTGTGCGGCTTGAAGACTGGATTGATTTGTTCTACTGCACTCTACTCTTTTCTACTCGACTCTTTTCAACAGTCTACCCCCCTCCACTCCACTCCCCTCCCCTCCCCTCCCCTCCCCTCCACGCCAACTCAATCCCACCCGCCATCAACACCAACTCCAACCCCAACCGCCCGCACCCGCACGCCGCAACCCTCTCCTTTTCCCCACGACCATAACTGCTCCAGCGGCGACAACAGCCCATCCGCAAACAAGCACCCTCCCTCCCTTTCTGCGACTAGCTCCGATGCCAGTCTGCCGTTCGTTCGTTCGTTCGTTCGTTCGCCGGCACCGGAACGACTGAGTCCATACACACTCGATTCCGCCATCCATCGCTGCTGGTTGGTTGGTCGAGGAGGCAGCGTTGGCTTGTATAAGCAAGGCGAGACGAGGCGTGAATGCCATCCTTGCATCCGACCAACCACGTCCCTCAATCGAGGAGTTGCCCAGCAGGGTGGATCTTCCGGATCCGCCCAACCCGCGCACGGCGATCTTCTACCTGCCAGCCGTCGTTGAATGTGCCTCTTGGGGGGGCTTTGAGCACGCGATCCGGTTCAGGGGCGAGGCGCCGGGGGGCAAGTAGGGATCTTTTGGCTGGCGGGTTGGGGTTCGTTTTTGTGGGGTTGGGGTTTCGTTTCTGTGGGGGGAGGGAGGTGGGACCGGGGGGAGGAGAGGGGGGTAATGGAAGGAGGGGGGGGGG